>CM052126.1:0-100036 GCA_028454245.1 Halictus quadricinctus | reverse complement strand
CGACCGAGACCACTCGAGCTACGTTGTCCTTTTCTACGTTCGGCAGTGTCAGTCAAAAAATAGTATCTTTTAGCCGATGTATGCCCCTGGCCACACCCGTGTTTCGGACATACATCGAGTAGACACTGTATAAACCTTAAAGCAATAAAGGATAAAATTTCATCCTGGCCTCTTGTGTGATTTTTTGAAAATTGAGTATCTAGCGGTCAAATACTTTTTGGAGGCACTGTAATTTTGAACGTGTTCTGAGGTTCTTGAAATGTCCAGTGGTTTGGAGCTCGTAATGCCGAGTATGAATACCGAGAATCGCTATAAGGAAGCGGGTTATTAAGAAAACCATCTCATTTTTTCCGTCGATGTCTGCAATTCCGTGCGCGTTCACGTTTCACCATTACTATCGCTCTCGCGTTCGAGTTTTTCCTCGAAATCGGCGCAAGTAGGACACCGTGCCTCCTTTATTCTTCCTTCCCCGGGTGGAATCCGCCGGCGCGGCGGATAGCGGATATTCGACGCGTGTAAACACGGGGAATTGCGTCTACCTTTTATATCCGGCATTTCTATGAAAAGAATATCCAGGGAGAATATCTGGCACGGTGAAATCCCCATTCAGCGCATCCGTCAACTCGTGTTTCGTTCGGTGGTTTAAAAGCATCACGAAAATCGTCTATCCGCTCGCGGATTGTCGGGCAAACCTACTGACTTTCTTGGAACTTCATTTATCCATTCCACGGTGCAGTCCCGGACAAAAAGATAGCACACTTTTAAATATTCGCAACATTTCTAAAAAGCACTTGGAAATAGAATATTCCTTGCGCACACATTGACATGTGGATTTTTTGACCAGATGCTAACAGTTCTAAAGTGCGAATAGAATTTTGCATTCTCAAAATCAATCGACAATATTGTACTTTTCTGAACGAATAAAACGACAGAGACTACTGTAACATTGGCATTAAGCAAAGATCACTCTTGAATTTAGCTAGTCAGTTCGATCCTATACGATCTTTTATGATCCTCCAGTTCATCGATCATTCAATACAGTCCAGTCCGCTCCTAGAACCATAGCGAAGTGCGAGTTTAACTATAGCACGTATTAGAAAACACGCACACAACAAAAACAACTGTGTCAAAGGTTGACAGATTGCGAGCTGTCTGCGTATAATTTTCATCAAAGCGTCTACAAAATTGTTATTAAACTTGTTGCTAGGAAGAATGAAACTAGTTTTGATAGCTTCGAATTTTTTCATCCATTTTTCATGCGAGAGGTTCGTCAATCGTTTGCAGCATAATTCGAGCATTTGAGTGGACATATCATTTTCTCATATTTCCTAGCGTGTTCGAACGAAAACCGAGTCGAAGTAAAAACTGTGCAAGTAGAATCCTAGCGGAAGCATCTGTAAAAGTGGAAAGTCGGTTGATCGACGCAAACTTGCTCAGCGCCGCGGTTTTCTACCGATTGGCTTTTCCATAACGAGGAAAAAGACCGAATAATATGGTCAACATTCGCTCGATCGTAAAACGAGGCTACCTGTGTCTCTCTCTCTCTCTCTCTCTCTCTCTCTCTCTCTCTCTCTCTCTCTCTCTCTCTCTCTCTCTCTCTCTCTCTCTCTCTCTCTCTCTCTCGGTTTCCAGTGGTTCGCTCCAGAGACCCGGAAGATCCACGTCGTTGCAGAAAACCACGAGAGAAGACTCGACTCGTTTCACAACCGTCAGCTAATATTGGCGGAAGTAGCTCTTTAAAACAATTTCAGTCGCTCGTTGTTTAGATTCTACGCACGGGTGCGTGAAAGCCGTAATTTGCTACAAAATCCAAGCAATTCGAACAAATGAAAACCCTGAATATTAATAGCTCCCATAAAAAATGTTGTATCTTTAAATTCTCGACTGCAAGGTAATTTCAGTGTTCCGGGGGAAAATTTCTATTCCCACTTAATAAGAAATGCGTATGTATGTATGTTTTTTCGATCTTGTACACATTCTGTCAGACGAAAACAAAAAAGTAGAATGTGGCGAAAGGTATGCATAGTCACGGAACAAAACAGCATCGCTACGATTAATTCTAGAGTTCTGTGTCGGAAATAAGCTGGGTGCTCATATTAGGAGAGATCTTTTATTAGGCTATTTCATCGTACTCGATGAAATTGGTCAAAATCTATTAGAATCGTCTACCGGTTGGTGAAACGAGAAATTGGTTTTGACCAGTGTTGTCGAGAGCAACGAAATGCACGTGTTTAATGCAGCAGTTCGTCCATTCACCTATTTTTTGAGGTCTATTTCATCATCTGATTGGGTTGCAGAAGGGTTAGAGGTTGTTCCGAGTTCGAGCACGCCGTGCAGAGAGTGCACGACACGACACGTATCTCCACTTGCATACGAGAGGAGCACTTTCAGCGTACAATGGATGGTCCGTGGTTGGGTTTAACTCGGGGAAACGATATCGGTTGCGAGCATTTACCGTACGAACCCGGAAGATCGATCGAGAGGAAGTCGTTCGCGGGCATTAAAGCCCCACTTGCCCCCCTTTTTTCATAAAGGATTTTTTCACCGGCTCCTCTCGCGGTCTCCTACCCCGGGCTACTCTATAGAAGTCACGACACTCGTTTTCGAGGAACTGATTAATCGCCGGCCTGGAGCTGAAACGTTTCCAGACATTCAGCGAAAATCGCTCCTTTCTAAAGCGTCGAGCTCGCCCTCGCCCTCGCCCTCGCGGGCTCTTCTTATTAGTTTGAACCATTTCGCTGGGGACGTGCGTCATCGTGCTCGTCGGCGCCACATTCTCTTGAAATTGCCGCAAACCTCGTGGTGCACAGACACGATTAATTAATTTTCATATTACTTTCCGAGAAAACATATTCATTCCCGGACGCATTCAAACTTTTTTACTGGCTAGATCCCGGTAAAACCGAGCTGAAATTACTTATCCTTTGCGCAAATTACGCAATTTCCACCGTTTTAAAATTCTGTACAGTTACTACTTCGAAATCATTGTAATCGTGCTGATTTTATTGAAATTTTCTTTGAATGGCTCTTTTTGTGATGTCAAAGTGGTGGGTAATTTCGTATACCACTCGTCAATTACCTGTAACAATATTGTCAACATAGTGAACAAGTGAAATGGAAACTCAAGCGCATCTGTACGCGTTGTTTTTCTTAGACGGTTCAAGTTCATCGCTCTAAAACGAGTGCATTAGCAACCATAAAAGACAGTCGTGTAAAAGTACATAAACCACATATCAACATATGAACATATGAATTACAGATACTATTTAGATTTATGATAGTACTAGTGCTAGTACCTTATCGTGTAAGGCTACTATTTTCTTGTGACCGCGTCGAACGTAGAAAAGGTCAGCGCTTATAAAGACGAACCACCGCGCACCGGGCGGCCGAAGGCGCACCACATACACCTACATACATACCGTCAATAAACCACTTGTTAATCAGCGAAAAACTTAGATACTAACCATCCACAGGATAGAGCACACATTTAATAAAGAAAAACAAAACACAAAGGACAAAGAACATTTCTATGAGAATAAGAAGATAAGAATTCATTACATTCACATTAATGTCTATATGCGAAGACAAGAAGAAGGACTAGACGCCGCGCCGCGCCGCATCGGAACAACGGCAAGCAACGAAGACGCGCGACTCCAGCACCATCTGTCGAGGTCTTGAACATATAGTCCAACACCACTAAATACAAATTATACAGTGTTTAGTGTCATTTTAATCAGAAAAATGCCACAAACAAGTTGTTGAAAGTCCCATAAAAGATAATGAAAAATAAAGAAGTCTTCTTGTAATTGGATTAGTAGTGGTTCACACCGATATACCCGACCCGGTTACACTACTCGGCGACCGAGGCAGCTCGAGCTTCTGAGCCCCTCGCTGGGTTTGCCCCCCTACCAGTGGAGGGGATCGACAAAAACTGACTAAGATCGCGTAGCTCCGTTCGGCTTACAATTAGATCAAGACTTTAGCTTTGCATACGCTGTAAATGTACTAGACGGGATTTCAAATAAAAATCTTGGTATTTACAAGCGAAGTTTACCGTTCTATATTTTAAGTGAATTTCAGGTGCACATTGTAAACACAGTTCAAACATAAATTACTTGTAAGGATGCTGTAGTACTCAAGATTACGAACCACCATTACGAAGAATATTCCCGCTCCCCTTTATCTCAACCGGTGGATTTAAATTTGTTTCTTCGTCTTGCAGCACGACTGATTTATGGACAGTTTTTTCATCTTCGCGCAGACTTCTTCACATTCGACTTCTCCGCCTTGAAGAACTGAACTCCAGGTACCTTTTTGGGATTCTTCAACATTTACAATCTACCCGGCAGTGTATCCGACAGCTAGCTATCCTTCTTGATCTTACAATAATAAACGTTTGACAATATTATTTATGGGGCTGGCCGGAATTTTTCAAACTTGAATTACCATTCGTTCGACTTCGGAGAATCTTGCACGCTTACTCCATGATATCGTTTCAAAGGATCAAGGTGATCCTCGTCATAAACAAACTTACCAGATTCACCACACATATCCTAGTCTTGCTTGCTCATCCTGATATTCGTATGTATTCTTATTTAAATTAAATCTCGAACTTTTGTTCTCTAACATCAAAAAAAGACAGAAATAAACGATAGATTCTGAATTGATCCTCGCTTCGCTCGTTCAGAAGTATAATCAATTGATACCATATAAAATTGATTTAAAAGTAAAGTTAGACGTCTAGGTTAAAATTGAAGATAGGATATTAAGGATTAGCTTAAGAGTTTTATATGATAAACCTGTAGGCTGTAATAGCATTCTTGATCAAAACGCTTAAGATAAGATTTGCATTCTAAAATTCGAACATTGCATATGTAACCTAATAGAATGTAAGTTCTGATGTTTTCAAGAAAAGTGTGTCACCACTGCACCGGCTGACTTCTTCTATACAGTAATTTTTATTCAAATGAGATGTAAGTTACGCATCTGACACAAAGAATCCGTATCCAAGATTTGTAACTGTGACACATTGCACGCGATGCTCGAGGACTAGAAGGTCTAGTAGGGGTCTTCTGAATATCCCTTTTGGGGGGAATAGCCGGGAAAACAATTCCGCCCATGCATACCGAATGCAGTTTCGCTTCCAATTACTCGGGGGAACTCGGTATTCTTATTTCGCGGTGTATCCCTTCGGATTCATTCGCTATCGAAACCAATCGAGACGTCGTCGTTGGCCTCGTCGCGTCGATCCAATTACCCGGTGGCAGAGGAAACGCCTGTCCCGCGTCAGTCCGCGAAACGGTGGAACGCTTCCGCGCTAAGCGCTCTTCGACGCGAATTAACATTCATCGATTCGAGTATCCTAGTGTTTCTGAGGCTGCGCCGACGACAAAGGGAGGAGCGAGCGCCGGATTATACGCCGAGGGCACGGTCATTATGCCCGAGACCGTGTATACGATACACGGCAATAACAGTGCATTAACCATACCGTCATGCATTGAGGAAGACAATAATGAGAGAGGCGAGCGAAACCCGGGGGAACGATGGTTTCCTCGCAACGCTCGCAACGCTCGCAACGCTGGCAACGCGCGCGACGCGTACGAATTCGTGACGACCTTAATTTCGCCTTCGACCACCTTCGACTTCGTCTTTGTCTTCTGTCTTCTGTCTTCTGTCTTCGTCCTTCGTCCTTCGTCCTTCGTTCTTCGTTCTTCGTTCTTCGTTCTTCGTTCTTCGTTCTCCGTTCTTCGTTCTTCGTCCTTCGTCGGCGATCAACGAGAACTCGGACGCTCCCTGCTTTCTTTCTGGTGGTTTTCCTGAGCCTTTGTATCGAGGGATCGTCCCCGTCGCGAGTCAACAAAAGTAACAAGGTGCAAAGGCACGTCTCTATATATGTTGCACGGTTCGCCGCGCACGGCCGTCATGTCGTTGAAAAACATGTTTCCGCCTGAAGGGGACTTTTCTTTTAAAAGTTGTTTTTCGAACGCATTTTTCTGACGCTTTGTTCCAAATAAATGGATGGAGATCTCGAAATGGTGAGTTTTACGTTTTGATAGATGTGTTTCATTTGATTTAAGTTATGTTCGAAAATATCGTGTTTTATCCTCTGCCCGAATACATCGATTTTCGTGCTTTGAAAAATCGAGATTCGTTTACTTATTTTTTAAATCGTATGTTTCTCATTTAAATACCTAGTTACTATACTTCTAAACGAAACACTATTTCTACATACAAATGATCAGGTACGAAATGCCCTCCTATATTACAACTGTACAGCTTTCAAACATTTCTGCCTCGTGTTTAGGTTAGGAGACACGTGAGTCGAGACTATACTGACCTACAAGTACACACGGTATAGCGGACTGTGAACGTGTTAATCATGAATGCCGGTTTCGAGACCTGCTTTCGAAGGAAAACGTGTTTAATCTTGAATTAGCCGACTACGTCAATAAATGTTTGCATTGAATTAGTTGTTTTATTAGAAATTTATTTATCTTGTGGACGTATAAAGCGCCATGCGTGGAAGATCTTTTTCTTATTAAGGGCAAGAAAATTGTTGTCTGGACAAAAATGAGCAAGTGCAATGTAAAACAGTAGACAAATTAAAAGATTTTAAGAACTTCGATGTACCAGGCTCTCCAGCTTATTCAAACTATAAAAAGAAGAGTGGAACTTCCATTTGGCTTATGCGTCTTGAAATCGATGCAAACAATTTTTATTTTCTTATCTATCTATTGTATGTCTATATTTTCTCTATAATGGCTGCCATCGATAACCGAAAAATAGAATTTTATTTTAGATTAAAAAATCTTAACGATGTATATACATATTTAATAGATTGCGTTCAAAATCTTCAAGAGTCTGACTTGAAATGGATGCTTGAAATTTTATATGCCTTTCAGGATTGACAATGACAGTTAAAAATGTCTTGAAACTGCGTATCTTTGAATTCAGGGTAAGAAACTGAGTTGAACCCACTTTCGCGTTCCGCCAAGACATGGTGTAACAACTCCTACTCGACTTCCCATCGACCCATCATCTCTCTTGGTGATATTTCTGCGTCCCCTTGTAGCAACCGTTATATAGGCTATGTGTATGCTACATGTGCACCGTCAGCTGAAACGAACGGGTCCTTAATGGAAAAACACAATAATTGGTGATGCAACGCATGTGTCACCTGGCGGAGAAGATACTCTGCCTCCCCAACGTCACGACCAACGAGCTATTTTTCAGCGGTAGTATACATTGTCAGATGGGAACTTCGAGGGAAAGTTAATTTGCTGACGGACCGAGTAGCATGGTAACAACAATAGGTGATTGGTATACTGCTATGCAGGATGTTTAGATACCTCGAGAAAATCAAAGAGTCATCCGTTAGTCGCGGTCGCGGTCGCGGTCGCGGTCGCGGTAAGCAGAGGCGATGAGTGATGAGTATTCGTATTCTACAATTCTTGGCGACGCATGTATGCATTGTAGACGCTAACGTATCATTTGTGATCAAATTACAGCACGCCTACAAAAGCGTCGTGACTAGACAGCGGATCTTTTGCACAATAAAAATGTTCCACACGAATTCCAACAAACAGGAATGAAATAGACATTCAGTTTCTTTTTTAACATGTTTAATAGTACCGATTTAGCTTGGCGTCAAGTGGACGATATAAACAATACAACAACGTTTAAATGAACGATTTATTTTTTCATATTTTTGTGACGATTTTCAAACACGTTTCGTTTATTGTATCTATAGCGAAAATTCCATAAAATTCTGATTGGTTTAGTTTCTGAAAATAGCTTCTGGAAGAAGTATTGGTGTCCAGAGCTATGTATATATCTGAGTGTTCTAATGAGCGATCAAAGAGGTCAATTCTAGATCACGTGTTCGAGTTAATTATTTCGACATGGACTATATCGTAGGATCGTTTACGTTAAAATTGGAAACCCGGCGGACGCCAGGCTAGACAGAAACATGAAATCAATGAGGTACACGCTTGACACAATTAATTACTGTCTCACCGTTTATCAGGAAAGGGTCGATGTTACATGCACCAGTTCCGTCCAATCGATCTTCCGGGTTCCGCGTAAGTAGCGAACGGCTCGATTCACCGGTATTCCATAACGACCGACTAGTAGAACAAGTTTCGATTCGGTACGAGACGCAAAACCGATACATACATGTATCGCCACGCGTTCTCTCTCTCTCTCTCTCTCTCTCTCTCTCTCTCCCTCTCTCTCTCTTTCTCTCGCCCTCTCCATCTCCCTCTCCCTCTCCATCTCCCTCTCCCTCTCCCTCTCCCGGATAATCGAGACGACGCTATTGAAAAAGTTTCCTCGATGCGAGCATCCTCTCTCGTTCATGTGTCTCGGTCATTCACGAGTCCGTCCATTCTGCGGACAATTAAAAAAAAAATTGCTGCGAGGACACTCGTCGCAAAGTTACCCCATTATGATAATTGCTAGGCGCAGTTAAAACTAAACAATCTTTCCTTTCTTAACGAACCGATGGACCACTGTTGGTTTAAAAACATTTCCACCTCGTGCTCTTTTTAAGGGGCTACATATCTTTGGTAAAATAAAAAAGTCGAGTTTTCAAAATTGGTATATTCTTTTAGTACGATTCTTTGTTGAGTACTTCTTCAGCATTTTATTTTTTAGTAATAAGAAACTGAACCAATTTGGATGAAATTTCACAGTAACAAAAATGTGTCGGAAGACGACTATTGTCTCATCTTTGATAAAACAGATTTCAGAACACACACATTTCCCTTTCTTTTTGCAGACAAAAGAAGCGGAAAATTCAAATGAAAAATTGTGTATGTGAGTTCAAACAGCTGTAACTTTTTTAAATTTGATTTTTTCAAAATCAGTCTCAAATGGCTTTTTTGAGTCTGGTTTAACGTAAAATCAAAGAAATGTGTATTAGGTGTATTGCAGAAATGGCTTTGGAAAAATGGCTGTCCTAGTTTATGATACTTTGCTCAATTTTTCAGCAAATACTACTTAAATATCTCATAATAAGATGAAAGATTGATTGAATGATTGATTCCATTGAGAAATCTCGTATCAAGATTTTCGAAGAGAGTCATTGTTGAGATGTAATTGTAGTTAAATTATTTAGAGAAACATAACAATTTAGTTGAAGAGAATTCTACTTAAGCTGTTGAAACGAGTGAAAGAGGTCGTGCAAGTAGGTCTGAAAATTTACTTTGATAGAGCAGATCTAGTTCCTGTGTAATTAACTCGCTTCTACATCGATTTCTTAGCTTTAATCAAGCCTGTTTACTCTTGTAAGAATTATTAGGCTCGTTATCGTGACTCTTATTATGCTTAATAATATATTATGCGCTTCCTTAGCAATTGTACGGGATTCATTGAATCATTCATAAGTAATAAATATAGTGATCTTTCTAGAAATTACCATAAGAAAAGTTCTTGAGAATTTCACTTCTACTCCCAGTCGTTTTATATCACTGTTTTCCAATGGAAACGCCATCTCACCGGATAGTTACAGAACCTAGAGAAATTGTTCCGAATATGCAGTCGAAAATTAATAAACATACTTTCTTGCAGCCACATCTATTATTTCCAATGTTTGGCGCTGCTTTCAGAGCTTTCACAGGAGAACGTGGCGATGGCATTGGCCGAGTCGGATTTAAACTAGCTGCTGGAAAATTAGAATTTGTACGAGACGTTAACAACTTTGGATCAAAAGTGAAAATAGTCCGAATTCTCGGCATCTTAGATTAAACAGTCATCTTCAGAACCGTTTCCAGCTCTGGCTGGAATCTAGCAAAATCGGTAGCTCTCAATCAGCTCGCCAACACCAGAATGCCGCGAGCTACGGAGATTTCGGTAAAATCGATCATGCGAGTCCCGTCGAGTTTGAAGCCGAGATCCGAACGGTCCATCCAGCGTGACACGGTTCAAGTTCGTGGGCCACTTCCGTTCGATCGATCTTCCGGGTTCCATGTGAGTAATAAATGCTCGACTTGCCGGTAACCGATATCGTGCAACGAGTAAAACTCGTTTCGGTGTGGCGTAAAGGGGGACAGGCGAGCAGGCAGGGGCAGGGGTAGGAGCAGAAGTAGGAGCAGGCACAGGCACAGGCACAGGCACAGGCACAGGCACAGGCACGGGCAGAGGCACAAGCTGCAGGCAAGACTCGGGCCAGGGGCAGGCGGACAAGCCAGTGGAAACACTCTCTTATGGATGGTCGTGTAACCCTATAGGAAACCTTCGACGAGTTTCACTTTGCAGCTCTCCGTTACCGGGCACGTCCCGTGGCTCCCTGTCACGGATACGGTGGAACGGAGGGCTCTCTGCCAGCGCTAACCGTCTAGTCTGCACGCACCTATCGAGCGCATCCCGCTGCACTCACGGCACAGCCAACGCAGCCGGTCGCATGGTCGCGTGTGAATGCACTTCTAACAACGCGAGCAACGCATCGCGCCGCGCCGGCCTAATACGACTAGTCGCGCGCGGCTATGGCCTTATTCTTTCTCGCAAAGTGTCACGCTTATCTTGGAGAAGTAGAGAGGACGACCGGTTGCCGAGCTATTCTCGTTCCCTTTTCGTTTTTTCTGCATCGACTGCTCCAGTTAGACAATGCTCTTCAACCGTCGATCAGACTTTGACGTCTGATCAGTCTTTTTCTCTGCCACCAAAAGACCACGAAACTATACGTTTCTACGAGGGCCAGGCAAATACAAACCGGACTTCAGGGCTGGACTTTCATACTTTTCCCCTGTCCGATTTCGAATTCCTGTAGACCCCGGTGTCCGAGGAGGACCCATGAAGAACTCGAGATTTTCCAACTCTCGTAAAGATTAAAATTGTGGAACTCAATTTTTGCTTTCACTTGGATATTCTTCTTCTTTCGAATTTTCAAACATCATCCTCGTAAAGTTTATAATTAGTTCTCACAATTATATAGCTTTCTAACTATATAGTTCGCTAACTGTTCCGGTAACAAGGAAAATCATATTTCTGAATTTCAACAAGTTCTACCTTTAGTCTACCCGTCGACGAAATTCCAAAGAGTCCCAAGCTGAAAATTTTCCTTTCACGCTATTTCCTTTGAAATGAAGCCTCGAAAGCGCTCATGCATGATTCATTAGCCGGAGGATCTCGGATGTAGGTCGACGCGGTACGGCCCAAGCCCCTTCGAAATCCATTGTCATCGAAAAGTAACTGTCCCTCCGGACGGCCAGGATAGAACACGCTTTTCCCCCGATGCAACGCTCCCCGTGCCGACCACGCACGGTCGGAACGGTGTTTTTAGTTTTCAGTTTTTAGCCATTTTCCCCCGTCAGCCGTCCGCATCCGTGGAATTCGACGTGACACACGATCGCCTGGCGACGCGACGATACGCGCGACGCGGCGGAAGCGCGCGAAACGAACGTCGATAAATTCCTGGTAATCGCGTTTTCTCCAGAGAAACACTCGCACCGCCTCGCCATCCGCTGTTTTTCTTCTTTTCATTGCGCGAAATACCAGCGGCCATTCGAACGGTCGTATCGGAGGCTCGATCACGGCCAAAGCTGCCTCGGTTAGCTGTAGCATCGCGCGAAGAAGACATAAAACAACGGGTCCGCACGTGGATCGCATTCGAAATTACCGCCGAACCGATCCATGGCGTGACGAATCGCCAATCTAGCTGCATAACAATCGAGCTGATGAACGATTTTATTGCATTGGCTTAGGGTCACTTCGAGTAGGCCAATATGTACTACTAGGCCTAGGCAATATGTACTTCCCATTTTTACAAGAACGTCGATAACACTCATATATGTATTTTTCTGATTGTCCAATGTCTTTGACAAATCGCGACTAGTGTTCCTTACTCGTCACGAGTGTATAGGAGTTATCAGGTAAATTAAACAAAAAATTTTTTTAAATAATCATTTCTTTATTTTTTATTTTCTCCTCGAAATATTTGAAAATCACGAGTACGTTTTAGCTTCCACGAAAATTTTAATGTTAA
Organism: Halictus quadricinctus; assembly: GCA_028454245.1. Lineage (NCBI taxonomy): Eukaryota > Metazoa > Arthropoda > Insecta > Hymenoptera > Halictidae > Halictus > Halictus quadricinctus. The sequence goes on along the minus strand of CM052126.1, from coordinate 88,053 downwards.
CCCCTTAGGTTACAATGACGCCTCAGAGTCGTCGTAAGGCTACCGGGCTAAATCTTTTTTTTTTTTTGTTTAATAATCAACTAATCGTAATTGTTTATCAAACATCTTGCAAAGTTGATTGTACCGCGCACGTGTATATACAAATCATAGGAAGTTTGCGATTTGTACAGTTTCGAACGCTCAGTCAAGCTGTGTATGTCCCTGCGCGCGACCGACCTTGGTGTCGCTTTTGGCCCGCACAGTTGGAAATTAAATCCTAAGGCAAGGGGTTAATAGCAATTAACGTTATTCCATGATGAATATACTCGTCGTACAAGACTAAGAGGCGAAACAAACGGCGTAACAAGTGATCCAGGATGGTTGGCCAGATATTTTCGCGATCGCGAGCCTGAATCGTAATCGGATAGCAACGCACGCGTGTCCTGGCAGATGAATTGATCTTTCGCGGTTCGCTTTTGCACGACACGCGATGATGCAGCGTTCCCGCCGTGCCATTCTCCACTGATTCAAACACGAACTTGCACTTCCAATAAAGTAAGGAGGGCTGAAAGATAAGGGAGTCGCAACTATGTACATATGTTCGCGCGCGTGGCTTCTATACGTACAGAAAACTCCGTCCAAGGGAATTGGACTTTTTTTTAGTGTGTTAGTGTCACATAGCTCACCGATGACTCACGGTGTATACGAGAAAGTAAAAGCTTAATTAATTATATCGCTCCCTACTCTCGAGAGATTCACTGCAACGTGTCTCGCGCACTTTTACTCGATTCTGTTAGTTTAATGTGCAGTATAGTGCGCGAACATTTCAACAAGTTTCATCATGTTTTATAAGATTTTATTTGGAACTTGAAGGTTTGTGCAGTTAGGAAATTTTTACTTCGTTCCAGTTCTCTAAATTGACGTAGAATAGATATGTAGGTATATTAAATAAATATAGTTTTGTTAATTCGAAAAAAAAATCAGGATCATTGAACCGCTGGAATGAATATTCTTGACTACGAGTGACCTAGTAACTTTTCTCTTAAAATTGTCATTACCTATACAGAATGCGGTACATTAATCAAGCTTCTAAAACCTGTATCCGAGAGCTAAACTGACCTAAGCCTGTTTTTCACGAGATCATTATCATACATCAGGATTACGGTCCGTGGATTAGGTGATTTTAGAGACTTGCCCAGCATATAAAACTGTGATTTCTACATAATTTATCATAACTTTTACATAAAAGAAGTATACAATCTTTATATATTAACATTACATCTTCTCCGACATAGGATAAAATAAAAATAGAATCAAATAAAATGATAAAACAATGTAGCTAAAATTAAGGAGATAACCTGTCTTATCAACTTGGTAAAATCGATTCTTTCTCCTACTTGAATCAATACGTAAAGCACGCGTAAAGATTATGATCGTGGAAGGGACTCGTGAAACTGGTTTTTCTCGGAATAACATTTTAACAGCTGTCTGATAAAAGTAAGAAAAAAGTATTGGAACGATCAACTTGAAATTTTAACTGTACATTAGGGAACAATCATTTTATCGTTTAATCTAGTGGACGACAAATTGGATTTTTAAGCCAATGCAACTGAACAAGTTCGAGTAACATAATAATGGTATAAATGAAAATATATACAAAGTTCCACGTTAATTAAATCCCAGAAAGGTTCCACTCTTAACCCCTTTCCATATAATAGCGGACCAGACTCCAGATCAGAATATGTTCTGTACGAATGTTATTCCTTTCTTTCATCAATATCGAAGCATTACGGTACGTGTAGACGTACAATAAATATAAATTTTCTTCCCTACGAAACTATTAGAGACAAAGCAGCAACCACGAAGAAAATGTCACGGCAAGGGGTTTAAACAGCATAAATTGACTCTAGCTCTCAGGCCCAAAAAACGCAATTCTTGCAATCACAATAACATCTGATCAGCTAGGCGCGTAGCTCTCAAATATTTCATCCACGCTGATTATATTCGGCATTGTTAGGCTCTCGTAGAGCAGCGTATTAACTCGAAACTGTAATAACCGTGTAATTGACTGGGTTCGCCGAAAGGAATTCGCCAGGCACGAGACCAGAAGCAAAACAGTCGCCACGGCGACCGCGTGGACTAACTAAAATCTGGTTCTGGGTTCTAGATTGAACAACGCAACAACCCAGTAGCAGAACTCGATCCCGTTTCCCCCATGAGGGGTAACGCGACTGGAATTAATGTCGAATGACTAAGCGGGCACAGGCCGGCCACCGGAACCAAGGAGCGCAAGCGTTTCGCGTTATCGATAAAATATTCCTCACGGCTGTCCCTATGTGCAACCCTCCGCCATCTATTCCCGATGTCTCTCCTCCTCGTTATATAATCCACGGCCTTTTAGAGAAAGACAGAGAGACAGAGGAAGAGAGGATACAGAGAGAGAAGAGAGAGAGAGAAGAGAGAGAAGAGAGAGAAGAGAGAGAAGAGAAGGAAAAGAGAGAGAGAGAGAGAGAGAGAGAGAGAGAGAGAGAGAGCACGGAATTTTAGCGTGTTGCTCGAAGCGGTCGGAGAAGGCACGATTCGAGCCGAACGTTAGCAGGGCGTGTTCTCCTCTCGCTCGGACGTGTTCCCTCGCGAGTTTTAATGCTGCTCGTGCGATTCTTCTCTTTGTTCGGTCTCGCGACTTCCCTCTATCGCGTTATCGCATCCGTTCCGAGTGATTTCTCGTTCGTTAGAGACCCCGAAGATTTTCCGCGACGTGTCTCCGCTTTGCCACCATGTTCCCCTTGATCTTCTCATTTGTAAAATTGCCACAGCTTTCTCCGAATCCGGCGAATCTGCTTTCCGCAGCGGATCGATAGCCGAGCTCTCTTTCGCGAACTCGTCGAAACTTTCGTGTAAACGGCGAATAGACCCGATAGCGAACTTCGTAGCACATAGTTTTTCCTATTTTTGTTTCGACGAATCCGCTTTAGGTTTTATTGCAATGTGATTTTGACCGGGCCGTAACTGTTCGTTGGAAAGGCTCTTGAGAAGTTTTAAGCACGGATTTGTCTGCGGCGGAGAGCCTCCGCGGATGAAATTGATCAAGAGCAACAACTTCGTAGCACAGTTTTGGGAACCTGAACTTTCAAGGAATAGTCGACTTATCGGATGAACTGGGTCGTCGGTCGTGTCTGATTCTCTTACGAGGAACACTATTTGATCAACAATAGAATCGCATTTTTCTATGTAGGTCGAAAGTATGTGTCAACGAAACTCATGTAAATGCAAATTAAAAACGCTATTAGTACATAAATTCCAGCCTCGTTGATTTCTCGGAGAGAAAGCAGCTTCTTGTAGCAATTTCAATTTGCATTTTCGTGACCTCGGAGACATATTACTTTCGATTTATACCGAGCGATATTATCGTCAATTGAATAGTTTTCCTGGTGTTAGTCCACAGTCATTTCGATGTGCACTCAATATCTACGTCAAGATTATTTACTTCCTTACTGGAACAAAAGAAATAAATTGTAATAGTAACAGTAGCGATAGTAACAAGTGTTCAGGTTTTTAGCGATTCGTATCGTAATAGACTTCCAAAGTGATTAATTTATTGAATAATTCACTATAAACGCATGGTTCGATCGTGAGAGAGAAGAAGGTATACGCTAATATTCTGCGTCTAATGAGGTCATTTAATCAGATAACAAGTTTCTTTAATTTCCTGTTCTCGTGATCGTGCCCATGTTAGGCATGTTTTTGTGCTTACTGCAAAATAAACAAAATTCACTAACGACGAAAGGAAGCTATTCGTCCTGCAGCTACCAGGAATCATGTAGTAATTTACGCGGTTCTAATATTTGCTTTTATAATCTTCGAATGGCAATTGCAGCGTGAAGCTTTATACGTTTGTAGCTTGTGGATATCATCAAAGAATAACACAATGAAAAATTTCATTTCACTGAAACCATACACAAAGGAAACAAAAAAAAAGAAAAAGACTTCTTTGAACCGGCCTACAAGAATGTAAACTTCCATAAAGTTCCACAGCCAACTAAATCCACGCTCAGACGACAGTCATAATACAACTTAATCATCTCACTTTATTTCCACTCAAAGAAAGTCATTGAAGAAACGAGTTTCAGCTCTGTTCGTGCGCGTTCCGTCTCCGAGAGATGAGACTTTTCACGAACGTTTGCAGCGCGATAGTTAAATACAAAGACACGGCGATCCCTTGCAAGTTACGCGCACCACGACACATAACTTTCATAACGGGGAGGGGGGGGGGGGTATAGAAAAATAGTGGGAATTTGTGGTGTAAAAAAGGTAAACTGCAATGAAATGTGGCCTTGGTCGTTGGCAAAGAAGCCCGATAACCTAAGACATACGGGTTCCAGCGGGTTTATTCGTAATGATTTTTCATGGCCTTCGATAAATCGGGTGCGTCATTCTGATATTCAAATGAGCCAGGGACACCGACCGCGAAGATAGGCACGAAGAGACAGCGCAGAGGGAGAAAGAGAGGGGCAGAGAGAGAGAGAGAGAGAGAGAGAGAGAGAGAGAGAAAGAAAGAGAAGGGGGAAGAGAGAGAGAGAGAGAGAGAGAGAGAGAGAGAGAGAGAGAAAGAGAGGGAGGAGAAATAGAGAATGACTGCACTCAGGTCCTTTCGTTACGGAGCGAAGCCGCGGTCAATGGCTGCGGTATCCGCAGGTTCAAGGAAAGCGGGCTGGTCCGATTCGACACCGTGTCGTTCTGGGGGAACTGAACAGGTGACGCGCTCGTGAAAATGCAGGTTAATAGAATACCGTCTAGAAAAGTCTCGATATTACCGGCACGCGTCCTCCTATACTGAAATCTTCCACGACGTTCGAAAACGTTCTTCCCACTTGGCCGCCTATCCGCTATGTATTTAACAATAAATACCTATCTTATATTTTGATATCAGCTTGGTTTTATCCTGAAATCAGTTTTAGCTACGGCACGAAAAGAAATGGAACTTTTTAATAAGTCGTGATAGAATCTATTATACGCGAACTTTTTTAACAAAGTTCTGATCAGAAGGGATAAAGGAATATTCTTAAATATCAAAGTTTTGGTTTAAATAAAACTAATAAGATATGAAAATAAAAGTTTTTCTACGTTATCCTACTGGATAACGTATATTGTTTATCAATGTGCTAAAAATTCCCAGATATTAATAAAATCATAACAATATTAAATGATTATTCTAGATAAATTGATATTCTGAATACGTGATTTTCATACTATTCATTTAACACTAGAACGACAGAGCAACAAATGCGACTGACGTATATTGCTTTGTAACAGTGACAAGACTGTGCCCATTCAGACTTCATACAACTTTTATTGTAATATGTGCTTCACTGAAGAGGTTCATTAAAACATTTCCGATGAAAATATTTTTACAATTTCAGTAATTGTAAAAGAAAAAATTAGGAAACAGTCATTTTGACTGCCCCGGTCGTTCTAGTGTTAATAAATTTATGAATTGTTGAAACTATTCTATGCGTAAAGTATCTGATTATCCGCAGACCTACGGAGCACTAAAAGTCACTGTTTTACATTACTTTATGAAAATAACTAGAATATGTCTATCCAAGTTTTTAGCCATTCTTTTTGTAATATTGGGTTCGAACGAAAGTTCGTAACATTTTCAAGTTAAAATTCAAAGATAAACTACAACTTTATGCCATTTTTCTGGTAACTTATCATGTTATCGAATAAACCTATAAACGAATATCTTAATTTTATCTTTGAATTTTAATTTAAAAATGCTATAAACTTTCTTTTCAACCCAATAAATAGCCAAAGAAATATATTCGTTGAATAATTCCTCATGGATCTTTACAATCTCGGTAATCGTAGATCAAAAATATTAGAACCCGTCATTTTCGCGAACCCCGTAAATCTAATAATTAATCCAAATTAATCATATAATTATTCCAAAACACGGATCAATACTTTGAAGCGCTGGAGTAGAGTGGGTAAAAAAATCGAGCTGAAAAAGGATCGCAGGTGTTAATTTCGTTCGCGAAAAGTAAAATTTGCAATCGAGAACGCAGGAAAGGCGGTGTCAACACCCGATCAGTTTCCGTTCAGCCGCGTCGAGCGCGAAGCGCTTCGAAATTTGGGCGTCGAGGCGGCGGTGGCGGCGGTGGCGGCGGCGGCGGTGGCGGCGGTGGCGGCGGCGGTGGCGGCGGCGGCGGTGGCGGCGGCGGTGCAAATGGAAACGCCTGGCGCGATGAGTTCCGAGCGGTCAAGGATGCCTGGCCGGTCTTTGAAACGGGGACGATAACCGCGGGACATGAAATCGTACTCTAGAAGCCAATTGTTTCGTAGCAGCCGGGGCGTCTATTGCCGCAACGAATCCCATTGTTGCCAGCTCTTTCATAAGCGTGTAAACGTGTTCGGAACACAATTTGCACCGGAGTAGCCTTATCGATCACACGCAACGAGTCGGTAATTCTCCCGTCCTCCGCGGACTCGAAGATTCGATCAATTTACCCGTCCCCGGAACACCGTCGTGTCGCGTCGCGTCGCGTTGCGTCGCGTCGCGTCGCGTCGCGCGGACGCTGCTCCCTCGACAAACAAGAAAAGATAATTCCATTTCGAAGCCATTTATCGGTCCTGAAGTATTTCAACAAAGTGGCCAGACGTGTTTGACCATCTCCTTCTTTTTTTTTTTTTAACCGAGTCGCACGCGGCCGGGAGAGCCACGGAGCCGGTCGATCGCACGGAAGCAATTTTGAAAGCCCGTGAAATCGATTCGGGGCACAGGAAGTGGCCGCCGGGTTTCTGTGTCGGCGCGGCGCAGCGCGGTGCGAAGCGGCGTTCCGTGAACAAACATTCGACAAAAACGAAACACGGTTAGGCGCGTATCTGCCAATCGGGCACGGTGCACTAGCCCTTGGAAGAGCCACCGCGACATCGACGTCCCTCGCACGATATACGAACCCCGAGGTGGTCCGCTGCATAGCAACAAACCGGCCGATCGATCGGCAGCCGCGAGCGTTTTCGGGCAGAATTTTCGGAAAGTAGATACGCGTTGGCCAAGAAGAACGTGGGGAAAACAGCGTGAACAAGGCGTGGAAATCCGTGGAGGACGGTCGAAAAAGGATGGATCACGGGTCACGGGTCACGGGTCACGGGTCACGGTAACAATCTAGGGTGAGGGTGATGGTGAGGATGATGGTGACGGGGAGGGGGGTAGAGGAGTATCGATCTTAAAAGTGTTTGTTCCCATACCGGTGCATGAAGGCGGCAGTCGACATGTTATTATCCATGGGGTGGTTCCATAAATCGCAGCGCTTCTGTGGCAGCACGGCTTTTTAACACTCGCCCGTTTTCCCGCCGTGATCCTCGAACCGCTTCCAACCCGTTTCCAACCCTTTTCCACGCGGAAAACGCACAAACAAGGCCGCGCGAGCAATTCACCTCGCACGGGCGAAGGGGGAGGAGAGAAGACCCTCCTTTCGACTTTGCTCCACCGATCTACCAGCACCCGTGCGAACCTTTCGAGCGACGATGTCCGACGACCGTGTATCACCCGACCCGACCCGTGCCGTGCCGTGCCGTGCCGTTTCGTGCCGTGCCGTGCCGTGCCGTGCCGTGCAGTGCCGTGCCGTGGGAGGAATACCCGCGGAGAACCCGTCCGTGGATGCCGACAACCGTTCGCCAACACCTGCACAACTTGGCAGGTTGAAACCGACGGCTGAACTGAAGTCAGAATGCGCATTCGTCGGTTTCCATGGTAGTGGCCCGACGACGATGGTGGTGGAGTCGCCGGGTGGTGGTGGTGGCGACGGGTACGTGGTAGTGGTGACGGTACAAGGAGAGAGACTCTCGCTGTTACCGGTGGTGCCAGTCCCAGTGCCAGTGGTAGAGCTGCTGCTGCTGGTGGTGGTGGTGGTGGTGGTGCACTGGAGGATCTCCAGTAGCTGCGAGCCATGGTGGGGATTGACAGAACAGACGGTCTACCCGGCTTTGGCGCGTTTACAACCAGGTGCTGCCAGGGTACCTAAGGTTCCATTCACATGGCCCCGGTCGATGAGCTTTTCGAGATCGATCACGACCGTACGACCTGTACATCCGTGCGTGGTTACGGTCTCGATTTTCCGAAATTTTTTTCTTACGGGAATCCCCGCGAACTTTCCTGCCCCATGCGGATTGATTGAGCAGCTTGGGCGTGGCAGGATTTTCGAGCGGTGGTAGGGAGGGATTATAGGGTGTTTAGCTTTTCTTCGTCGTCTTTAAACATTTTTATAGAATCTCATTGACAACGATCGTTGTAGACTTTTACTCTCCTGGATAATTAGAAATTTATTTAGATCCGAGGCATAAAAATGTGTACAGCAACCATGAAGTCTGAATACACTAGACCTCTGTATAACGAGATGAAAAATTTGTTTCATAAAACTGTATATACCGGGCGAGTCTCGTAACACGACGACTTCAAATAACTCGTAAGTTATTTGTTGTACGAAAATACTTTTCAAACAAATGTTGCATGGTTTCCAAAGGGACATATAGTACCGCAATCTGTTTTTTATTATTTTGCTTTTTTATCGAGATACGAGGGCAAAATCTGTTGGACAGAGAATACTGATCAAATTAAAAAATGCATAAAGCAATTCCAACATTTATTCTTTTCGAACGGCAATGGTACGTTCGGAAACAAATATTTTCTCGGCCCGTAGCTCTCGAATGATTAATTCGACTACTATTAATTTGAATCCCACTTTAATAGCAGGACATTATTAAGATTAACGGCGGTGATGTATTTCATCGCGACGATTCACGCGATTCTTTTCCTTTCACCTTTTTTCTCTTTCATCGTCGCCTCTCGTTTTGGAGACGAGACACGCGTGCGCGCGCGCACTGAACTTTAATAACTTTCTTGTAGGCGTCGGACGCGGTTACAGCATCACGATACAGCGAAACCACGCAAATATGTTTTCCTCCCGGCGTGTCTGCCGTCTATCATGTAATCAGTTATAAAACGATCCGCCCTTTTCCTCTGGCTTTTCACCTGTGCGGTAACCTGGTCGAGCGTGAGCCAACACTTGGCGCACCGTGCCGATACGCTCGTCAAATCGAATCGTAAACGAATCTCGACGCAAGTTGCTCCCATCCAAAATATTTCCTTCGACCGTGTTTGTTCGGCTCGAATCGCGTAGATGAATCCTGGCTAGATAAATCTTTCCACCCATGCTCCTCGGTCCTTAATTGAAAACGAGATTCTGAACTCTCCTACCAATGATTTGTTTGTCTTCGAATCTCGTCGGAGCTGCGGTTTCGAAGATTCCTTTCAGTTCCCTATGCTAACAATCCACAAATACGAGGCTGCTTACAATTAGTATTGTATACACGACCCATTAGCTTGTATACATACTTGGTTCCAAAGAAAATTACTTTGTTGCGTCACAAAAATAGTTGGACTTTTCTGTCAGGTTTTCTTAAACATTTAAAATATGATTTTCGAATAAAACCTCTAAATAAAATACTTAAAGCCTTGCAAGGCGGATGCATTTGACGATTTCATAGCAGCCATGGCTAGATCGATTCACATTTTTATTCATCAATTTTATTTTATTTATCCTGAGATCTTACCTTGAGATAAAATTGGAATTTAGTCCTGCAATTCGGGAGTTAATTTATTACGTTTTGTTATTCTTTTGTTATGTTTTAGTTAACATAAACCCTCTTTGAAATGTAGTCTCAAAATCTTATAGATTAATTCAGAAAAGTGACAAGAGGTACAACATTTCAAGAATGCGACTTACTATCGGCCAAGCGTATACCGCAGTCACATCTATATTATCATAATCACACACAACTTTAACACGTTCTTCTCGATGAAGCGTTTTAAAAACTGGTTTCCATGATTTCTGAGTAATGACTTTTTGCTATCAAATTTTACATACGTGGATGCAGAATAAATTTTGTTATCCTTCGTAGAAATTTAAATTTGCACGATGGATTCTGTTTTTGTTTCATTCTAGTACAGAAAGGAACCATACTCTTATAAATTAATGGAATCGTCTAGAATGATACACCACGGGACAAACACATAAAATATCATCATTTCTTGTCTAAAAAGTCTTTTGAAAATATCGCCTGCACAGGAGAATAACCCTTAAAAGTTAAATTATTTACAAGTTAAACGCAGATTGTTAAAATAATGATTGAAAATAATATGAAAATAATAAGTTGAACTTTTATCGGTTTCCTGTATGTAACAGATTGGGTAATAGATTGTCATCCAATACCGATAACCTTAATATTGATAGCACTGAATTATATCACTGTAAACATTATATAGTACATACCGTGTACCGTCCAGTATAAGGACTGATGTCTAAATAATCGATAGAAGAGCATCGGAAACAGTAAACTAGAAAACTCGTTAATCCGTCCCGGTGAACAAGTGCATCACAATTTCCTCGGAAACTACAGTTTCGGATCATCCCGATAACAGCCGAAGCTCAGGTTCTCGATGCTCTCCAATTTCCTTTCAACATCTTCGCTGCCTCGTTCGCGTAACAGCTTGTTCACTTAAAAATGTAAGCTCAGCTTCGAACGGTATCATTTTCTCAATCTTCCACTTCTCTATCCCTCCGTATAAATAATTCCGCCGTTGCTAGGCTCCTCTTTGTCCGAATTCCTCTCAGTCGACGTAACAAGGAACCGAATGAAAAGACGGGGCTGTGTCTTCAAAGAACTCTGCTTGCACCCGGCCCCGCGTAATCCCAGATTTTTCCGTGCGATGACATATGTCCTCTGGATTCATTCATCAAGCGAATCGCCCTTCGTTTCCCGTGGCTCTTGGTAAGAAAAGGCAAAGATCGACAGAAAGAGGGGAAGAGAGAATTGAGAGAGGTCACAGAGACGGTTTCCTCCGAGCCACCCGCCTCCTCGTTATTACTTCCTTTTCCATTTAATCCCGTCATCTCCGTTGTTCCTCGGTCTTTGCTTTTCCCGGTCAGTCTCTGACTCTTGTGGAGTCTCCAGACGAGCTCTGCTCCAGTTTCCGCCCCGCGAGACTCACGTTCCATCGAACGGGAACGCACCACCGGACGATGCACGGTGGTCCAAAGTGGCACCAAAACGTCGAGAAAACTTAAATAGTCGAATCAATGAAATTTATACATTCCTAAATGTTCGGACTATTTCAAATTTATAACCAGACGAATTTTATGCATTTATGACAAAATAAATACAGTCAAAACATCAGAAGAATTGAAAAGTGCTGTTGCATTATTTTCAACCAGTCAAAATGACTGGTTCCTAAGTTTTTCTTTCACAATTACTGACATTATAAAAATGTTTTCATCAGAAACGTTTGAATCGAACACCTTTCTTGGAGCACACGTTAGGATCAAAATGGTATGAGAGGTTTGAATAGATGTAATCTTGCCATTATTACAAAGCAATATACATACATACATCAGTTGTATTTGTTACTCGGTAGTTCTAATGTTAAACATATTAAAAACGAGAATAATCTTTCTACTTCTCGCTCCGGTTTGTTGCGATTCAGGTAGAGAGATTTTTATTTCGCACGGAGAGCCGCAGTCCAGTTATAACGATAAATGTGTAACCAACATGACAACGTCTGTCTACGTATTTGTAACTTCTCGTCTCGTTTATCTGCAAACTCAACGGTTGAAATGTGAGGAATGAAACATTTATTTTCGAGGTTATGGATACATTTTGGGGATTTGTGACCACCGGGCGACGACGGACTCGAATACATTTTTGCAGACGGACCCTGTCGAACGGATTCGCTATCGTGTTCCGCGATTTTTTACATTGGCAAGTAACGGCGCGACGCATATATTTGACAAGACCACCGCTTTCGCAAAAAAACATTTTGACCGGAATTTGCTCGATTAATTGATACGCCGCGCTGCGCCGAGCCAGCCGTAGCCCAAAACTGATCGCAGCGTTTGCTCCGGGACTTGACTCTCCCTTCATCCGGTCGATTAACTCATTGATTTGCCTGCGATGTGTGTGCTTTGTTGGGAAACTGTGGCGTTTAACTTTTATACTTTGTTCGAGTCGGTACTGTAGGATGGAGAATAGTTTTCTGTTTGTTCTTTGTACGACATGGGTGATTTATGTATTCTACATGATTGCTAGTTATTAAATTGTTTTACTTCGGAGCTTTACGAGAAAACTAAATAGTATAAGGGTCATAACCTTTTCACAGCGTAATCGCGTAATTTAACCTATTTAATAAAATTATAACCATACAATACAGTTCGTTAACCCTCCGTATGCTGTGCAGGGGTGATTCGTGACCCGTCGCGGTAGCGTCGCGGATAAGTTTGAGCGACAGAAGATATAATTCTCAACAAAGTCTAGTCGCACAGGTACCCTCATCCGAAATACGACGAAAGCCGGTTCCGAACTATCGTCTTAAGGTCAATTTACACTATACGCCACGGACCGGCGCGGCGCGGCGCGGCACCGACCAACATTATGCCGAAGAATCTTTTGCCGGTTCGGTTCGGTTCGGTTCGGTTCGTGCCGGTGCATGCCGATACTGCGATGTTTTAGCAGAATGAGAAAAGAAGAGCTAGCTAGTTCCTCGTCGCTATCCGATCCTCTCCTTTTCGCTGTTTAACGTCAACCGACGCGACGGTTTTTCACCGGAACAGTGTAGACATAAAGCGTAATCTGCCGTGCTGCCGGTGCCACGCCGCGCCGCGCCGCGCCGCGCCGCGCCGCGCCGGTTCGTTCCGTTGACGGTTGACGGTACGTTCCGATGTGTGTCGAATATTGTAAATTGACTTTTATATCGGCCTTGTACTTGACCTTTGCACTCGGTCAAGCTTCATATTATCGATTTAGCTGTCCAGTAGACAGCAATCTTTGCAAATGCTCTAAAAGTAATCCATATGTCACTGGACTAGTTGGTAACTTTTTAGTAATCCTCGTTCTATTTTGACATAGTGCCACATTTTCCTCGTTTATCAAACATCTAACTTTGGTGGAACAACCACGATACCCGCATGCAGCTCCTGGTGCTGGTGGTACTCGTGGCATCCAATGCATACACCCTTGTGTACTATTCAGATCAATTTGGCTCTCCGCAATTCGCCATTCTCCGCTACGAAAGTTTACAAATCAATTTTACACACATCAGTTTTATCATGTGAAGAACATTTGATTCTCCCGCCTTGTAAGTCAAGATAAAATATTATTCTCCAATTGCAAATAAGAAAAATTAAAATTCTGGACTGGCCAGCGAGATCTCCGCATCGTAACATTATCGAAAATATCTGGGGAAACCTTGCGATGCCGGTGTAAGCCAAGAGCCGACTATTTTTAACTCTCGACGAACTGAAAGAATGCATTGAACAGGGATAGAACCAATCAAGGCGGACAATAAAGAATTATGGAAATATCTGCCCAAACGAATAATTTCCCTGATTAGAAATAAAGGAAACTGGTAAATTCTTCTTGTACGTTCCATTGTTAAACACATGTCCTATCATGTCCCAGCAGTTTGTGTTGAAAATTTACATATTTGCGATAACACTTTGGTTCAACCAAATACACAAAAACAATGGGAAACGATGCAAATCCACGAAATTTCATTGATGTTATCGGCTGAATAAAAATGAAAAGATCAATAGGGTGTCCTATTTTCTTGTCCCCGACTGTATTACTCGCAACATCTTCTATATGCTACACAAATCGAATTGACGAACACGAAGACACGAAGTTGCGTCTTGTGCAGAATCGAGAGGGCGAAGACACCGAGGCGAGGCGACCGAACTGGAACGAGAATCCATAATCCTCGGTGTTGCTTAAATGTATGTTTAAAAAGACATAATTGCTTCTGTTTAACCCACGTGATCCGCCCATTGCCCCATTATTCCGGTGTAAAATGTCGGTGCAACGCGTATTGCAAAGCGGCGCGTACACCGGAGCGTCTCGTCGCCAACAATGGCTACATGATGCAAACGCGGGGACGATATTAGCGTTGCATAATAGTTCGGTCTCAGGGCAATTGCATTGGCCTACTCGTACTCGTGGCCGGCTCCCGAGTTCGAGTACAATTTAATTTGCGAGCGGAGCGCCTCGGCTGACAGCTCCCGGGCCGAAGTGCTCGGTGCTCCCTCGGTTTCACCTGGACGACTCGACTCCCCCAAGTTCCGGCCTATTCGGATTTAATGCTCGAGACGAAATCAATACGCAGATATCTCCTCTGCTCTCGGTATTTCCCTTCGTCCGTCCCTGTGTCCCTGTGTCCCTGTATCCCTGTATCCCTGTATCCCTGTATCCCTGTATCCCTGTATCCCTGTGCTTCGCGTTTCCGTTTCTCTCGCCACCATCGCGTCGTCGCACCGTCTTCGACGAACCGATGTCAGCGGCGCGGAAACTGTGCCAATAAAACCAACAAAAAGAAAAAAAGTCAGGTCGCGCCGCCGCTGCGCTGGAAACGTCGAAAAACGTCCAACGACGTACGAAATCCAATTTTCAAGGTACTCAGACATGCAAATCTCTTCGGGAAACGGTGCCTGATTAAAAATTCTTGTTTCTACAGTCCGAGCATCGTGAAAGATCCACGAGGAACATTTCTCGCTGTGTTTTCAACGAATTACATATTCATCGTTGCAGTGTTTTCGTCTTGATTTAAGAATGTTGTCCTGTAGGTCGATACCGTGCCAGAGGACTCTTCGATTCTGGTAATGCGAATTCGCGAGAACGATGGTTGTCGCACTTCGGAATATCCTATTAGTATAGAGTACAGGGAGTTGGAACTCTTGCAGAAGTTCGAGCCACTTGTCACAATGGTTGCAGAAGAGGCAGCACTCGAATCACTGGATTCCATATTTTCCATCAGTATGAACAACTGACTGACTCTCGGGAGTCGGTGGAATCGCGACTCTCTACATCTATCGATTTCGATATGTTTACTACATTTCTAGAACGTGCAACACCGAATCCAAGATTTGAATCATTTTATAAGATTCGTTTGTTCTTTAAGGGTGTTGTCGATTTTATTCGGGAACGTTCGACCACGTTCAACGCTAGAAACCATCGAGCCCGTTAAAACGCGGCGGATTTAATAATAATGAATTTTTAGTAGACGCTTCGCAAGACCGTTGAATGTGCGTGATACGAGGCTATACAGAGATTTATATTTTCACCTGCATTCGACAAGAGGCAGTAGTCGAGATTTTGTTTTCGTATTTTATGACCGGGTTTCGCAAATCGCGTTTCTACGTGCTGCTTCGAGTATGGAATTGCTCCCACTCGCACATCAGTCGGTATAACGACCTTTCCGGTGCAAAAAGGGGTTGCTACGCTTAACCCTTGCTTCTCATTACTCTCGTGATTCGACTCTGGCCGCGTTTCCTTTCTTTGAGAATTAAACTCGGATTAAAGGGTCAACGTTTTCCAGCAGGTGTTAGAGTAGAACAATATTTTAGTCGTTCAATCTGAACTTGGATCAAACAACTCGAGTTGCTCTTTTTCGAGGAAGCAGAATTCCAACCAATTGTAAAATAAAACATACACCTAAAATAAAATGAAACTCACACTGTGCTTTATTCTGTATTTTTTTTTTTTTTTTTTTCATTAGTATAAACACTGCCGATTTCTGAAACTCCATACAATTTTTGAACAAGATATAATCTTACTATGTTTGTCACAAGAGAGATTTTAGTATCGTTATTATTAAAATCTTCTGTATATTGTTTAAAAATTATTCGAACTCTCGAAGACCAACTGTACACTATTATCAACTTATTAAAGTTATTAAACGAAAAAATCATTTTCGACAGAATGTCTATTTCTCACAATTCACTCAGAAAATTTTTATACTACATAGAAATCCATAGCATAGTAGCATAATAATCGGTGAAGCAGTATGATCGTTTTAGCAACGACAAAGGCTAACTTTTACTAGCTTCCGGGTGTAGATCATGGCAACGCAGTCTTCGTCACGCGTCTGAAAAATATATCATTACCTTACCCGAGGACACGTTAGTTACGAAACGTCAGAACAATTTCTCAGGAGGCCGTATACAACCCGTATTCTGTCTACTGTCTACTGTCTACACCCCGAAGCTATGTACCAGCAGTTTCAGTCTCGGGGACGCAGTTCTTCGGATACGCAAAAATCTGCGTGTAGCCAACGATTCTGACTGACAAAATATCTGTCTATGTGTCAAAAAGCGAATGAGATTATTAATAATTATACAATAAAGTGAAAAATAAAAAACTTTTTGAATAATCAAAATATATATTACATGTATGAGATGTATTATATGTTATCAAGGTAAAATCTTTTGTTTACCAAATCAAACGCAAAAGTCCAAATATCTCGAAGAACAAGGCACAAGTATCTTGTCATCTTGAAATAATTATAAAGCAATAATTCAATCGTAATAACGATATATGATAAGAGTTGCTGCATGTTGCAAGAAAGGCACAATGTTTAGCAATGCATGAGATTGAACTTTTCCTAAGAAATACGTCCCTGTATTTGGCTGTAGAGGATTTTTCCCATTTCAATAAATGGGATAAAAGCGATTGTTCAACTGAATTCTCGTAGCAGAGTTTGAAAATACAAGAACGAGCATCCAACGCAAATAAAATGTCGTAGGCAAAACACGTGATCAGAAATTTAAAAGATGACGTGTGGTTGTAAAACCGACATAGTTTTCACTGTCAAAGTACCAGGTGCGAACTGCATACCCGTGGGAGTAATACGTCAAGATCTCGCAAGCCTTGCAACTTTAATCGACAAGATATTCGGTCGATAAACTACACCGTTTAATGGACATGTTACATGTATAGGCTGGATCATATAATTCGAGTCACTTCGTTCATTGCGTGCGTAAATTATTCAATAAACGATACTTCCGGTAAGAGTCGAGTGGTCTTGTGAGGGACTTTAAGACTTTTTCTTAAATTCTTTTAATTTAGCTAACTCTTTTTTTTTATATCAAAAATTTCTTGAATAAAAATGTACTTTGGCACCTGATAACGGAAATGAATTGAACAATTTAGTACGTATTCTCGTTCGAACCGTGCTTTACAGCGTGCACCATGCACGCGGAGCGTCTAGATGTTCTAGAGCATCATTTTGCAGCGAATCGCAGCGAATCTGTTGATCGCGTTTCCCAGCGCCTGATGGAAAAGGTAATATCGCGTCGAGCGAGTTGGCTAGATACACAGAGCGATACATACATACGGGGAAGACAGTTTTACGAATGACGATGGCGCGCGGCGCACGGCGTGCGCGTTCGCGGTCGCGTTCGCATTCGCGTTCGCGGGTGAATAACGAAGACGAGGTTCAGTTTTTCCCGAAGTAGGATCGCGTGTGGAAGACACCGACAACGACACCGGCACCGGGGAGAAAAGAATGGAGGGAAGCAGACTGTACGTGGGTACTCGTGGAGATCGGACCACGGGACGAGTGGCATTATCCCCGTTGGTGTGTTGCGATTCATTCGTCATTGTCCGAGGGGGCCCTTTGTGGCAACGCGCGGGAATGGTTCACCGTGTGCGCGTATACCGAGCTTATTCGGCGGAGAAAATAGTCGTGGCCGAGTATCATGAGCGCACGCATGCAGCACAAGCGCGTGGGATTACGACACCCGCTCGCACTCGCGGCGCGGCGCTCGCTGCACCGTGAAAACTCGTCTCGGATCGAGTGCGCATGTGGGCCGGCATAGCGTCCATCCCGTGGCACGCTAATATCAAATAAATAAAATTCCAAGTTTCGTTAAGCCTCGTTTACATCAGGGACTTCCACCCTTTAAAATGTAAAATACCGGTATTTCCCGGTTGCATCTTCGAAACCGTTTTATACGGTTATATATCGGTAATTTGTTAGCAAATAATATTGTAAAACATCGCTGATCTTATAGAAAACACACTCTGTATATTCACTGTTTATGTAGCCCGATATAGTCTAGTTATTGTAGTTGAACCATAATAGTTTCGGAAATAAAAACTTGTTCCGTAACCGTTGTGACAAGGGGACGGTGAATAAACGAAGCCACCGCTTTACTAATACTTGGTTCACACAAGTTACATACGTCCCACTGTATCCGAAAAAGTAATTAAGAGGCCGTGAGAATGCTCTCACGCAAGCAGTTAAAAACTAAAGCTCTCCAAACAAGAAATTCTATTCAGTAGTCGTTCCCTTTGAAGGATTCGTTTAGGAGAGACTCTTTACAAAGGTTTCACCCTCTCCTCACACCTTACTTGTCGACAACCCCGAAGGGTAACCCTAAGAACCACTCTATACGCCTTGAAACATCCCCACACAAATCTACATACGTTTCTCTGACAACCGGACTCGTTCTCAGCGGGACCCTTTTTCAATATCTAAAACCGAACCTCCTGTACCACGAGTGCTGTCATGCTATCGAACCGGTACGACAGTTATTTTTAACCCTCTGACTTCTGCACACCATAGCGAGCCTGACGAATAAGCCCAGAATTGACTACGCAAGATCGGATTATTATGTGCGACACGGTTTCATGCACTTTCTAGCATTTCAACATACCTATGAAAAATCCCGTAAAGCCGTACAGAAAGAAACCGCTGGTAGGCCGTTTTCCCTGAAGGGTTATGAAGAAAATGATTTCCACCAATATCAGTTAATGTTAAGGGATTGCAGAACTGTTGGAACCGTTATATAGACGCAGAAGGTAACTGCTACGCAGGCAATGGAACTCAAATTTAGTTTATTTCCTATGCTCTATGTATAGCTATGGTCAGCAAAGCCATCCAATTTTATCTGATAACATCGCAAGGAAGTCCGGTTTCTTTTTATCGCACCTCGTGTATGAACTGCCGGGCTCCCAACGAGTTCGCATAAACGGAACTGTACGCGGTCGATTTGAAACGCGACTTAAAATTCGAACGGCATGATTGTTCGGTCACGTTGGCCCGTGCCCAACTGTTACAAACAAGCCAAGAGAATTGACAGATTGGAAGCAAACGAGGGAAAGGCTGATAAGAACGCTCGGATAGAGAGAATGATGCGGCACGCACGAGTTGACGGAACGCCTTTTGAATGGCAGCCAGTCACGCCTCGGAGCAAAGACGCGCGCAGGGTGACGCACGCCGCGCCGAGCCGCGCCGAGCCGCGCCGGGGTGAATAAACTGAAAGGGAAGAAAGGTCGTCGAGACGCGGAACGATGACACACGCGAGAGCGGAAAGTAACGAACGCGACCGAGCCACCGCACTGGGGGAAAGTTGTTAATGGAATAATTATTACGTGGCTCGGTAAGTAGACTGCGGAATTCCATGCAAACTTACATTTTCCGCAGACTAATTTACGAGAAAGAACACGCCACTGAGAAGTGGCTCCTCCATTCCGGATGCTGTTAGGCACCGGGATCAAATCAAATCCTTCAATGAAATATTTCAAATATCGCTGGACTAATTTACGAGGGAGAAAACTGAAGTAGCTCCACCATTCCGGATGCACGTTGGCACTGGATAAAATCAAATCTTTATTAATCTTTGTTGAAAGATCTAAAATATCTTTTCTGTCTCTTGTTCGGTTAAAATCATATTTTCGAAGCGAGCCAGAGCTGAGAAAAATCATAAGTGCAAATTTGACAATCGATTCGGGAACAGCGATTTTCTTAAGATTGAAACAGCGGAATCATACTTCACAAACGATTCGATAATAATAATAGGAATTTGGTTAAAATCGGTACGTATGTATACCTTTTACACTGTACAATGAGAATAATCTGGGGAAATAACGATTCTATACTCGTCAAAATTTTGACGACTATTGTACATACTGTCTGGGGTGCGGAAAGTTTTCCCAGTGACTGTACGGCTTGCCCTCGAGGGGTGGAAAATTTGGCAGGAACCACCTTACACATGTGGTCTCCTGCATCTTTCAGAGTGTGCTCGTGTGATGTGAATCGAACGTATTGTTTCATAAAATGACGAATACGCTGCAGACAGGGGGAAACTTTAGAAGTTAAAGATCATGTATAGAAGTATCATACATTTTGAATCGTTCGAATAACCAAGTAAATACCGTCACATTCATTTCTATCGAAATGATTTCTTTTCGTAATTGAAATGTTTCTCTTGGTTCCGCAGGTCAACGATCAGATATTTTTCCACTTTATTTTTTAATATTGCTCCGTTAGAATATTGCGTATTCCAAAGGTGCACGTCTTGCACAGTAGAATGTGCGTGCAGTACCTGTCAAACAAATTGATTTCCTCTCTAACAATACAAGCACAATAATATACATGTACGTTCCAACTACTTTTTGCCATTACACAATTTTGTGGAAATTCGCAGTGTCAAATTCGAATGATTTCTTTTTTTTTTATTTTTTTTTTTTCTTCTTCTTTGTAGTTACTTTCGTTCAGTTAAATTTAATGATAAACGTTGCTTCACAGAAATGACACCGTTGAGTTTACTTCGATTTTCCACGATTTTTATCACAATATGTGCTTCAACGAGGATTCTTCCATTATCCATGAATGGAATTTTTACAGTTTCAACAATCGTCGAGTAAAAGAAAAGGCTGGTTATTTAACCGTGGTGATTTTAACCGACAGTTAATATGTATATTTGAAATTGGAATTGTACAAGTTACGGAGAAGTATTCAGATGTTTGTCAAAGCCACGCTACGACGTGCACCGATTGACGTTTTCGAGTACGACTGTACCAACGCGCGATAATTAAACGGAAAATAAAACGGAACCCGATAAAGTGCGACGCAGGTTTATTTTGGCGAGGCGCCTGAATTACTGGAACCCGTCGTGCTTTAATGCAAGGAGGTGCGTAGCCCGATGACAAAGGGGTGAATAAGCCGTGAGCAAACATATAGCTGGGGCTCGTTGTTTGACTCACAAAGTTCGAAGCGGTAAACTGTAGTTAGAACGCCAGACAATCACTCAGTGTATAATATATGTACATTCCGCAATATACAATACTTGTGCTAAAGCACGCAAACGGATCTTTAAACTAGATTTTCTCGAAAAGAAAGAAAGACTCAAACGAAAAAATTTTATTCTTTATTTACGATTTGTTTTTTCCATGTAGAATCACCCTCTTCTCGGTTGTAATGATATATCCAGAAGTAATAATATATTCGAATGACACAAAGCGAGGTGAGTTTATAACAGAAGGTATCGTAAGGATGTATCGATAAACGTCCAATTCTATCTGTTGCAAAACCACCATACTTGTTGTCTTTTTAAATAAGACAATATCATAAGAAATCAGATACGTAAGAAAAGATTCTTAGGAAATCACAATACATAACAAAAAATGTGTAAAAAGCGAAGCTGCCACTTCTCAATTATTGCTAACTTCTCCCATTGGTACTTTTCCTTATTCTTTAACACTCATTGCAATGTGTATTTGCCATCTTTTAGATACTTGATTTACAGATATTGATTTCTACGGGTAGTAGCATCAAGATTGTGGTCGAACATTTTCATCGTAGGCTGTGTTAGTTTCCAATAGCGAATAGTTGGTCCAAATCTCTTTTGATCAAATTTTTTGTTGTTTGTTGATTGAAAAAAGGATTATCCGATGGTGCCGGGAAAATATTTCTTGCTGTACCGCTGTACTATCAATGACCGTCTGGAATATCGACGCGCACCGTTGTCTGTATACTATACGGCTCGGATTGGTCCACCCTGTCTTTGTATCGAAGGCTCGCAGCATGCTGGCTGTTTCCGAAACAATGCTATGTACGCCCTCTCATTACCGAAGATTGTGGCCACGTTCCTAGACTTTTATTGTTGTTTTGTTTTGTTTTGTTTGTTTTGTTTTTTCTTCTTCTTTACGTTTCTGTTTTGTCCATTTCAAACGGAACACGAGACAACGCCGAAGAAAGGATAAGTAATAAGAATGGCACTGCGCGAGCCGCTGTTGCTGTCGACCAGCAGCAATGGCCCCGTTAATAAGCGCCATTTCGACGAAGCTCGTCGAAGCTATTCGATCGTTGTCGTTCATAAAATTGCTCCTTTTCGCAATAAATAATTTATACATTTCCATTAACCAAGAGCATTAAAAAAAAGGTAACAACTAGACTGCGAATCTTGTACATTTGTGAGAAAAATGAGTAGACGAAATACAAAATAATTAAACAAGGAGAGTTAAGAGAAGAAATTAATTTCTGTTTGATTCCGATTTCTTGTAATTGATGCAGACAACTTTTATTTCGTATAAAAATCCATCTAGACGAGTCAGGAGAACATTTGCAGGTCGAAATAGATTTATGAATCTTTAAATTATAAATTATAAATCGTTAAATTCTTCCTACACCTGTGAACATTGGACAAGCAGGATATAGTTAACGCAGACGGGTTGTCCGAATACGGTATTCAATGGGGAATTACCCGGGGAATGCCTCCTGGCTCACCCACGTTTCCTAAACGAAATTAAAGGCCGCGCTGCGATCGAATACCTGTCAGGGATGAACAAACCTTTATGAGAAACGGAATTTGATAGACCTCCCCGTGACCTTGCCGTGTCGGAAATTCCGAATCGATTGGTGTAAACACGGGGAGACTGAACGATCCCGCGTGAATGGAAAAGTAAAATCCTTTATCTGCCGGATCCGAGAATCATTTTGAAAGTTTGTAGTCCCTGGGGTACGAATAATGGATAGAAAGCGACAATGGACCACGGTCATAAAATTCTCGAGCGTTTCGTAGTCAAAAAACAAAAATCTATGTATCTTTGTTTTCTGCGGATTCTTCTGGGATTAAGACAAAGAAATGGATCGTTTGATTAATTGATAAAAAGCATATTTTATACATGTCGACGAGAAACAAAGTTTCGTCGTTTTCACCTATGTAGCAATATTATACAGACAAGACAGAACCGATAAGCTACGCTTAAATTTCTATAGAAATGAAGTAATCTTTGCAAAAAAATACAACCACCATAGGAAGAAACATAAATAGATAACTATTGTAGAACAAGCTGTCGCTAATGACCAGAAGAGCCTCGATGCGACGTAAAACACAAAAATGAAAAAGACTTCGTACTGAAATCTGTTTGTTCAGATACAATTTACATATATTGGTAAATATCACTACGGTAAACTGGTAAAATTTCCAACGAAATTCTCGAGCATACATTATGTATACTGGGTTACTTCGTACACGTTGTATTTATTTCGCGCGGAAGGTACACAAAGTATTAACCACAATAATTATATGTATATAATACATCGTACACTTAAACAAGAACGCTTACCTTATATATCTCTATAAATTACAGAAAGTTAAAAAGACAGTAAATAAAGGTACACCGAGTAATGCTAAATGTAACAAAACGATGAGAACTGTACATTGAAAGTGTAGATGCGCGTGGAGATGCATTTTGATTTTTATACTTCAGCTAGGTACACTCAATGACGATGATGACGTTGATTATGAATTCGTATGAGTCGCTCGAGGACGGTTGACATCCACTTGGTCTTCATTAGCTTTGCCTCGAAGTACCGAGGTGTCTTTAGACCACATCACCCCCTCGTCATTCTATCATCTTGAAGAGCGCGCACGAGAATATCAGTCCGAAGAACTGCAATCAAATCGTTGCCAATTCAAATATATGTAAATTATGTATAATATAATTATTAACCCACTCCCCGGTTACCTACTCAAAATTGAAGTATCAAATTTTCAATTTTTTAAAATCATAATACATCTTTATAAATGCTTGTCACGTGAACAAGACACGATCGACACACGTTGGCTACCACGGCAAATAAAAATATTTTTAATGAAATTGATTGTACAAAGTTTTAAATCTTCTTTAAAACATCTTGCTATGGGTGATAATTTAGGCTAATTGAAATACAGAAAACGATACTTCATTTAATCGAAATGTATATATGTAGAACAGACTGATATGACCGTAAAGAATTTATAGTAACATGGAGGATCTGAAAATAGGGCTATTACGTTTAGACTGCGGATTTCGTGCATTTATTATGAAAATCAGTGAGTCAAATGAAAAATAGAATAAAAACATTTTCATTTGACTACGATTACTCAGGACAGAAGCGAATGACTGACTATGTTGTAGCTTCGGTGTCTTGGAGTTAACCCCTTAACTTGTACGCTCGAGTTAATTCGAGCGCGCTAAACAGGCCAAACTGTGCACACTCGAGATTATTCGAGCGACGTTGTACTTTATGCTGTTATAATTGTTCACACTCGAATATAATCGAGAATTGTAAATAACAATGTGAAAGCAAAGGAAAAAAATCGTTTTATTGATATTTATCGTTTACATGGGATTGTAAGCTATAACACTTATTTATTCAAGAATAAAATATAGCCTTTTTCCATGGAACAAAAGCGCAGTATATCAAAAATTGATTTTTTTTTTTTTTGGCCGGTTTTCTTTTTCAAAAAAACTGTGCGTTAAGGGGTTAAAATACAGACAGTTGTTCCTTTGCAGGAAGATCCGCAGTCTAGTTATGCTAAACCGCAAACAGAGAAAGTTATTTCCTACCATCAGACACGCGACTGCAATACCGGCGCCACCCATGATCGTCGCGTGCTTCTGCATGTAAATCCGCGTTCCGTTGATGCAACCTTCGAGATAGGCATTCGAGGGATTCACCGTGTCTGGTCCAGCGTTGCAGTTGAACCGCTGCAACAGATCGATGAGAAACCGCATGAGAAACGGTTCGGCTTGGGAAAGTCGATCGAGCCGAGTCGAGCCGAGTTGAGCCGAGCCGAGCCGAGCCGAGCCGAGCCGAGCCGAGCCGAGCCGAGCCGAGCCGGTGAAAGCGTGAGAGGCGAAACAGTGCCGAGGCTGACCGAGAGATTGCGATAGAGCGGAGAGGCTTTTCTGGACGTAATCGATAATAGGTCGTCGATATTTCGAAATTTGCTGCTGAATCAAATTGTTTCGGTCAAATTGCGCCGGAGCAATCATCCTTGAAAGCAAATTTGAATTGGAAATTCGTTATCGTTCGTTGGTACGAATACAGAGACCTGTTGAACCGACCGTGGGTAATTGTGAACCGACAATGTTCCGCGAAACCGAGAGATCCGAATTCCAAGGAAATCATGATTGTAAATCATCCATCAGCAATTACGAGCTTTCCTCGTGTACCATTTTACTACGATTAATTATACATGGTGAGCCACTTAATTATTGCACCACCGAAATTTATTCGTCAACCACTTGTTGCGTAAAGAAATGTTTCAAACGAAAGTTATTCCTAATCTCGGGGATTATTAGTTTTTAACCCCATACACCTTAGTAGCTTTTTATTCAACGTTACATATCATTTACGAGCATCGGCTGTCCCGAGTTACAACGTCTTCGTAGCGAACCGAAACGAAGAGCTTCATTCGGAAGCACACTGGCTCAAGCTGGTCAACACAAACTAATGTCAACAGACTTCATAGACGCAAACGAAATGTAAGAAGTTTGCATTGACAACTTTGAGCTATAGCGCTTTGTTTACGTTCTACGAAGATATTTTCACTCACGACATCCAATATTTGTGAACGATACAAGTCGATTTTACATCGCGAAAGAGTTGATTCTAGGACCACACGTTGGTCGGACATTTTTGCTCCCCTTTTTTACCCTTACGTACTTCAAGTCTTGGATTCTTTTTTCTTTTTCCTTTTCTTCTTTCTTTTTTTTTTTTTTTTTTTTTTACAGAGATTAACAGTAACAGAGATTATTTATTTTATACAATAATCTAATTTGCTGTAACCAGAATATTCAAGTGAAAAAAGCATACGAAATTCTGATTAGCAAGTACTGCTCCTCAGATTATTCTACAAGTGAAATGCTTTTAGAACACGATACATTCTTATTGTTGGTCCTAAGTGAACATTTGTATGTTGCGTGAGAATTCGTTGTACAATAATTTGAAGTCACAGTGTCTACATTAGAGTGCACGAAAATAGAAATGTGAGGCAACCATTTGCCTCGCAAACATTAATTACGACGACTTATTAATTACAAGGAGTAGACGCGACGGAGGCAATTATTCCACGAGAAGGCGGATAATTTATCGTTCTCCCACTATGAAGATTATAATTGATCCAGACGAGAATCCAGACGCGAGCACCGGGTAAATCACTAATTACTGGAATCCCGTATGCACGGATCCGTAGACAACTAACTTTTCCATCCGCGAGAACAAGCTCGTCAAGCAAATTGATCTTTACCTGGCCAGGTTGAATTTCGCGACAGCAACTCTGCGGCACAGTCAGACCCAGACTTCCCCAGTCTCTCCATCCGGTTACGCCGCAGCAGTGAAGCTAAAAATCCAAGGGGAAAATGTCACGCATTAATCACAGATATGTAACTACTTACACGCAAACTAAAATTGAAATGCTACCTTCGAAAATCATCGCGACAACACAAACACGGACTTTGATAAACATTCCGTTCATTTCTCGTTCCTTGGTCACGTAGAATGATTAACTAAAATTGTTCGGTGTTACATAGTTACAGTGATATTCTTTGAGCACACTTTTTTACTACAATTAATACAAATTCCCTTTGGTTAGACGTAGATGTCGTGAACACAGTGAAACGTGAAAACAAGATTTCTCGTGGGCCATTTGCAGTGTGTTAACGAGGTGTGCTGTACTAAATAGGCTGTTAGCGATTCAGCACGATCCTTCTCAAACGGTTGGGAAATACATAAATTCTGACGCTAATAAATTCTGACGCGTAAATGAGACTTTCAAATTTTCCAACATCGTTATGAATAATTTCAAAATAGATACGAAAGGAATAACATTTGCTGACTGTGAGAAATGGCAGCACGAGAAATCGATAATAATATAGTACTTCCATGAAATTTATTGTTGAAATACTTGGACACTTTAACACTTTATCTACCGGAAGCGCCTATTAATCGGATTCTCGATCAGAATGGAGCTCGGAAATCTTCTTTTACATTAGAATGCTCAAACGAAATTATTCAATAACATAAGTGGTGGTGACTTGTTAGTTCAGAATTGAAATTGCTGTTGAAGGATCCAATAAAAAGTCTTCATCATCCATGGACCATAGACATTTAAAAATTATGAAATAATCGTCGATAGGTAACGCGTGTTAAGAACCAGTTCTCTTGCCCAACGGGCAAGCGTGGATCGCTTTTAAATGATCGGTGTGTTCGAACGTGCTCACCGTAGATTGCGTCGTGTCCCATGCTTCCCTGACAGACTTGCGACTATCGTAAACTCTCATCGAACTCGACATTTCCCTCTGCAGCGTGTTCACCAACTTCTCACGGAACACGTACGCGAGGACCCCGCCAATTAGCATCGTCACGAACAGCAGGAACACGATGATAAAGTACTGAAATCGTTCAGAATTCGGTCATTTAGAATTCTCGTGGGTAACGGCGCTCGACTACGAGCGAAAGAGAGCTTCATACCGTGAGAAGCATGCACTTGACTTCCCGCGACGCGCCGATGCATCCGAAAAACGAGATAATAGCGACGATGATACCGCCGGCCAGCAGAACGTAGATCGCACCTGTCAACAGATCGTTGCCCACCAGCTCGCCGATCCATGGTACTTTGTCCAGCAAAGCCCATACTGCTAGACCAACTATGGCCACTCCGCCGAGCTGAAACACGTTCCTGTTTCTTGATAAAAGTCCCAGAACCAGTCATTTTTATAAAAGCTTAGTTGTCTAGAGTGAAAATCGACTAAAATAATGGAATCTTAATCTAGCAAAAATTTCAGATTTGTGCTATGACGGCACTTTAATCAGCCAAACAAACCGTCAACCGCTTTTATATTTCATTTGCTTTTGCTGAACCGTTAAACTAGATCAAATATTTTTCAACGTACGCGTAGCTGTTCTTCAAAAGGAAACCTATTAATTTTTCTTGAATCAAAATACGGAAACGGTTATTCTATTACGTAGTATGTAAACAGTGATCCAACGTTAGTAACTAAAGCGTTAAATTCATTATCACAATAAGGAAGGTAAAACGGTCTCGTTAAAGATCGACTAAAATTACGAAAGCCTAATATACGGCGAAAACGGTTCCAATAAATAGTCACTAATGCTTACAAAGATGACGAAGTTAACGAAGAAAAGGGAATACTTCATACACCGTCCGCAGCCATCCATCTCCGTTCCGTAGCCCATTTTGCTCTATCTCCGGATCTGTAAACAACAGACGTCGCTTAAAGACCCAGCTTTTCCAAGACCCAGCATGTCCGTTGCACGATGAAATTACAAAAAAGAACGCAACGATCTATTGGTCGCAGATAAGAGATTCTATTATACATCCTGGCTCGTAAATTATAGCCCCTTTCTCCCGCTTGATGGCACTTTTTTCACTTTCGTGAATTAGTCATAGGTACGACGAACGCTTGTATCGCGTGACTTCGCAAACCTACGATTAGGCAAAGGAACGCCTCGGTGCTCGACGCGAACCTTGCAGCATTGTTTTGCAAGTGCAACCGGGACCGCGTATTGGGATCGACCGGTCTAGCAATCGTCGCGTCGCGTCGCGGCATTGTGATACCCAAACACGATCGGGAACCGATCGCCAAAGTTTGCTTCGCAATTGTTTCCGCGGTGATGTCACAGCACACGCAGAAAGACTTCTTCGTAATTCCACGTGCCGCGTAATCGTCCCCAATTTTTTCCTTCCGCCGCGCCGCGCCGCGCCGCGCCGGCCTACATACATGGTGTGTACCTTTCAGCCAAGTGGCCGTGATTACGCAACCGTCTGTTCACTTTTCATTTTTCTTTTTGTAATATCGAGCAACTGATTCGAATCGATCAATGACAGGTAAAGCAAAATCGAACAATACGGCCTAACGGAGACTTTTTTTAATTGCTCGTAATTTTTCCGTATCGGTAGCAGTATAGCCGAGTTCAACAACCTTCGACTGAACCTTTAACGCGTTGAAGCACGCTCAAGCAGATTTTCATTTAATTATATTTTCTCACTAAGAGGCAATGTGCAGGAAAATTATTTTTTGGCCGAAACATAAATTCGTTCTCTGTTATCTTCTGTAACTTCTTTTCGAATATATTATCATCAGACTGCGGATTTTATGCATTTATGGCGAAAATTTGCAGATCCAAATTAAAATAGTGAAAATATTCCAAGAATCAGAAGATACTGATTCGTTAATTTGAATTTAATAAGATCATTAAAAAAGGGAATCATTATAAAAGGGTCCAATTATCATAAATTACCGACCCACTATATATTACCGACCCATAACAAAAAATAGCTCGTTAAAAAGAGCAGACTGTAGTATGAAAAAATTTCAAGTTCTCTTTAATATCCTTGCAAGATATCTCGAGATACATCTCGAGATTTGCAAAATCTGATTCTCGAAAGTTTTGTAAAATACAAGGCGTTGATTATACATACAATCATAAATAGAATTTAAATTCCACTAAACTGCCTACTTCAACGGATGCTGTCGAGATTGATAATCCTGAGCATAAATCAATTTTATTTTGGCGTCTACCACAACGGTTCGAGATAGTTTGCGTTCGTTATGTAAGAAAATAGGTATTTGTGAGTCATCGGGCAAAATAAATGGTGCACTGTTTTCCATAAAACTACCGTCAACGCGGAACTTGGGCGTTGCTGCAATTTTTCTGTCCGAACACAAAACTCGATTCACTGATTAATCCACGGACTGTTCATGCTTATAGCTGTTTTCATAAAAACTCTAATAAAATTGTAAACTGTTTTTTCAATAGCTTAAAAGATTAAATAAATAACGAACGTAAAACGACGCATCATTCTTAGTTCGCATGATATTTGCATTCGTCTTTTCCTTGTTTCGTTTCTTATTCGAATAGATCTGTTTTGAAGCAAACAGGCTTTTTTCAGAATCTCGTGATTGTCAAGTATTTTTTAAATTAATTGCTACTTCGAGAATTCCCGTGTCTCGAAGGAGAAAAAAGTTCGGAAAAAGAGAATCGCTAGTCTGATGCATAAAAACATGAACCCTTGCAACATCAGGATCCTTAACACGTGTCCAGCCGGTATTTTTTCTCTGTTCATCTTTTTTAATAAATTCTGGAATCATAATTCGTTAACATATTGACTGCCGAACAATCCCACAAAATGAAACTAATCGCACCATTGCAATCAAAGCTGTAAAGTTAAAGTTTGTCATAGCGATTGCTGCTTAAACTCTTCTAAAACTCATCAATTAATCCTAAACAAATTCGATTTTTTGAGCAACGATACATATAACGGGACAACTTAATCTTTAAAGATTGACAAAGAATTTTGCTACCCAATCTACACGTGGATTACTTTATTTCATTTCGAGTTAAAGAAACTATAATCATGTATGTACGGCAAGACCTATACGACTAATGTGATCACTAGTCGTATGATCGTTGGTGATTAGCGGTGAAATGACTAATTTCAGTGACCCGGTCTGATACGTGTTAAGATTTCTAGTTCTCACGTCCATAACAAAAACAAAAAAAGAAAGAAAGAAATACATAAATTCAAGTGAGATCTAGCCGTGCACGTACAAAGTAGTAATGATACTATTTTTACATCATCTTGCTGTGACTCACAGCTTTTGTAATGCTCGACATCGGTGCGCACGCATCTCGTGAACACGATTTACGTTGCTTCACATAACACACAGTTCGTGCAATCTCTAAAGCCATCGCGCCGCGCCGAGCCGCGCCGAGCCGCGCCGCCTCGCCTCGAATTGTCGCAGACTCTATCAAGCAAGTGATGACCACTCATTTCATAATTCCGACATTATGTTAACGTTGTAGTTGGCTCATTCGCAGATTTGAGCACGTCGAGGGCAGAGTCGTCCAATGTCGCCAGATGAGTGGTGGGAGCACGAATTAAGGGGAAAAAGTTAGCCTCTCCCTGCCAGTACCGGAGCGTGCACGACAGAGAAACGGAACGCGTCGGAAACTTGGGGAATAGCGCGGTACATAGACGGGGAAATTAGGCGACACTGGAGTCGCCGGATCAAGACTTGTTCCCCCACTCTAATTTCCCCTTGTACCGCGCTATTCCCCACGCTTCCGTCGCGGGCCCGGTCACGTGACACGTTTATCGTCTTTGTCGTGCACGCTCCTGGCAGAGAGACTGGATAACTTTTTCCCCTCGATTCGTGGAGCGTGCAATGCTTATCCGTCGAGGAACGGTCGAGATTGCAGGTTTCTTTGATTGAACCAGGTGCAGTGTTTAAAGGGATCATGAGCTCGAGCCGCTGAACATGAAAGCCTAATGACACTGTTCCTTTTGTACACGCCCTTCCTGAATATTCTAAACACAAGTACGTTGAATGTAACGATAGATTTATCGTCACTGTTTATTCATTCGTAGAGTTAGTTTTCCTATTTTATTTCAGAATTTCCATCCAATAATTATCCTGCTGAATCGTGTTACACGAACATTTTAAAGAAGAAATTTCACGTACTAATTATCCTAACTAATCGTGTTAAGCGAACATTACCCGAAGGAGATTGAAGATAAAAGATCGGCAAGACCATCGTCGCTATTTTCCATGAACCGACTTTTCCAAGAACGGATGCGTGCCGCCAAGCTTCCGAAGGGTACGTGTCTATAAATTTTGAAAAATGCAAGAGCTAGTTTTCACGGTAATCTACTCGCAAAAACCATCCACTTTGCCGGTCAAAGCGACGAGAAATCGCTGCGAACGATCAGCGGCGACTCGAGGTCAAAGGGGTTCAAACGGACGAGGTTATAAGGAAACGCAAGAAAGCAGCGTCACGAACGGAGCACGTCCGAAACCGTTGTTCAACTTCGGGCAAGATCGAAACGATTGCACGTCTGTTAATTGCCGTCGTGGTTGGGTTGGTCGCTTGATTGCTCCAGGATCACGGTTTCAAGATCATCGAGGCCTATGAGCCTATGAGTAAGCTCTCGGTATTGCCATGTGAATCACGCGCGCACGTTCCAGCCTAGCTCACGGATTTACAATGACGTAAGAATCGAGATCGATTCGGTTTTGCATGCCGCGGGGATGATCGAGGCTGCTGGCTCGCTTTCGAAACGCAGGAATCTTTTACAATGCTGGGTCCTACAGGAGATATTGCACCTGCCCCGGCACGATGTGCAACGACCTTCGCGTAGATGGACGCGTACCAGCGACTTTGCTTTCTGAGGCCGGCAAAAGTGGGTCATTTCGGACAGTCGGACAATATCTATACGGTTTGGTTTATCGACGGCCAGACGATATTCACGAGCTGGGTACGCTCCGAATTGCATACGCCCGTTCGCAAAGTGCTTTTCGTCCGCGTACGTACTTTCTATGCCCCGCCCCGCCCCGCCCCGCCGCGCCGTGCGCGCTTTCTGTTTTTATATACACTGATTTCTCTATATGTATATCTATATGTATATGTATATGTATATGTATGTCGCCAAGGCCTAGATGATAAACGTCGTGGAATAATTCCCACTACCGCGGGGTACACCCCGTGAGGAGCCGCAAAGCTCGAGAGGCCTCGGACGCCGAGGAGTGTAAACATAACACGGCTCGCGGGTATGTCTCCTGGCCGTGTTCTTCACATATATGTATGTATCGAGAATTCACTTCGTACTTTTTCTAAAGTTCACGATCATACGGGCCGAGTCTCGTAACATGACCACTTCAAATCACCCGTAAGCTATTTCTTGTACGAAACAAATTTCAAAGAAACCTTGCCTGGTTTCCATGGATGTAATCTATTCTTTGTTACGTTGCTTTTTTATCGAGATACGGAAAGTCACCTTCGGTTTTTCAAATCGAATGTCTAATATTTTTTCTCGAATTCGTGTATAGCACGAAATTCAACAAGTATCACCGTAGCTCAGCGGTAATCTGCCGAAATTCACTTGTATCAAATTAATTGCAGTCTATGTACAAACATGCGTGAGAAATATTTTATAAATTTTCAAACGTTTTCGTATCCTTCAAATTTGTCAAGATATTTGAACGGTTCGAGATGAACCGGAATCGGAACCGGAAACACTGTACATCCTCCGTAGTAAATGTGTTTTCGTACTTTATTGGACGTTTGTGTTTATCCGTTTTTTGTTCTATTACATGTATCAATGTATTTTATATTAAATTATACTGTATTGTATTCGAATAGTAATCCAATCTTGTCATTCTTAGAACGTAACAGCTGCCAGTTGCTTTCGCTCGGTGGGTTCAGCGTTCAGCCTTTAGCCCGATCATATTCAATGTCCACTTATAATCTTGTCCATCGGTGTAGTATCAGGCTAGAAAATTCTAACGCGTGTAATCTCGTTTGCCCGTGGAATATTATAAAATGTTCTAGGCGCACAATAACGTGCGCATTTCGCGTTCCGGTCACGTAGAAGGCTCCCGAGGTAGAATCATTGATCGTGAGTCGTAGATGGTATCTCCTGCTCGTATTTCTATATTTCGAAGACTAGGTAGCTCGTCGTCGCCATAACAGGCCCGAGTTAATCACCGTCAACATTATTCAATTGTCATCGCGTTATCTAATTCGCCTTGTCGTGTAATTTTCTTCAACGCGTTTGACCTAGATGCGGAACTTTGGATGGCGGCTCAGAACCGGCCGCAGCCCGGACAGGAAAAAATAATTGCGTTACTTTCAGGTAATGGACGACACTTCGTGAATCGCCTCGTTTTCCGTTTCACGATCGCTTCGCCGCGTCACGCCGCGCCGTGTCGGTTCTTCCGTCGGTTTTTCCAACGTGCGCGATTTTTATCGGTCCGAGTGAATCACGACGAGCCTTTGTAGCCCGCGTTGTTGCATCCTAATCCGAACACGCGTTATCTTGTTATTGTTTTCACGGTCGACATGCGATGGGACCCCGACTAGACTGTGGCGCAACAGTTTGCAACAGTTTCCGTTTTGATCGAGTGCAGGTGCGAAACTTTTACATCAATTTGTACTTTTAATCGTGCAGAGTATGTATGTGTCCGGTATCTGGCTGCCGGTATAGTCAAGAAACGAACGATTATGCATGGAGAAATAAAACGAAAGCATAAACGAGAATGTTTCTCTCGCACGCAGGAGCCGGTGCGGTGTTCACGTGAAATAGAAACGGTATGTCGTGCACAGACATTTCGAATGTTCTTCAATGTGTCTGAAATTGATAATCTTGATGTTTCGTATGAAAATATTTCGTTTCCAGACGAAAATTATTTTGCCACGCTGAACCACTCCCTTCCCTTCCCCTATTGCCAATTACGAGATAAGCTGTGTAACGTATACGACGCGTAAATGATTTTTTACGTAACGTGAAATCATAATCGTAAAACGATACAATGTGCAACGAAGAATGTTTATTTAATACTCCGTACTTGTCTCTGGTATATCGAATATTTCACATCGGTCTATGACCACACAGCAATTACTTATTCTGAAAACACAAAAACAATTGCTCGATGCATTCACTTATCTTACACTATTATTTTTCAGATCCTAGAAGATACCATAATACATTCAGAAAGTCCATCACTTCGTTATATTATTTTACTGTTTCATAAAAGAGGTACGTTACGTTTAATCAAACATTTGAACGATGAAACGAATATATTAAGGATCTATTCAAATCTAACGAATACAATTGCATGAAAATCTTATTTATAGTACGAACTACAGATACATATACTGATTATACTAAAACCCTTTGTCACACAGTAAGAAGAAGATAAATACATTATATAAAAAAAGAAACTACACGAAATTTCTGATTTAGATAATTTTGTTGTACGCAAGTAGGCGCCAGGGCACTCGGTTGTGACGCTGTGTTCGGTCGTAATTTATCAACCAGTGTGTTTACAGCAGCTGTTTGTGTCAGTCTTGGTACGCGAATTTTTGGCGAGAAACTCAACAAACGTTATCGATCATTGTGTTTCTGTGTTTCACCAGTGTCACTTTTTCCTACGTCTTAAACTGAAATTACCGCTTCGGGGAAGGTGTTTCGAGTATAAAAGGGAATTCGCAGAAGGCTATACACACATGTGCCTTCTTCAGCCTTTGAAAAATGTTTTGAAGGCTGGGAGAAGGCGTCAGCGTATGTGACAAAATAAATTTTAGCGAATAAATAGCCAGTTTGTGTTTTACTTAGAAATTCCGGGTACTTTCTTTGCACAATGTATCAATCTAGTTTTTCTTTTTCAGGCCGCACGTGCAAAGGTTCGAGGACACGAACAAAGGTACGGTTGTACTTTGCCTATCGTATTACAACGATGATTAACGTTAACATGATCGACTCACGACTTAAATGCACGACGATGTAGTCTAATCGGGAGATCAGTGTAGATAGAGAAACTACGTTTCCGGAGTGAGTTCTTCGCACTTCGATTGAGCAGATCCGACTCGCGCGCGCCCACGCGCGCGGCTCCGCGCTGCGGCTATTGTTCAGGGAAGATAATAAAAGCGAATCCCCGTGCACGGAGCGTGATATTACTATTTCGTGTACCGCGCGCGAAGGTCGCATGCATTTTTAATTTCCCGTTGCTCATTACCCTTGATTAATTCGTGTTACATCATAATCGACGCGCGCTTATTACATCGCGCCGAGGAGTAACATTCTCACGTGACATTGCGTGTGTACGTTTCTCGTTTATCGATCTCTTTCGTCTCCGCAGAACACGTTTCCGTATCGATCGTCTGTCGCGAAACTCGGTTTCTGTACAAATATATGTTTTTTCTTCTCGCAACCGATAACTACATATTACGCAAGTAGGCGCAATACGAAAAGCAATTGCATACGAAATGCCCGATTATTAACAGTAACAATAAGCAGACGCAACTTTTTCTTTAAATGAAGTTACTCGATCAAAGTTGCCTGATTGTAATCAAGCACTACGGATTGTATTCGTAGGACTACGGAACCTATCGTTAACACAGATTTGCGGGAACTCGTGAAACGCTCGGTCAAATGATGGAAAGTGTAAAATGAAGAGAACGCGTTTATTCCCACCGATTCGAACCCGAACTGAAACTGCGGTGTTCGATTACGAGATTATCCCCGACAGTGAAACCTATGACCGGTAAGGTAATGCATCAACCGTTCGTTCGATAACATCTTGGCGGTTTCATCTCCGCGAGAAAACCAGTGAAAGTGTGGAGCATAAATTCGTGGAGAGTTGGTGTGTGCCGAGCCATCGTTGCGCGTCGGTTTCGAATTTTCGAAGACGACGAGGACCGCGAGACGCTCTCAGAATAGCCGATGTCGAAGAGGAATTACTCTACCGGAAGCGATTCTATCGTTTGCATGTTACGCGAGTGACCGTACTGTTGCCGGCAAGTATAATACGTACATATACCGGTTTTGCAACGGGCTACGCCGCGAAGCTCACCCGTTGGCTCGGTCACGCACCCGGCATACTGCCTTAAAGACACGTTACACGAGAGAGAGAAAGTGGCTTGCTTCTCCCCTCGCATTAAGTAATCCGCTGGCCGATGTATGTAAAACGTGAAAATAATGGAGCCGATAGGAACCTGAGACGGGCCGGTGACGTCATCGCGCCACTTCCTTCACCGTCTTCGGCCATCGTAAATGGCATCTTGGCCCCCTTCTAAACGGCACCCCGACACCGAAGGAAGGAGCTTAATTAGAGCAACGCAATTCCTCGTCGAGTCGTAATTGCGAACGGCCGCTTCGACGCGTATCGATCACTTTAGCGACGAGCATCGTCGCTTAGACTCTTATTGCCACGCCGCCAGGCGAGCTAACAACCGCTCTTGCTCCTTTTCCTTGTTACCAGACGTTCGAATTAAGCATTTTATCGCCGGTTTATTTAATCGCGTTGGCAGCCCTTGCCGGGGCTACGCCTTTTGCCACAAACCGCTTTCGTCCAGACAATTATCCGCGGAACTACATGCTAACAAAAGAAAGGTTCGAGACTGTGCGTGAAAGCTTCGAGAGCTGACCAAAAGTGTAGCGGATGGGATGGGAACAATGTTGAAAAGAATCTGAGATTACTCTCAGAACTCTCGTTTTAATGAAATCCCTAAAGAATATGATGGTTTGCGCGATATTCTTATCAAGCCTCCGCCGATGGCTGGATCTGGGTCCATTGATTATTTTCTAGCAGCCAATTCCAAGCATTTTCCAGAGTAGTCATGTACTAGAAGAAGATTGACGTTAATGTCAACGAAGTAGGTTTAACCCTTTGCACTCGAAACTATTTCGACTCCAAACAAATTTAATAATGTTACAAATATTTTGTATAACGATACAGCCATTTTTAGTGACGCAGTTCTTACAGTCGCAGTTCGAGGGCTAGGGGTTAAATATGTAAAAGAAATTTTATGAAATCGCTAAAAGCGTTCGTCTCGCAAGAGTTTATGGATATTCAATTCGAAATACGAAAATGTAGGATATAGCCCCGCTAAGAAATTAGTGCCCAATTAAGAAATTTTACATTCCGAGAAAAATTTGGTACGCTTTTTCAAAAGGTATATAGAACAAATAATAGCGTGACATTCGACCAATATCAAATTCGCATTTGATAACTTCCCCTACTATTATCATGGTAGACTACATAGTACTTGTTACAATTCTTTGTCGCATATCTGTATTTTTGAAAATTACATCTGCCTTTCAAACACAAATCTAATGTCAGTATATGATTCCGATATCTACTCTACTACTACTACGAATAGAATGTGAGAGGGGACAGAGACAGAAGCAACATGTAACGACTATACATACATGTACATGTACATATATGTATTCTCAGGTTCTTAGACTTCCTTAAACACAACTTCCACACAGACATCTTCCACTCCAACCAAACAGTCACGTTGTACTCAAAATCTACTGAAATGTATCGTATAATTAACAAACAATCAACGTAATGGTTTCCGAAACGGATTTCCGGAGTTCGTGTCACACATTTGCCGACAGCCACGTATTCTAAAACATCGACTCTTGGGAATGTTAAATGATCGGTGCGAAGAACAGTCAGTTCCGGGTCAGTCCTCCTCCTACGTGTTTGTAGAATCGAAACTAGAGCAGATGATGCGAATTCTCGACAACACCTCGCTCGGAAGCGATAAAACGATTTTATTCGATGAGGCGAAGCGACAATAACAAACGGTCAGGATTTAATGTCTTATTTGTGGCCGCCAACGTGTTGCGTAAAGGATTGATTGAAACTACGGCTGCAGGTAACAAGCAGAGTCTGCATGATTCAGAAGACCGTCGAGCGAAAACAGAAACTCGGCTCGGCTTGACATCATCGCGCATACCCGCATCATCGACAAAGCACGCCGCGGTGCTCCCGAGAGTTTCACGGTTGCAGTCGTGACTTTCCACGAATCGTTTTCTCCCGAGACGCTGCGCTGCGCTGGTGTTCCGCCGTTTGCTGAACGCTCGTTGATTTATGTCGAAAAAGAAAAAAAAAAACCCGCGGAACCACAGAGAATCGACGCCAGGACGTCGCGTCGGCGAAACTCTGCGTCGAGGTTGCGGCTCGAAGGTTAAGTCAACGATGAGAAAATCGTTAAAATCGCGCTCCGTTGCGTCGTCCCGCAGTTCGACGTATACATACACGTTGTCAGTTGTCAGTGTCTGCGAATTTATCGGCGGATTTCGTTGGGTCTTATTTTCGAAAGGTCGGGCCGACACATATACTTACTGCCATTGCGTTTCCAGCGCGGCGCGGCGCGACGCGTTTTAAATTAAACCAACATTTCTTATTTGTACGTTCTCTTAATACCTTGGGCGTCCAACAATCTGCCAAGCCGACAAAATATTTCCTCCAGACAAAAGGAAATCCTACGCTTCTCTGTCGTAGGTATTCGAATGTAACAACGATGACAACCGAAGGGATTAACATTACGCGATACTTTCTGTTGCGACTCAAACTGATTGATATTCCGTACGTGCATTTTTAGAGCACGGATAAATATCGAGCAGATTGCGTAAGGTTGGATTAGAGCAAGGTTAGTTATCTACATTTCGTAATGTATTATACATTATCATTTATAATCGCCTGAATTACATACTCGAATTAAATGATGTCGATTAACCGGCTACTTTCTAATAGTTGAATTTCTTAATAAACTGACCAACAGCGACAGCAATGTCGTTCACAAACCAGCTAATTGATATATGGACGAACACGGTGCGACAGCTTTTTCTACAATTATTATTTAACAGAGAATTATCAAACTTCTTTCGGGTAGGTAGACTGGAAAGTCTATTAATAAACTTTCGGTAGATAAAAAGTTGAAGGTTGAAAGTTGAAAAAGTTGAAGTCTACGTCAATTCCTAAGTTAAGTTCGAGTTCTAAACGTTAAAATATTTTTCATATTTAAATAATGGTCATGCTTGGCTGTTCATGCACAAATTTTATATGAATTCATTTAAACCCGGGTCGAAGATACTTTCTTTCGAATGCAAGGATAAATGGTAGAAATGAAATATAGGTTTCTCTACAGTTTATTTAACCCTTCATTCGCTGGCTATCAAACGATCGCTTATAATGCAAATCAGTCTAAACATCTGCCGGCGTTTAGTCATCATAGTTCTCGATTTCACAAGTGGTGATCAATCTATCCAAGGACGAATTCTTTAGGATTAAACAGAAACGATATTAGCCACCGCGAAAAAATAACCACCGAGTTGCACTGTTACACCAACACTTGCAGTGGTTTGCTGCAGTATTCGTGAAGAGACTTTCAATCGAGACTTTCTCAATAGTGAATCGTGAGTTCAGAAATAACGTATCAGGTTATTTCAGAAAACATGAACTTAAATGACCCGAGATAGAAACTCACTGAAAATTGTCGCTAAGCCGACAGCCAAGGAAGAAGATAAACTGAAAAACGTGGCAAGCAAATGATACAGTGGCCGCCACACGCCAAAGTTGTGGACCGAGCGCACTCTATCTCCGATAGAGAAGGACGAAACGGCAAACAGTAGGAGAAAACGTAATAAAAAGAAGACAAAAGAACGATCAAGGAAAAATTCGACGGGAGGGTTCCTTTCAGTCGGTCGAAAGTTATACGACGTCCGAGGTCATCGAGTTCCACCCATGCGATCGCTACGTCCGCGTTACGATGCTCGCGCGTCTACTATTACGCGCGCGTTTTCTACACGCTTGGCGCGGCACGTAAGTTGTTGCGCTCAAACACTCGAAACAATGCTGCCGATGCCGTAACAATATGGATGCTGGAAAATTCCGATCCATCGCGATCTACGAATTTACAGTGCCGAAAAAAATGTTTCGAGTCGCGTCCTTCCTTTCTCTTACGATCCTGCAAGCTTCGCAGGAGAAACGCAAACTTATCGCTCCGGGAAAAAGTGAATACGATTTTCAAAGTCGCAACAACACTCGAGTCGTCGGCACGCGCGATCAAGTCGACTATACTTGCGACATCACCGGTCACGATGGTTCCAAGCTGCTAGGGCCGTCATTTGATCAGCGATCATTTCGATACAGGATAAGGTCAACATCTGCAATCTATTCGACGAAGAACGAAGCGCGTCCATTGTTCGGAGGACAGAAGCTGAATTCGCCAGCGGCGAATTAGCAGTAGCCTGTTGATTCTCGCGATCAATCAGGACGCGCAGCCTGTTGGCCCGGGCGTATTCGATCGGATCGGATCGGATCGGATCGGATCGGATCGGATCGGATCGCTTCGCGAGCTGCGAACGCGAAGCGTTTTGCATCGGAATGCGGCCAAATCGATGCTCCATATTTGCAACGCAACGGCGGGATTCACGGTTTCTGTACTCACTTCTCTGTCCGTATGCTAGGATAACTCGCCCTTCGGTGATCACGGCCGGTTTACGGCAGCTCGTTTCGTACACTGACGAAAGCGTGACACCGTTCCGCGAGACACGCTCGAAACTGTCGGCTGTCGACTGTCGGCTGTCGGCTGTCGGGCACGGTGCGCGCCAGTCGCGGAAAATCAAACGCGTTCTCAAGGCGCAAACGGGGGTTTCGCGAAACGACGACGGAACGCGACAGCCTGGAAAATCGGTGGTTTTAATTCGGACACGAGGTCGCGGGCTCAAGTGGGTACCTACGGCGCGGCACACGGACTCGCGCGATTTCAGGCCGGGGTCTGAGTGA
The DNA here is from genome assembly GCA_028454245.1 of Halictus quadricinctus. NCBI lineage: Eukaryota > Metazoa > Arthropoda > Insecta > Hymenoptera > Halictidae > Halictus > Halictus quadricinctus. The sequence continues at coordinate 47,022 of CM052126.1, read as the reverse complement.
AACTGAAATGGGTAAAACCGACTGCCGGAGCTCATTCTCTCTTTCTCTTTTTGTCCCCGGCCTCGCTCTCGGCTCCCTCCCTCCTTTGACTTGGTGTCACCGATTATATCCCCCCGCCCCCCGCCCCCCGCCCCTCCCATTCTCCATCTTCATTTTCTCTGTCCATCTTCCTCCGTACTATGGTTATTTTGCTCCCCTCTCGGTCTTCACGCTGCTTTGCTTCCCCTTCGCTGACACTCACTCTCCCTCTCCCCTCTCCTTATTTGAATCTCTTCCCCCTCCCCATCCCCCCGCCCGCCCACCTTTACCTGCTTGGTACGAGTCATCGTTTAACAAGCGCGGACGGTCCCCGCGTGTGCCTGTGTCTACACAGAATCGTGTCCCAGGGCTTCTATGAGCAACGTGTGTAGCTATTGTGCGATCCGACACGCGGAGGGAGAATCCGTCCAAGATCCGACGAGCTACCGAAAGTGGGGTACGGGACAACGTCCGTCGCGTCGTCTCGGGCCAAACGCGTGAACGCACGTTCCTCGTTTTGGTTCTTGCGTGTTGACACAGATGCGTAAATTTGCCGAACGATCGAAACCGATTAGCTCGACGGACGACGAGCGACGCTCTTATCACTCGCAAACAGGGTGAGGTGCTATTAAGGGTACCGGGTCAGCGGTGGTCTTCTAGAAAAATAGGCTCTAGAATGGATTTTACATGATCGAAACTTTGCTCGATGGTGCAGCATACGTCTCGAATACCTGTGACTGCAAGAAAAGCTGATTGATACAGTTATTCGTGACTGTGACACCAGCCCGGCGCCAGTTTCTATGTACGACCACGTTTTCATGCCATGTTGGCTCTCGGCAAAGCGAAACCCGCCGGGTATTTGCCGGGTGCTAATTCTTCAACCGAAGGGAGCTGGTGAAATGGAAAAATCATTTTCTTTCTTCGGAAGGATGTAATGAAATGAATACGTTATATTTGATATGGCAAATATGTATTTTCGCGAGTTCTATCGAATATCGAAGTCGGCGTGTTTCACTTGGGAAACGTTCCTTATTAAGAAAAGAAAGGAACACTTCAAAGGACATTATTAATGATACTCGTTGACATTCTTGGCATTGTGTTCGTAAGAAGCGTAATTACAGCTCGCTCTTATCAATTTATATAGATTATAACGAGCCGACGAAAACAAAAATTATCCTGTTGATAATTTATCCCGAGTTCTGGGGATATACCCAAATTTTTTGGGTTGTTACAAAATTTTCTATTATAAACATTTAGACACCGGTACCATTAGAAACAAATGTGTTACGTTCTATCGTAAGAAGATTTAAGAAAGCTGGTCTTAAATGTCTGAAGGAAACGAAGTAATTTTTGTTAGAGCCGAGTCTGATCGAAGTGACAGATCTATGTATTCGCCATAGCATTTCTTTTGCTTTCAAATGAAACGGTTTAGAGCAAGATTTTGCTAGAGATTCAACTATCGATTTTCCAAAAAGGTAAAATAAGCCCATAGAGGGCTTAACAATTAAACGAACAGTGAGCAAGGTGGTAGGAGTAATTATTCAGTAGCCTTGAGGCACCAATTGATTTTGACCCTGCCATGCTGTAGTCGACGCGACGCTGCGCGGCGCGTGTGTACTTGCACGCTTATGCGTGGGAAGGGTAAAAGCCTTCATGGGGCATCATTCTGCGTCGATTCAAAAATTCAACGAACAAAATTAATCTGAAGAGAAAAAAAGAAAACTTGTCGACATATTTTTCCAGAGAATTACCATACCCTCAATTATGTCAGGCGTGTTAAGTGAAACAAATGCAAGGATTTCCAAAGTACAAGGAGGTCAACAGAACAATCGCTACGGCAAATCTTGATTTCTCGACTGAAGCTTTATGAAACAAATTGCTTTAATTAGTGTGAGATTTTTATAGATGCTGACGTGACAAGCAACGTGTTAACAATCTATTAGCTTCAACACGTTCACAGGTCCTTCTAGGTAATTTTAAATACGGGATCAATAAGTCACAAACGATTAAATTAGTTGTAAATATGTAATTAAGCTAAAAAATATACTGAAGCTTTAAAAGTATTGTACGCTGTGTTCTTTTTGAAAAGAATTTTGACTCTGTGTCATTGTTCTTTAAAGGATCCTTGTTTTTTCGTAATTTTTTCCTGTACATACAATTTGCCGAATATTAATGTTTTTCCGTATTTTACATGAAACTAACAAAGTTGCTAACCTAGACGAGCTCACTGTGCTCTAATAAAATTTAGCCGTCTGTTCATATCCCATCCACCCACTTGTGGCAAGAATTATTGAATCATATGTAAGTATGTACATACATGTACATACACATACAATATATATGTATGTACGGAAGCGATTCAACAGAGTTCCACGCCGCCAGTTATATTGGATCCTGCATCGACGTTCCACTTATTTAGAATAAGTCGATACTATGTTCTGTTCATTTCCAATCAATCCGTGTACCTACCTTGTTGTAATTTGACACCATCGGTACCGCAATTTTTTGTAGGACATTCGATAGGGAAGAGACTCGACACGTAGAGGGTAAACAAAAGAGAACCGTGCGTTACAGTACATCTACACATACATACATAGAATGCTTCGTTGTCAGTATGTAGTTTGCGATCAATTATAATTCTTTCAATCAGGTTTATTGGTCTGAAATCTTTTTATTCGGAAAAATGTGTTTCCTTGCTGCGAGATGAAGATCTTTACCTTTATATAACATTGTTCTTTTTTTCTTTTTCTTCTTCTTTTTTTTTTTTTTTTTTTTTATTGTGTATCGATTTTTACGCAATTATTTTACACGATGTCGCACACACGTGTGATCACAATATGACACAATTCGAAAAAATATTCGGTAAATATTTGGAGTAGGGAGTCCTCACCGATTTCAATGACCTTGAAACATGTGGTCAAGGACTCCATTCTAAACAACTTCTCCCTATTTCCCTGTTGCCGTCGCTCGGCGTTGCGCGTTGGATCGTTTGAGATATTCGAGCAACAACGTGTCTGGTCGAAAGTAGATTGTTTCCCAGGAAATATCGTGATCAGTCCTATATTTGCTTCACGCTATTCCACCTATACTCCTAGGAAAGTTTAAACAGCTAAACGGCAATGGTAATTTCAGCTGATGAATATCAATGTTATAAATGGTGGACTCGTTCCATAAAAGTCGGTCTGTATTATTTATATCCTGTCCGACGCAGCTTCGTCATCGTAATAATTTTTTCCTCCGTCGTGACTACAAGCTGACCCAGTAAACAAAGATAATTGTCTCCCACAACCGTAATGCACAATTAAAGTGTACGGGACGTCTATGAGTGGAAAACGCGCACCGGCACACGCTTTCTTTTTTTAGAAAACACGATCTTTGCATTTCCAAGGTGTCGCAACGAATCGGAACGATCGATAAATGTGTGAAAACGCGACGAGTCCTTCGTTAGGCGGCGCGGTTTGGATTCGCACGTTCGAACACTGCCGTAATTGTCGCCGGTAATCGGGGGGCTGCAGAACGGTTTAAAAGAACTTCGATACAGTGTGACAGGCACACTTTTATAGTTGCACTTGATAGCGGGGTATGGGTCAATAGACAACAACAACAACACCAACTGTTACTTATATTTTACGATTACTACATCATCTTTTTGGTAATTATAACCAAACTTATTCGGCTCGATTAGTTTTGACTCGACACACGGCTCACTAGCGTTGCTCACATGACTGTTCCGTCAAAAATTTCGAAGTGATCCAAATTGACTCTAATGATGTATTTTTAATCGTTCGTATTACGTAAGTTATCGATTAGTGATTTATGGTAATCGTTGCGATTGAACAATTTTTTAGAAACTTTCGGTGCAGTGATATGGGCGGGTCTTGCTTGCCCTGGAACGTGTCCACACGCTTCCGTCATCTCCGAAGTTAGTTCCTATCTGATCTAATTTCATCGTTTGTTCAAACGGGGCTCCGCCCGTGTAATAATCGTCGACTCAAATTGGACCGATCGCCGATTAATGCCATTCTTATTCGTTATCGCCGTAGGGGTTGCCGGCGTTAATAACCGGCGAGAACCGTTTTACGAATCGCGCGAGACCCCTACGCGTCGCCTTCGAAACAAAAATTCCATTTATTCTTTCGTTTCATTCATTTCGAAATCTATTTATTGCGCTCACGACACACATAATAACAAAACGACGATACGGACAGTTCCATTTTTGTCCTGGGATCTTTTTCCATGCAATTATTAATAATAAAGATATATGTATATAGCTGTTCCCATTCAACCATTTTGGTCTACCTGTCTGAAGACTAATCTGATTAGTGGACAAAAACTGAATAAAGAAACCAATAGGATAAGCGGGACCCAATTACTGTGCCTATATTAATTATACTTATTTTTAAAGCATAAAATGAAAGTATTAGAAAAGAGATATTGAATTTTTTTCATTAAAATTAACATGTATAGATATATATTTTAATATTCATTATACTGTAAAAATAAGTGTAACTAATATAGGCACAGTAATTGGTACCCGCACAGTAGTTGGGTCTCTTACTCTAGACTGATCTCTGACAAATTAATTGGTATGTAAGATGGTTTGTATGTATGTATATATGTTCAGATGATTCGGGGACATGATAGCCGACGGCAAGGTAGTCTTATTTATATAAGCTGAGTTACGCCGGCCGCGCAGTTGACGGAATCTCAAGAATTGGGAAACGTCACTCTTACTGTGTTCACCGAAACTTGATTTTAGAAGGTAACGCGAGAACGCGTGAACCGCGTGCGACCCATTTCGCCGGTGTGCCACCGTTCGACAATCGTTATCAACCGGCGCGGCGAGGCCAAGTGTTTCTTTCAATTAGTCCATTTATTCAGCAGAATTGATTCGTGCAATTTTCTCGGCGATCCACCGGTGAACCATCTGTCTCTTTCTCTTTATCTTCGATTACTTTTGCTACTTCGTGCCGTTACGTAACAAATTACGTGCCGCAGCCGAGTCTTATTAGAAAACTACGTATCGTTTTGTTGAAAAATTCATTTATAAATTTGCGACGAAAAACGCAAACGCTCTGTTTCGTTTCTCGCAAATAAATTAGAAAGAAATACCGGCACGTTGGCTGACGCGGTTTATACACATTTGTAGGAAATCTGAATTTTTTCAAACGATCAAACGACAACCTCGACAACCTAAATATTTATCTTCATTTTAATTTTTAACCTCTACATGCCCGAGATAAAAGAGCTACATAAATTCTATTTTCGCGCCTAGTTTACAAGAATGGTTAAAAACGTACAACGTTTCGACGAAAACAATGTAATCGTACGAGGATAGATAACAGCGGAAACTACATGTATTTTATTTTACAAATCAAATATTTTAAAAATAAATGTTCTGTTTCGGTGTACCTATCGAATCACAATTTATCACACCCAAGTATTTCTGGCGAAGTTTGTATCGAAATATTTAGCACCTATATTTTCAAGAACAATTCTAATTTCATAAAATCGCGAAATAAATGTTCGTTCGAATAAAAGTCTCGGCTATTTTTAAATGGCAAACGATATATCGATACTGTCGTATTGTTGCCACCGATATATCGATCTTAAAATCACAATGGACTAAACGTCCAAGATGGTGGCCGGGAACTTGAAGTCTGATAGGCGCGGTTCCTTTTCCCCATTGTTTGAGAAAACCAGAAAGTGCCAGTACGTTTAGTGAACAACAATAAACACCCATTAAGAGGCTCGATCTCTCTTCGTGGCCGTTCATTCCCGGGAGACTTGTTCACCGTTGGTTTGCATGTCAGCTGACACATGTTTATGTATATGACGAGTACACGCATGCAACGCACATGAAATTTCTCCTGGGAAAGTAGACGAATTAATGAGATTGGCTCCTTGAAAAATCAACCTCGAGGACACGATGACAATGGACATCATGAAATTGAAGGAAAACGGGTGGTACGTATACAAACGATGTTATTTTGTTCACAATCAATTACGAATATACTCAAACTACTCCCGAATCAAGATGTCATTCCACAAGGTGTTTCTCGACATGTAAGACCCATTTCACTGATAGATATGTAGAAAGTATGAAAACAATTGGAAAGATTCGTATAAACATGTGTCTTATCAGCGAATCTTGCATGTTAAGATCCACTCTGTATAAGGATTACGAGTTACAGTGGTTTGTAAAAGCCTTTAGACGAGTTTAGAAATGAAAGATTACAACGCATTAATATGTACTTGCGTATATGAATTAGGTACATCACGGACCATGCTTACAACATCGCAAGCGATTCTGGAAATATCGTCGATATCCATAAAATCATAAAGAAGTTATTGGATGTAAGCGTTATCAGCTTTATAAATCTTTGCTTTTAAGCAATAGCTGTGCTACTTTTCTATCGTTTCGTTTGTTGCATAGTTGGATCTAAGAGAAATAAGTAATGGTCAAGGAGATGCTACTCAAGGAAATATTGTATTACAAATACAAAAAATACGCAACGTATCTGCTCCTAAAAACAACGAAGAATCTCGTGCAGCTCCACGTCTATTAAAATTGTCATTAACCGATGGTAAAAATAATTATCAAGCGATAGAACTTGAACACATCTCATCTTTGAGGTAAATAATCAAGCCGTAACAGTGGGTTTTTAATTTCTATGAATAACGGGTCTTATCGCTCGATGAAAAATCTTTTAGTCTAAACACTCCTCCTGGTACAAAAATACTAATTGGCCCAGGAGAGCCACCGACGTCTCATGGCATTATCCTACTAAGACCGTCGCACATAACTCAAGTACTTGGAGGAAAAGTAACAAACTTGGTGGAGAAATGGGAATTGAACAAAGTAGATGCTATTATTTAATATTGTAATGTGTTAAAGACAATTATTTGTTACGTAAGATACATATATCAAATATAATTTCATGACAGAAATTGGCATTGCATACAAGGGTAAGATCAGCCGAGGAAGGTGGACCGCCACCTTGGATCCCATTTGGTAAAAAGATTCTAAAGGTGTCTGAAAATGACAAGAACTTTAAAGCATTGGCGGAGAAGGAAAAGTCTAGCAAAGAAAATGCAGAATTCGAGGCTCAGCGTAAAGATGCTATAGCAGAGGCAGCTAAACAAGGTAGCAAGAAAGTTTTCGGTGGTGGAAATAAACAGGTATAACAAATTAAGTGTACAATAAGAAATTTCAATTTTATATCAATCGTTACGCTCATGCGATGATCTTGTAGCTTTTAGATCACAGTGTACAAAAGATAGTAGATCAAGGCTTCTCTATCGAGCAAGCAGAGTATGCCTTGAAATTCAATAGGAACAATGTTGAAAGAGCGTTGAAAAGCTTACAGAAAACAGATAACAAACATAGGTACATTTTTTTCCTTTTACATATTTTAAACGACTGAGCTAATTCACCGTCATTTCAACAATTACAATTATTTCAGTACATCGAAGGAAACGCGAGAACCTCGAAATAAAAGATTTGAAAAGAAATCCGAAGAAAATAAACCAAGCAGTGGAAAAATATCTCTTTTCGATTTTCTAGAGGATAAATTGCCTATACAGTCTGAAGTTACAGAAACTAATGTTCAACCTCAAAACAGTCATATGCAGAACACAGAAAGTAGTTATGATCGTGTCGAATCGAGAAATAATGACGCGCAGAGTAGAAGAGGTGGAAGGTACATATCTTTTAAAATAATATATATCACTGTCGTAACTGTTTCAAAGAAATATCTAATTCGCTTTCGTAGAAGTCAAAGAGGAGGACGTGGATATCAAGTTCCTCCCAGACATTCGGAAGAAAATAAAAACAATAAAAAATTAAACTTCAGTAACACTAATACTCCTCAGTATTTACAATACAACGGAGGAAACAATCCTCAACAAAATAAACCCCCACGATTTCAAAGAAATCAAGATAATCATAATTTTGTTCAACAAGATGCTGGAACCAAATCCTACCAGAAATCACAGTTGGGTGATCATCGGAATTCCGGTTTTCAAACGCATGTAGATGGAACAAGCGTTAATGATAATAGCAACTACTATAAAGGTTCCCAAGAACAAGGAAAGAATTTTGGTAGCAGCAGGAATTACGAGACTGATACCAGAAGTAGACAAACTTATGATGCTTCTTATGGTAGACATAATCGGCCACAAGAAGACGCAATGCACAGACCTTACCCTACGAATACGAGTGATAAAAATTACAAAAACCAATTGAATAAATTTCAACCAAATGATAGTTCGGGTAGTAAGAGTACTATAGGGGCCAATAGTCAAAGGGCGCAAAATCCCTTTGGAAATAATCAAAATGCGAATGTTCCTGTTGGCAGTTCTTGGGTTTGGCGAGTGGGTGATAAATGTTTAGCCAAATATTGGGAAGATAATAGGGTAAGATATCATCTGTTACATAAATATATAGGGTGACGTAAAAATAACAGGTTTTACTAAATAAATGTGTAAACTTATTGAACGGTAAGATACACTCTGTATAGACATATAGTTTCAAATATATCTTATATGTTATTACGCATTTTAATGAACATGATAAATATTTCTGAAATTTAGTATTACGATGCAAAAGTAACCGGTGTATCGGACAGAACTTGCGTCGTTCAATTTAAAGGATTTGAAAATTACGAAGAAGTGCTGCAAGTTGACTGTTTACCCATAACAAATGATGTACGTAAATTATAAGTAGCTTCGACAACTGTACAATATTGACAGTAACTAATTCTCGTCGTTTCTTCAATTATGTTAGTATCAAGTTCCAGATCTTGGCATGGATCAAAAACAGTTAGATCAACGGAGTAATAACAAGCAACTTCGATATGAGCAAACACAGAATCATATAGCTGGTAAATATCTAAACTTTTCTAAATTAGATACATCATTTATCTTCAAATGCATTAAAACACATATTTCATTTGTAACAATGTATTTTACAGCTGGCATGGAATTTCGAAGAAGCGGAAGTGGAGTTGTTCCCCCAAATAAAACCAATTACAATAAGAAACGTAATCAACAACGCAGCACCCAACCTATTTATCAGCCTCCAGCTCAACGATGTCAAAGCTCTATGCCTATGAATACTCAAAACAATTCCTTACTTTAATGTAACGTCAGTCTTTCACTTTTAGTAAAGAAAATATTGGACTCCGCTGAATTACTGATTCTAGTGTTATTTTCAAAGACTGACTTCATAAAAGAAAACAGCTACACGCTCTTCACCTCTAACGGATATAGATGTCAATACTGATAAGACATAAACGAGTCATGTGCCACAAAATAATTTATATTCGTAAACAGAAACTTGTAACAAGTGTACAATTATAGTACGAATTTATTTCCTTACACAGTGAAAGTGAAACTAACGACTAAAAACGTTAATCTACGTAAAGTGTTTATTATGTCGCTAAATATCAAGATATTTATATTGTAGAGTAACCGTGTACTATGGCGAATTGCGCAGCATTTCAAAATATTTCGTCCACTTCCGCTAAAAAGTTAATACATATTTCATGCGCATAATGTACATTATGCTGTGTATTATTTGTAACTAATTTGTAATTATAGTTATTTCAAATGAATTATAGTTGTGAGAATTCATAGCAAATTTAAATTTACAAAAATATCGTAGCTCTTCCATCATTTACCCGCTTAATGGAGTAATAATTTATTTTTTGGAGAAAAGGACGTTTCAAGAATGATAATTGGAACCTTTAGGTCCCAGTAATACAGACAATGTTTTATTAGAATGGGAGCAAATGCAACCAACAAAATAGTAGAATAAATCCAACACTCAATACACATGTTTGTCTGGTTATTAGACAAAAAAGGCTGTATATCTAATATTTAATTACCTAATAATTTCTCAACTTTTATACTTTGTATGTGGTAACACAATCTAAAATACCTGTCATATTATTAAAATGCTCGAAACTATTAACATAAAGCAGAGATTTTAAATGGGTTACTGTTAGAGGTGTACGCGAACCCAACCCGATGGTCGGGGACGGTGGTCGACATGAGTCGGGTTCTCGAAAATTTCAGGAGTCACGATATATGTATGTATGTATTCGAGAATCCCGAAATTTTCGAGAATGTCTGTCCCGATCCCGAATAAAATTCTCGATCCGTCTCGACCCGACATTTTCGGGTTCTCGCACATCTCCAGTTACTAAATGTCTATATACTTTTACCTATTATTACAACCGTTGTTAGCAAAAGCGAATTTTTTTGCATAAATCAATAATGCCGTGTATATCCTCTGACTGTCCTAAAATATCAATACGAAACTCGATGTGAGTAAAAAGTTAGAAATAGCGCAAGTTAAACAACAATAAACACTTCTCGAGCAAGAACAAACTGAATTACAGAAATTTCAATGAAGACGCAGTTTGCTATTTTCGCCTGAGATAGCAGACTGGCAAACAGTTGTAAGGATTCGAAAATTCGTACATTTCGTTATTTGCAACTGAAACTTTCAACACGTTTTTTTTATACTTCGATTTAAAGTTGACAGAAGAATTCATTTTAAAAGTGGACAATCGAATGTTATTCGCAATACTGCACGCCATCTATAGTAAACAGAAGACGTGTACAATTTATACATGGCGGTTACGCCATGTTATTTCTATTTACAAATTTATGGATATCTTTCCTTAATGAATTTCTATTCGGACGTATTTCATATATAAAAAATACGCCAATTGGTGGCCTCGGTGACTGAAACAATTTCACCATTTCATTAAACGGATGCTAGAGATGCCACCGCTGTCGGGAGGTTTCGGTGAACAAATTGAGGTTAGTATTTTGAATTTGTACGTTTACAGAAACGCATCGTTCGAACGTCCTATTTATTATTTCCAACTATAGGATTACGAAGTACTGAACTTGCTTGGTAAAGGTGGTTTCGCCAGCGTGTACCGAGCAAAATGTCTCCGAAGTGGCATAGAAGTCGCAATAAAAATGGTAATTGCATTGTTTTCTTAGGTTAAGTGTTGCCGTTGTCGTTACACAAACACTTGTTGCATTATGCTTTCAAATTGAGACTTTCTGCCATTCAGTATATGCACACGTATAATTGTATTCATTGCACGTGCGCATAGTTGCAATTCCGTAAGCATAAAAACAATTTATAAAATTTTAGATCGACAAAAAATTGATGCAAGCTGCTGGGATGGTGGGTAGGGTACGCCAAGAGGTTGCAATCCACTCGAGATTAAAGCATCCAGCTGTACTGGAATTGTATACGTTTTTTGAAGACGCCAATTATGTTTATTTAGTATTGGAATTATGTCACAACGGAGAGCTTCAAAGATTTCTTAAGACGCAAGGTTCTTGCGCATTACCTGAAGAACATGGTATAAATGTAGATATATTTATAGTTCTTACTGTTTTCAAAATTTGCACATAGCTTACATACTTTTGTTATTTCAGCCGGTCGTATAATTAGACAAGTAGTACAAGGATTGTTATATCTACATTCGCATCAAATACTTCACAGAGATATGTCTCTGTCTAATTTACTACTAAGTAGAGACATGCAAGTGGTAAGACTAATATTATATGTTATAAAAACTTATCTCCCATTTAATTGAATTAAATCAGGCCTGCCTAACGATGGCTCGCGGAACAAATGTGGCTGTTACTCTTCTTTGCCTGCTCGGTGAGTCAGTCTCTACCGTGTCCATTCTGACTTTTCCTTTGGCATATACGTCTACATGAATACGTGGTAATGGTAAGTAACCTGCCGGTGCAGCGGTCGTGGGCCTCGAGCCGAAGGAAAAGTTGGAGTGGACATGGCGGAGGCTGAATCGTCGAGCAGACGAAGAGGAGAAGCAGCCAAATCTGTTTCACGAGCCATCGTTAGGCAGGCCCGGACTTGAATCATTCAATGCCAATCGAATGATTCTAATTATAGAAAATAGCAGATTTCGGGTTGGCTACTCAGCTGACAAGGCCAGATGAGAAACATTTAACAATGTGTGGTACTCCTAACTACATATCACCTGAGGTTTGATAATTGACTTACAAAAATATGTATTGAAGCATTGAATACATTCAACGTAATATATTATCGTCGTAGGTAGCAACAAGATCATCGCACGGTTTAGAAGCAGATGTTTGGAGTTTGGGATGCATGCTATATACTCTTTTAGTTGGTAAACCACCGTTTGACACAGATGCTGTTAAAAGTACTTTAACACGTGTTGTCATGGCTGATTATGTAATGCCACATCATTTGTCAGATAATGCTAAGGATCTGATAGACAAATTATTGAAAAAGAATCCAAAAGAGAGAATTCGTTTGCGTGATATTCCTAAACATCCATTCATAATGAATTTAGAAAGAAATAAATTATACTGTGAAAAAAACGGTTTGCGCACGGCATTGTCAGGAGGTGGTATGGTTGATTCAGGTTTAGGAAGAACATTATCTTCATATGGCCGACCAAGAATGCGCTCTAGATCAGAAGAAAGGATGTCCACAATGCCAATATTTTCAAATGGCCTAGGACCAATGATTAGTGCGAGGAGTGAGGCAATGTCTGAGCCTATCGCAAAAACCCATTCACATAAAACAAGTGGCATTGATTTTCATCCAAAGCAGAATTCTGTATTAGCTGGGATACCACCACCCCCACAAAGTAGAATATTCTCTCAAAGTGAGCATTACAGTGGCTGCGACGCATACGAAAATGCTGACAAACTCAAAAACGATAAATCTAAAAATCGAGAAAAGCCAGAAAATTGTTTCGAAGGAACTGAAGATGGAGCAAAATTACAAGTTCCAGCCCTATCTTCAGAAAGATTACAGCCTACTAGACACAGGACAAAGAATGCAATTCTTACCATTTTGGATCATGGAGAAGTTTGCATTGAATTTATTAAACGCAAAAACGGTGTGGTAAGTGTAAAGAATGACTAAATAATTTTTGGTGTTTCTAAACTAGAATTATTTTGAAACCTCAGGAAAAAGTGGGGGAAGTGTGTCGAATATCGGGCGATGGATTGAGAGTTATTCTATATAAACCAACTATCTTGACAGAAGTTGGTTCACAACCGCCTCCATTACCAGCCCGCGGTGCAGACAGCATTTATTCGTATGAAAATCTACCCCCACGCCATCACAGAAAATACGTTTACGCGTATCGTTTTATAAAACTTGTAAAAGCTAAAACACCGAAACTTACATTATACACGCATCGATCAAAATGTCTTTTTATGGAAAATGGGCCACATCCGGATTGTGAAGTTCACTTTTATAATGGAGTTAAGGTTATATAGAAACAAATTTCGAAAGTCGCACATAACTAGTGAATGAATAGTAACAGTGTCACTTATTACAGGTGGTGCGTGTCGACGGCGTGGTGAAAATAACAGAAAAAAATGATGGAGTTGCCTTTACAGAGGGTGAATTTCCACCACACTTCGATGACTATTATGAACATTACTCGGAATGCTATCAGCGCTGTCTGTTGTTAGAGTCTACTCTAACATCTTTGGAAGCAGCGACTGGACATTCCTGTTTTCCCGTTATAATTGGACGTAGGCCCAGTGCAGCCTTAAATGATGCCCCTTGTATGCAAGGAAAAGAAAACGTTTCTCAAGCGACAAATCATACACCCGTGGTATGCAAATTTAAAGAACATTGTGCAACAATTTTTTCGTTATCAAGAATTTAATAGTATTCTATAAAGTACTATTTTTAATCTCCTGAATAGATTTCAGTGTTCAAATCCCGTTAGCGATCATGGTATCGCTTCAATTATTTGAGAACTTACTAAATTTCACGTATATCCTAGAATGATATCGTACGATATCGTCAAATGAAATATAATCGTCTAATTACACTGCTTTTTCTTTCAGATGCCGTCTTTCGATGCTAGTTGTTCGGTAATCTCGACGGTTGCGTCTCAGTCACGTAAAATGAATTCTATACGAAATTCAAATACTAGTAATTTCAATAAGGTGGTAGTTCCGGGTGTAGGCACTGCAACACAATTATCCTCCGGAGATATTCGTGTTAATTATAAGGATGGTTCGGCTTTGACGGTAAGTCAAATAAAATGTACACGACAAGTTGAAAAACATAATTATACATTTTAATCGAGCTTATTGTTATTAGGTAAGTCCTCAAAGCTATGGCGGTGGCATAGTTTACGAGAGCAATAATGGAACTGTCACACGTTACAACCAACACTATCAAAACTCGGAAGTTCCGCACATGGTTAGAGACAAATTGTGCCAGTTACCGACAGTTATCAAATACCTTGTTCAACCGAAACACAAGAATATTCGATAGAACTGAGTATACCTTTGGATAATCAATTATTTTGTATAGTAGCTTTAAAGTAGTGTAACTACAATAAGAACAATATTTTTATAAGCTTATCGAATGTATTGTATCCTTATAGGTAATTATTAGGTCAAGCGATTTTTTAAATATAATAAAAAAAAGATACGATTTTTAATAGTTTTGTGTACAGTTTTCTATCGCTATAAGCCGATGGCTCCAGACGGCTTTCGACGTATTGCGAATTTTAGGGTACACAGAGAATGAGCGAGAAGCGATAATAGGCAGACCAGAAACCTGTCGGCTGAGCAGCGATATCTTTCACTGGAAAAGGATAGATGCTGAGCATTTGATTTGTTCGTTTGTAACGTACCCTACAATCTTTTAAAAGGATAACGATCCCGTTCACTTTTACTTGTCGCCAGATTGATTTGTTTCAAAGAGTTACAGAAAATATATAAATCTAATATACTAAGTGCAAATCGGTTTATTTTAAAATATCGTAACCGACAGTTGGTTTAAGAGTATTTCAATTGTATTTTTCTATATATATTACCCACGCAGAACATATACATACAGGATATTATCAGATTCGCGAGCAGCACAATACCGGCGACAGTGTCGCCAGATGATGGAAGGGAGCACGCATTGAGGGGAAAAAGTTACCACTCTTTCTGCCAGTACCAGAGTTTGCACGACAGAGACAGAGACGGAACGCGTCACGTGACCTGCCGCGGCGGAAGTGTGGGGAATAGGCATGGTAGAAGGGGAAGTTAGACCTGTGACTCTACCGGGGACACCGAAATTCCGTGCGTGACTGCGCGCTGCTGCGCGCTGACTGGCGCGAGCACCAGCGAGCACTCTGGAGCACTCTCATTTCCTCTCTTGTGTATCTATGTACATATAGACTTTTGTTTTTGCAAATTCCCATCTATTTAGATACTTGTGATTTACAAAATTTCGCTAATTTAACACGTATAAGAAAAAAGAAAAATATCTCTTCTATTATTTGCAAGTATTGTAAACATAAACACATATGTGAATGTTTATGTACTTGTGTTTTTCCTCCCAAGTCTTTCAGATTTCGTAAGCTGTAAAACTGTACAGTATCACAAGTGTTTAGGAGTTTAGAATTATTTAGAACAATGTTTCAAATATTTCGGAAATGTATAAAGGATTATGGATTATTAGAAACAAGATTATTATCCAATTGTCGCAAAACAACTTATCTCTTTTGTTCATCAACCTATTCGTCGCATTCAAATGGAGAAAAGCTATCGGATCTTTATCGACATTTACATTCGAAAATCGTAGCATGTGGACCTATTACCGTTGCCGAATACATGAAGGAAGTTTTAACTCATCCAACTGCGGGTTATTATATGAAGAAAGATGTTTTCGGAGAAAAAGGTGATTTTACAACATCTCCAGAAGTTACACAGTTATTTGGAGAAGTATGTAAGTCTTGCTCAAAGCCTCCGAATGGTAGTGTATTTCAATTTTCCCCCAATTCTTTTACTGAAGATTTTCACTTACATTTTTCAGATGATAGCAGTTTGGATACTTCATGAAAAACTAAGAATCGCTAAATGTCCCTTTCAAATTGTCGAGTTAGGTCCAGGTAGAGGAACTTTAATTAAAGATATATTGCGGGTATGCTTTTAGAACTTGACGCATAGAATATACCGATTTCATTCTAAAAGTATGCATTTATAACACAGGTATTTCAGCAACTAAACGTTTTAAACGACATATCAGTACACTTGGTAGAAATCAGTCCTGCTTTATCTCTAATTCAAGCAAACAATTTGTGTAAAACAACCAAAGAACATAACATTCTAGAAAACGAGGCTAAACATAATTATGTGCCTCATTATAGAGAAGGTGTCACAGAAGATAATGTCAATGTATATTGGTATTATTCGGTTAAGGATATACCTAAAAAGTTTAGTATATTTTTAGCACATGAATTTTTCGATGCTCTGCCAATACATAAATTTCAGGTATGTAATAGACAAGTGTAATAAATAAATATTAAAGTCATACACATATAACATGTAAATGACATTTGTTCAACTTCAGAGAACTGACAGAGGATGGAATGAAGTTTTGGTGGATATAATCACAGGAAGTAAGGAAGAAAAATTTCGTTATGTATTATCAAATGTACAAACACCTGCTACGCTTTATATCTCTGTAAGAATTTATAATTCTTCTATGAAAATAACATTACCAAAGACATGTTTATTTAAACTTCAAACAAATTTTTCATCGTTATTCATTTATTTGTAGAATGATGAAAAACGAAATCACGTAGAAGTCAGCCCACAAACTCTCGTAATAGTAGAGTATATAGCTCGGTACTTACAGGAATACAGTGGATTTGCTTTGATTTGCGACTACGGACATAGCGGAGACAAAACAGATACATTTCGCGCATTTCATCAGCACAAACTGCACGATCCACTTTCATATCCAGGAACTGCAGATTTGACGGCGGATGTCGATTTTGCACTTATAAAAAAGGTTGCAGAGAAAGACAACAGTCTATTAACTTTCGGTCCGATAACTCAAGCACGTTTTCTAAAAAATCTTGGGATCGATGTACGGTTGCAAATGCTTTTACAAAATGCTTCGAAAGAAGTACGAAAACGTTTAGAATCTGAATATCAAATGATAATGGACGAAAGTAAAATGGGGAGTAAATTTAAAGTTTTATCTCTATTTCCTTTTATTTTGAAAGATCATTTCCAGAAACTACCTGTAGCAGGATTCTCGAATGAACGAGAAGGTTAAACGTTACAAAATTACAGTGAAATGTATCGTTTACAATTTCAATAAAATAAAATAACATTTATTTTTATAAATATTTCTAAGGAAATCATTAACAACTCCTTGAAAATCATACAATAGTATAATTACAGATACAAATATCAGTTTAGGAATTACTAATATTTCCAAATTACGTACAATCCGTAATTGTGCAATCATAATTCTTCCAAGTTTCCACAAACTTTAATACCTTTTCTCGTTGTCGATCGAAAGTTTCTTTCCTAGGTTTACGCCATACATCATGATCTAAATCTAACATTCCACCAATGATCTCCTAGAATAAAACAAGAAATATTGTTCTCGCAAATCATTGTTTTGTCTTTCTTAAGTTTATTTAATCGAACAATTACCTCTGCAAAATTTTTTGGAAACAAATGTTCATCTTCTATGACATGCGCGTATCCTTTGCCGCTTTCAAATTCGACCATGAAATAGGATAAACCATTTGGTATGGTTTGTTTTATGTCCTTGTGTTCAAGATTAACAATTTTTTTGTTCATAGACCACTCTGTTTCACATTCCAATAATGCTTTCTACAAAAAAAAAAAAAGAAAAAGAAAAATAATATACATATAATAAGTAATAAGGATTTTTGAGTTATAGATACATATTACAGATACTTACCTTGAAGTACATAGGAATTAATTCACCTACTTCTTTTGGTAGGGGAACACATTCCAATTGCATATGTACAAATTTGTAACGATTTTTATATACTTCATAAAACACTGGATACTTGTTTTGTTCCGCGAACATGTTGTACAAAGCCTGTTTAAATGCCTGAAAATAAAAGAGTTATATGCATAACTTTATGCAATCGCAAAGATACGATGTTTAAAATTATATTGTACCTTTAACTTTTCCCAAGTATTTTCATCTAAGTGCAATTGACAAGCAATATGCTGCACCGGTGTGATCATACAATGTCCTTCGGCTAAAGAGGTATACGCAGGAAGACTCAAACATATTTCAGAGTCCATTGCAACAATCATATGTTTTAACATGTATTTTGAGTCGATACACCAGTGACAAGTGTCTAAACTTTTTGATAAGCGTTTGTGCTCCTTGATAGCAAGAGAACGATCCTTCTGATCTCGTTTCGAACTCTCTTGAACTCGCGTAATTTGTTCTTCGAATATATCATCCATGTTCGTGTTCTGCAAATCAAAATATTTATTTTATTTATCAACATTGCACAGAATAATATTAAAATAAATACAGTGAATCCGCTTTATATGTCAGAAGCTCGGGGCACTATTCTTTGATGAAGTTCCAAACGTAGAAAAGAACAGTGATAGTCTACCGTCTTTTACAGCTCGCCGCGGTCGGTTAACACGTCGCAATTCCTATCTCCTTTGAATTATCTGTCAAAGTCACAGCGTCGTCATTGCTGTCGACGAGACCCTACTATACTTTGGTGCAGTGCCGAACGTAGAAAAGGACAGCGAAGCTCGAGAACTTCTTTATTTTTCATTGTTTCTTTATGGAACTTTCACCAACATATTCGTGACATTTTTTTTTATTAAAATGAAACCAAATATATGATTCCGATGATAGATACTTGTGTGTTGAACGATTAAAGTTTTGGACGCAAAGAAGGACAGCGTATGGGAAAGAAAGAGACGCGGAAAGATGAAAGACCGGCGTGAGCTCAGGCCTTTAAATCAAAAGTTAAACTTTTTCTCATGGTATATACTCCGCGATAGTCGGCTAATTCAGAAGCTTTGCGACGTATAACCCGGATTCACTTACTTCGCTTGTCCACACACACCCTAGATGAAACTTTAGTAAATGCAGCATCATCTTCGTCGACAGACCTTCCTTTCTCTCGTTGGAACTAAAACAATTTAGAATTTTACTTGTCTATAACATTAACAAAACGAATTAATCTATCTAAAGAAACTACTTACTAATTGTTGCAACGAATATTTGTCATCGTCGAAATAATGCAGCATTCTTTTTCCTGCATTGTGAGTTTGTACAGTTTTTCGTTTCCTACTTCTTGATGAATCTGTAGACTGATTTCTATACTCCAGTGGTCTTGTAACACCTGTTGATGTATCGCGCTTATTAATGAATCTTTGTCCTTGAATGGAATTTAATCAATGGTCTTTCATACATACCTTTCGTATCGGTCCTTGTGAGAATTACAGTTTCAGCATTCGGTGCAAGTTCCCTAGCTTTCTTCAGCTGAATTTTTAATTCAGCAACGAGTTTCTACAAAAATAATATACAAATTATTATTAATTGTCGATGCTTTCTGTGGATGTAAACAAGTAAGTACAACTTGTATAACAAGTAAGTACAAACTTACAGTATCACCCATTATCTCTGCTTTAACAATTTTTGCTCCTAATTTATTTAGATCTTCCATATTTCCTTTGTGGGTCTCCGGAAGGATAAATGAAGAAACTCTATGAAGACTTTTTGACAAGTATCACAGCTCAAGCGTTTATTTGAAGATGGCGACTTTAGGACAAACCCCTCCACTGGCTCGGCCAGCTGGGCCCCCCACTCTGGCGTACCATCGTCTCCTTACGTTGTTTCTACTACGCACGCGCTATACACAAGCGAACCTCTACTCTGTCCGTGTCAGCTGCCTGTTCGACTTACTTGGACCTATATATATGGAGAGGTGCAGAGGCTCCTCTCTGCTGCGACTGTGACCGACTGTTGGGAGTAGAACTGCCAACTTCCTACTTTCCCTGTACTTTCCCTAGGCGCGACCTAGGGGAATGGCGACACTAGCGTCAAACCCCTTACATTTATGTAGAGCGCCTGAGCCACAATCTGGAGGCTGGAGCATGGAGGTACCGCATTCGATGCATTCGATTCCCGGTACGGCGGCGCGGCGAGGCGCACATTTTGATATGTCTTTTGATCTAGAAAAGATATCAAAGTGACATTTGCACTAAAATTTCTTTTTTTAAATCGAGTTTAATGGTGTCTTCTGGAATGTGTTGTATTTTTTAAATAAATTTTTTGTTGATTTCTAAAGTATAACCGGATAAGATAATCGAAAGTGTCCCGAAACCAAATTGATTTTCAGTCATGCCATGCTCAAAAAAAAAAAAAATTACGAAAAAATTCACGAATATTCTACCTAATAGCATACACGACTGAATACTATTTTTATAGATTTATTGGAGATTGCAGAAAATAGTGCCAATGAAGTAATAGAATCCAAAAGATTCAAGAAGGTATTAAGAAAAAAAGAAATGATATTCTGTCTTTTCTTTGTTTACTTTTTTTTACATACGTACATACATAAGTCAAACATAATTATATATATATATATATATATATATATATATAAATGTTGTATCAGATTGTACGATTACAGTGCGCCTATAAGCACAGGGTACAGAGTATTCTGAAGCGTCTGTATACTATATATAGGTAGATTACTTGAACAACCAATCGCGACTACGCAGTTACCGCGTCGTAGATTTTGCCGCGCAAACGTTACGACCATCTCTCGTGATATCGTTAATTGAATGTCGTTCGGCATTTTCATTTTTTCGGTTAATTCCTGTATTTGATTGTTCCAGTAATTTGTTCGACCAAAGTGGCTGACAACTAAGACACGAAATATTCTACGTTTATCAAGTTCATGGTAAATGTTTACGCTACGTCTGTAATTCTGTGATAACGTGTTACTTAATTGTTGATAAACATTCGAAGTAAGACACTATTTCCAACGGAAGTGAGTCGCAATTTTCATGATAATCTATCGTATTATTGATTTATATTGATGAATTGTTGAAATCATTTTAGATTGTGAATATGGAATGAAAAAAGTTTAATATTGTGTACAAACATCGCATAATCATTTAAACAGCCTGATAGTAACATTATACGGTAAGGAAATTACATTTAATCAATGTTTCGTCATTCCAATGCGTTCCATGGACTATCTCGAAATATTTCTAACTAGCTTTAGCGTTTTAGGTAAATCTATCAAAAATGATCGAATCTGATCAAAGCGATAAAGATAATCTTAATGACTCCTTGGATAGCAATGAACATACAAAGAAGAGACTACGCGAAGAAAGCTCAGACGACGAAAATGCACATTCGTCTCCCAAAAAGTTATGTACTTCAGATAATAAAATCACATTTGAAGAAACAAAATTAGAACGTAAATCAGAGATAAATGGCAGTATAGCGAATATAAAAGAAGATACAAGCATCGCCGAAGGAGGCGCAAAAGATACCAATATCTCTGATAGTACACAAGATGCGAAAGATACAAATATTTCTAGCAGCAAAGAAGATGCAAGATGTACAGACGCGACAGAAGAAATACTTTCTAATGCAAAATCTGAAAATGAAAACAAAGAAATTTGTATTATTAATAACGTTAGAGAAACCGAGACTGAGAAAACAACTGACAACGAACACAAGGTAAGGAGTTATATGTGCAAAAGATATCTTATTCAAATGTATAACATGTTATAATACTTTCCAACTTTTTTATACAAAAGGATAGTATTCCTGTAGAGTCTGAGACAAATGACAACACAAAGGAACCAATTGCAAAGAACGAAGAAGCAGAAGAAGATGAGAAAAATGGCAAGCCTAAGAAAAAACGTGACAAGTCTCAAATAGAAGACACAGAAGTGGTCGAAGGATTAGAACTTTCAGTCGAATGTGCGAGCGATAAAGAATCTTCGAGTTCATCTGAATCCGAAAATGAAAAGGACAAAAAACCTAAACCAAAGACAATAATTATTAAAGCCAAACCTAACGATTCAGAACTCGACATTAGTTCTTCCGAAGCAGAAAAATCAGATTTACAAGACGCGTCTGAAGTGAAACCCAAGCAAAATACAAAGAAAGGGAAAAGAAAGGCTCGTACTTCTTTCAGTAAGCCAACAGACGGTGATTCCGAAGAAAACGACGATGTTTCCGACGAAGATTATAGTCCTCGAACTAAAAGAAAACTTAAGAAAACACAGGCGAACAAAAGGAAATCATCCTCCGAATCGAAAGGAAATCACGATAGAGCAAAGAAAATAGATCAGCAATTAGATGAAAAAGTGGAGGAGGAGAAGGAGGAAGAAAATTCTGATACAATAGACGATAAGAACACAGAGGAAGTTTCAAGCACGAAAAAAATGAAACCAAGCGATAGGAGAATAGAAGTGCTGAAAAAGTACATCAGAACCGCTGGAATACGTGTTAAATCGTACAACACTATTTGGGCCGGATGTAAATCGAATGCTGCAAAGATACGATGTCTCGAGGAATTACTAGAAAAAAATGGAGTCAGTGGAAAGCCAACTCTGGAAAAGTGCAAAAAGGCTAAAGAAAGAAACGAGAGACTCAAGGATATTGCTGAACTGAATACGAGCAACATTATATCGGAAGGTTCAGAATTTTATACACACATATATAATTTCGTTAACGACATAATCTAAGAACAAGTGTATGTTTACCGACAATAATCACTAATTATGGTATATTAATTTTTTTAGGACGTGTTACACGCGCCCAAAGAAAGAGAGAAACCCCCATGGAACATCGTCAAGCACGCTCTACTTTAAAGAGAGTTTTAAGAGTTGTTGATAGCGATTCAGAATAATAAAATATAATGAAACTTTCGAATGTAGTAATATTCGAAAAATGTTTTTATGAGATGTATATGCATTGATTATTACGCTTATCCGAATACGATAAGTATATTTCTTTATAATCGGTGATGATATGGATAAGATTATGATAGATAAAGAAATTACAATATCAAATTATACATGTAAATTGAATTATGTTCTAAAACAGTGATAGGTAAAAACTAGAAAGGAAAACTTCACAGATACTTTGCATATATGTATTGTCATAAAAAGTTATAGTTTTCGTTCTTGACAGGAAATTAACCTGGTTCGCTTAAGGTTCATTGCGTATGTATGAAATTGTAATGAAATTGCTCGTATTCGAGAAATCGTTTAAGTTTGAAGAATTGGATACCCAAGCAGGTTTGGATTGTACAATATTATAATACAGTATGTATGCAAACAATTATTCTATTCTCTACTTTAAATTAGTTGTTGTTATATATCATCGTATCTACGAAATGTACTGCTAGGTCAGCACAACAGAACTTAGACCTCTTTTGTCGGCTACAGTTTGTAGAGATTAATCTCATAATGTTGTCCACAATGTTTTTGATTTTACATAATTTGAAATTCATGTAATGTAGGTCACTTTTTATAGAAATATTATAGACTTTAGTAATAATATATTTTAATAATATCAAAAATGTGAATATACAGATTATGATGTATAATTAAAATAAAAACGTTTTTACTAATTGTAAGTATAGTTTATGAATGTTACAATTAATAGCGGTAATTTGAATATATTTAAAAATATACTCTTCTAAAAAAAATTGTATAAAAATCTCTTCATTCATACTTGATTTTTTCTTAGCGTAAAAGCGTTTTCACATACAAACGTACGTGTCGTAATACGCGAATCGCCACTAAGATTTTTCGTGTATCTTCGCGTGAATGCGTTCTAACGGTCTACATTGAAGTTTACAATACGTCCTTCTACTTCTTCTTCTTCTTTTCACTTGTTTCAGTAAAACAATAAATTGGGTTAACGTTATGTTGTTGGTTGCAAGAACATTGCAATGCATTCTTTGCTACAAAATAATTTCTTATCCTTAACTGCTGTTCGAGCTTGTAATAAATTTTTTTTGCAAATATAACAGCAAAAGCAAACACCTGTGGCATGAAAATTTAAATCTTTCAGAGCAACACCTTGCTGATCCGCAGCAATTACATTGTTACACGTGTTACACGTTTTGGCGTATGTTTTCTGATAACACGGAAGGCATAGTGGGCGATCATTTTCTGTGGTATATTGTTTTCCAGCCAAAGGAATATCGCAATCCCAACAACAAAAATGTTTGACGTGATAATTATGCCCTTCCGCGACAGTATACTCTCGCAAGAAAATAAGCTGAAAAATTGAAATAAAACTTACATTCGAAATACTAAAACAATGGAAAATATTATAAAATGTAATTATTACCTCGTCACAGGCAAAACATCTAGGGATTCCCATGAGCGACGGCAAATCTCTTCCACAATATAATTTGTTTTTGTAGTAAAAATATACTAAATCTACTAATAATTCGTTGCACGTATCGCACACAAAACATCCAGGGTGCCACATAGCATTTTTAGCTTTTTCCGCAATTACAGCCACATCGCCAACACATATTACTTCTTCGCATTTATGACATTTTTGTTGTTTAGCAGGATTTATTGTTAGATTTTCTATCGCACCCTCAAGGTGTTCTGGTTGATTTGTCCCGACGCCGTAAACAATACTCTGGCCAGGGAATGGATGATTATGCAATTTTTCGGAATGAATAATAGTGGACGGTACTGTAAAATTGTCCAACATTGCTTGATGATTATTTGCATTCGAATATTGTGTACATGTTTGAAACGATGGAATTGGCAAAGGTGAATTTTCCATTAAGTTCGAGTGTGATGCCATTAGATCCAGAGGAGTTGATTCAAGTTTTTCAAACTTGGTTCTCATTATTTCATTTTCCCCATCTATTCCCGTGGATTGAACAGTGTTTTTTTCCACAGATTGAACGTTGCCTTGCGACAGACTCGATACACCGGATGGATATGTCGTTCTCGTGGCAGCAATAATAGTTTTTACATCATCGTTCTCGTTATCATTATTTATACTTTGCGGTGTAACGTGGTTTCTTAATAAATCACTGGTATCGCAATCTTTTGCGAAACTAGATGTATTACATGGCATTTGCGGTTGGTAATTTCCTTGATTACCATATCTATTTGCAAGTTTCTCTCGTATGAACATCAAACCCTTTCGATCTAACGTACTACCGATGATGTCATTGGTATGTACCGTACTGGGTGGAAGTAGTGCATCTGCTAATATAGATTCTGCAATAAACGCTTCATCATCATCATCATTTATCGATTTCGAATGCGAGGGAGAAGTTGATGGATTCTTGCATTTACTTAATTCGTCGAAATATTCAAATGAGTTCCGCGACGGCGTAACCGATTCGGAATCGAAACATTTCAATTGATCGAAACGTTCGCCCTTGACT
Source organism: Halictus quadricinctus (assembly GCA_028454245.1). NCBI lineage: Eukaryota > Metazoa > Arthropoda > Insecta > Hymenoptera > Halictidae > Halictus > Halictus quadricinctus. The sequence continues at coordinate 21,733 of CM052126.1, read as the reverse complement.
GGTTCCGATTTTACTACTTCACAATTGTTACCAATTCTATTACATCTCTCACGAATTGGTATCGCACCAGAATTATTTAGCGTTGTTAAAACGGGCAACGACGATTCATAGATGTCTAATTTTGCGTGTAGGTCTTTTTTATATGGAGTTTTGGCCATGAAACTACTCGGTGTACGTAACTGAACCATGTTAATTTTTGGTGTGTCGTGTTTATTTTGTGGACTGCAGAGTTGCATGTCAGTGGCATTAGCGGGCGTCATTAGCAACCGATCGAACGGGCGAGCACTCAGCATCTGTAAAGTAAAAAATGAATTGATTTGTATCAATGATACGATTAGACTTTTATTAAATTAGATTAATTTACCTTCGTCACTGCTCCTTGTCCTACGTATTTCTTTATATTTTCCAAATACTTCTCAAAATGTTTCTTTTCTTGTTCGCTCAACTTATCGCAAACATCGTACTCTATATCGTGAAGAGGCAACTGCTTTTGCAATAACTGTCTTCTCAAGGCTGCACCTGCTGAACCTTTAATGGGTAGTTTTTCCGCGGGTAGAGCTTTCATATATTCCGTAGCAATTTCTTTTGTTGTATCCGGTGGAATCCATTCAAATGCTTCTTGCGCTTGGTCCTTTCGATTATGTATACGCAACACTGAAACGAAGTACGTTACAATATTACAAATTTACCAAAATGCAATCTTGTTTGCTTCATATAGAATATTATGCCACAATATTAACAAAAGTATTTACATGTTGGTTTCTTCTTATACTTCTTGGAGGATCCAAACAGCAGATCGAACTGTGGGAAATCTTCGTCGTTTACATCGTGATCGTCTTTACTGCATTTACAATTTTTACAAGTCTTTCTCCAAAAATGTAAATCCAAACCCGGACATGTATCTTTGCAAATCACACAAGAGGCTCCTGCTCCAGCTTCGTGCGCCAATCGAGGCTAAATAAACAAATAGCTTGTACATTAAAGTATTCTTCAAAGAAAAAGGTATCTTTTATGTTACAAACAGCAGTAAGCACTAACAATAACTTATGAACTATGTGGACTTAAAACTATGCATCGATAATTTTATAAAAAGTGTTGGGCTTTAATCGATTAAGATTTATGAATTATTCAATCGATTAATGCTTATAATCATTATAAATATTAATCGTTAATCATTAGCTCTATTTTCTTTAGAATTTATTTCAAGTCTTATTATAGGGTAATATTTAAATAATCTAGTCATTTGATCAAAGAATTATACAAATTATGCGAATCATAATAGGATGCAAAACTACATACTATATGTGCATCTATATGTTCCTAATAAGATTTTTAAAATGTTCTAGACTCACCTTTCTTTTTCGATTTTCTAATTCTAACAACCATTTCGGATGATCATCATTTGCTCTTGTATCGGTCATTTCTAGTCAATTCTTTGTCCAAATATTTCACTACACTTATCGAACTTGATGCGAATGAAAGCAATCGTAAAGTTTGTTCGAAACATACGCGCATTCAGTTCCTCCGCATTCCTATAAACGCACGACGTGACTCACCGCCCGATGTCTCATACGCGTAAGTAAGCACGAGACCATCGTTATTGTGTTATTCCCCTCGTATTTACCAGACTTACTTTCAGCGTCTTTAAATATCGCGCGCACATGAACGCGTTTAGTCGAATATTTGTAAATAAGAATAGTTTGGGCGATGTATCGAACACTCAACCAACCAGTTTATATCGTCCAAGCGCTTCAAGTAAAAACTTGAAACTTATTGTACTACTATGTATATATATAGATTTTACAAGGCCGCGTGGTCCCCTGAACCACTCCACTCCATCTGTGTTTACCACCACTAAAACAGATCATTCTGTAAGATAGTGGTAGTAAACATAGATGGGGTACAAGCAGCTGGAAGGGGGGGGGGGGTCTGGGATGACGCCAAGGGAGCGTTCATTCACTTATCTTCCGTGATAATCGTTTCTCCACGAAATACATACATACATACATACGTATGTATGAGTGAACCACGTGTATTTTTTTTTCGATCTAGATCGAAAATTCTTTTATTTGACAAAAACTAATAAGTACATATAGGTGTGCAACTTCAAGTTAAATTTCAAAAGCTAATTAAAAAATGCTACATTTCTTTTTATCGAAATAACAATGCAACATTTGACAGTATTAACTAATCTTTTCCCGAGTACCACATATTGTATAGTAAATAAATTTTCATTTATGTAGACTAGAAAAATGTAAAATATAGGGTGTTTCGGTTCTCCGAATAGAGATTCATTTAAAAGCATACCTTGGATAACCTTGGATTAATGGTCATTTTTTGCAAGTCATTTTCGTGAAAAAATACCTTTGACGAAAACTTCTTTCTACCAATACAACATATGTACGTACATATGTATGTATGTATATACGATATGAACAGTAAATAAAGCAAATATTTAGGCGATTCGATTCCGATTCCATATAGCCGAGACACCCCGTATATTCCATCACCTGTAGGTACTTACATTTATCTAAATATGTACAAGACATTGTTCAAAAGTAACTGTCCATCCATGTAAAATTGTTTACCTTATTATTGAATTTACACTGGTTGATAGTTTGTTTTTTCTTTTTGTATACACAAGTAGATATAAATCGACAATAGACGAAAAGATTCTTCTTTCACACATCTTTCATCTTAATTAAAGTGATTGATCAATTCCAAAAGCAGTGTCAAATTCTTCCTGTGAAATCTAAAAAAAATTTAGATGGATTTAAATATTTGTAAAAATACTTGAAAAATTCTATACATTACGAATACCTTCTTCTTTTTTAGTTTTTTTATCAATGCTACGTCTTTGGCAAGTTCCTCGATATCCTGTTGACTTATCTTTTTTTTCGGTTTTTTCGTTAAATTCGCGGACATTTTTTGTTTAATTTTTTTCTCTTTTCGTTTTTTACGATTCTCTTGCTTTTCCAGTTTTCTTTTCTTAGTTTCGGACCACGGTTCAGTTTGTTTGTGTTTACGTTTGCATACAGTGGGCCATACTCCGTTATCTTGAAATGTCTTAAGTTTCTCTAAGCGGTTTTGCTCTTTTTGCTTATTTAAGTAAGCGATTGAATTAACGTCAATGTCTTCTTGCTTAAACGACGATGTATCTCTTCCTTTAAGCTCAGGCATCCGAGGCATACGTAACAAGCCAAAGCTCATTGCAAGTTTTCCCAAGTCGACATCTTTTAGTCTGAGTATTAAATTACATTCATGCTTATTGTATGCTTGTATGTACGATACAAATGCTCTGTTAGCTTTATCGAAAAGTAATCGATCCTTTTTCTGTAAATCTCTCGCACATTTTAAACATTTTTCATATAAACGTATAGATGGTTTTACATCGAGTTTCTCTAAATCTACTTTTTGATTCCGTTTAATAAAATCTACATATGCATCTTCTGTTTCCAGAAGAAATAACAGTGCACTTCCTTTGTTTCCAATTCTGGCAGTTCTGCCGCACCTAGAAACAACAAATAATGATCCCGATAATATAAGCAAGTAATTTATGTGTCGCAACGTGTAATGTATTATATTTTGATTATTTCTACCTATGCACGAAGCTGCTAGCCGAGCAAGGGGGATCGTACTGTAACACCCAATTGATTTCTGAAATATCTACACCACGAGCCATTACATCTGTACAAATTAAAATACCACTTTCTATACGTCGAAATTCGTCAAATATTTTGTACCTCTTATTCTTCATTTTACCATGTATCGCAAGTACTTTAACCGACGGCAACATTCTAAAAATTCAGTCTGTTCAAAATATATTTTTGCAAATGTATACAGTAGAACGATCAAACATCTCGCTTGTTTCTAATGAGAGGAAAATGTTCGAGACAAACATTATCTGTTTGGGAAATATTATAACAAATATAAAATTATTTTAGTTGTTAGTTTCTATTTTCAAACTACATAATAATATTTGTCTACGTTGTATTTTTTGGTCATCCAAAAGAAACGAGTAAGTAAAATATATTACTTAAGTGTAACTTACTTCTGAACAATGTGACTGAAATAGTCTACACAAGCACATGTAGATAAAAAAATCATATACTTTAAGTTAGTTCCTTTTCGCTGTATAAAATCTATCATCGTGGAAAATTTGTACTCTACATTCACAATGGTATAATTGTTTACTAAGTTTGATGGCGTCGAAATATTTGCTTTTTCTTTAACAGATATTAAAGCTGGATTTCTTAATCCTGCTCTAATTAGTTGTTGCAGTTCTTTCGTTTGTGTAGCAGAAAATAAACCTGTTCTTCTGAGACGAGGTAAATAACTTAATATTGTATCCAACGACGTGGAGAAACCTAAATCCAATAATCTATCCGCTTCATCTAAAATTAATATTTCCTACAAATAAAATAATTAGGATTTCATTTAAAAAATGGCATGTTTCTGTAGAAATGATGCTGTTAGATTTTAAAACCGCTTACCAATGATTTTACACGTGCAGCCAGATTGATACTTTTACAATTTGATAGTATATCTTCTAATCTACCAGGTGTTGCTACAATAATGTTAGCACCACCTTTAAGTCGCTCCGCATCTTCCGCGATCGTTACACCACCAACAAGTAACATTTGTTTCAAGTGTGGAAGGTTATTTAAAAATTTTTGTAGTACTTCATGTATTTGTATTGCCAGTTCTCTCGTAGGGCTGATTATTATCGCTCCAACCTCTGTGGATTTCCATGTCTCTTTCTGTTTCTATTGTCCATGAAAAACAATGGTACGATAACAACTCTTTCCACAAGTAGAATAAATAACGTTCTCAAAATAATTATGTTGTATAAATACCTGTAAAATTTCTAATACTGGTACTATGAAAGCAACTGTCTTTCCACTACCTGTTACTGCTTCCGCTGCAACATCCTTACCTTTTAATAACAGTGGTATAGAAGCTGCCTGTTTATAATTTCAAAAAAAAAGGCATAAATACTATTTCATACTCTTCTATAAGTATATTCAGAATCTTGAAACGTGACTCTACTGAAAGCTGTATTTTTATTGTATAACTTTTACCTGTACTGGTGTCATGTAAGGGTATTTCAATTCTTCAATAGTTTTTAATACGGAAACACTTAAAGGTGCTTCCAATTCGTTCCAATTTTGTGTTTTCATTATAATTTTTATTGATTATTCGAACAAAAGTATTTAAAATCATGTGTATGTAGTTAACGTAGATTAACGTAACGTAACGATTGTTTGCATTTTAATGGTTATCTTTATCGATAGGTTACGTACGATAACTTGTCCATACCGCACTCGATTTAAAGTTTCACGCTTCGTTTCTTCGATAATCAATTCTCAATGCGCATGCGTTCAAGCAGAGAGGAAATTCTCCGTCTAAATAAACTCCAGAAATTTTAAACCTTAAATCATATATACTTATAGATCCGGCATAGGTATAGTCACAGACGAGGTATAGGAGTATGGTATGTGTATAGGAAAGCCGAGAACTCAGTGAAGCAAAGATCTCTGAATTTGTGACGTCATAAGATAATTCCTAAGATAATTTCAAAGTGGCTGAGACGGCAGACTGACGACGCCGATACTATTGGATACTATCTCTGATATTATATACACATTGTATATACATATGTATTTAGTGACCTGTGGCGTATGACATGACAATGAAAGTTTGTTACTGACGTTGATTTGATGTTCAAAGTACTTACACTAAATATATGTATCTATGCGTATCTTGCGTAGAAAACAGACTGCTATTTCTTTACAATTACTAAAAGAATATACATGCTTCTAAAATTATGTCCTTGTTTCCTGCTTATTCTATTGAGACAGATGAATCTTTGGCATCGAGTAAATCGGAATGTCTTTTAAAAGGTTATTAAAATGCACTACAAAATATATTCATTATATTACATATAATTTGAGTGCGGATCATTATGCAATTTTCACAGGTTATCTTTCACAAATTGAGTTGAGATTAAGATTTTATTTTGTTGATTAAAAACTTCATTGCAGTCAAGTATAAAGTATAAATGTTTCCTTGTCACTCCGTAAACTTCCATGCCATAAATGTATAAAGGTCCACAGTCTACTTGTAACTTGCAATATGCTTTTAATACTATGAAACTGTTTTGAAATTGTAGGCAATGTATCGAGCAGTTGGTTACAAAATGGTAGTTGTCTAGATCAGATTTCGTCCTACAACTTTGTTGATTTTCCTTCCGAGTCTTCGAACGAAGCTACAAGCGATGCATCTTGTTCAGACAAACAACAAATATCCCGTGATGTTATTTCATCGAGTAAAGAAAGCTCTACGTATAAAGAAAGAAAACATCGCAAACATATTAAAAAAAGAAAGAAAGAAAAAAGAAAATCTGGAACAACAGAGAAACCATATTATAAGCAGGAAGTGGAAAACATATATTTTGAAGATAAGCATAGGGATAAGGGAAATAGTACAGTAAACACACTTTGTTCTAGAGTTAGGCCATACTATAGTATCCAAAGAAACAACTCCCTTGGTTTCATATCGTACAAACAGCAGAAAAAGCATCCTTACCCAAGATACTATGCCAATAACATAGATCTTGTAGAGAAACATAAGAAAAAGAGTAATATTATTACAAAACAAGCCAATTCTGATTCATTTAAAGAAACAGAATATGCCTCTCCGTGGAACATTAACTTTGAGGAATTACAAAGAACTAAAACTAAAGAATATAATGAACGATTAACAGACGATCAAAACAATGTTGAATTATGGCTGGAATACGTCCAATTTCAGGTACGATTCTTATTGTTTGCTCGAAATTATCAATATTTTTTTACACAAGTAACACTTTACAGGACACATTGGAGTACCTTCAAAAGTATCAAACGTCAAAGGATGTTCATAGAGCAGTAACAATGAAAAAATTATCTATCGTCGAGAAAGCTATGGAAAAAAATGTAGGCTCTATTCAATTGCTAAGGATAAAATTATCTTTAATGGAAGAATTATTACCAGCCGATGAGTTTTCACAACAACTTGAAATATTGGTGAACAAGGATCCAGGAAACGTTACTTTATGGCAAGGATTCATTATGGCTACGCAAGCTTCCGTAGCGATGTGCACTGTACCAAAAGTATTAGATTTATATTCGAAATGCTTTTGTGTTTTAAAACAAAAAGCTAGAATGAATCCACGAATGTACGACGAACGATTGTTACGTATGTAACAACCTACAGTTTCTTTTGATACTTGTATCGAATTCAGTCAGAGCAAAGTTGCCTAAACATTTTTCAAATGCGAACAGAAATGCTGTGCTGGTGTCTAATATTCCTGAGACATACCGGACTCTGGGAACAAATGTGGGAAACGATACGTTTGAATCTCAGTTTGAATCTCAGCATAAAGAAGGACAGCCTATCCTTTCAAAAAACAATAGACGAAAAAAAATTAAGTATGGATCGTTACATGACACATATTGTAAAATACTAACTATTCTAACTATTCATTCCAATCTTATTACCGACTTACAGTTGGAATGGAAGAGGTAATATTAATGTCGAGATTACCACTAAATCAGCTGTGGCAAAGAATAGAATCGTTAAGAGAAAATAGTCACTGGATTAGTGTCAGCAGAGACGAATTGGATTTAACTGGAGATTCTCGAAGATTTGTTGTGCCAGATGATGTTGCCGATTTTGTACACCCTATACTTTCGCGAAATTTTAATTTTCAAATGGCGGTACATATGCTGCTCTTGCTTAAAGTACCACTTCTACCTACTCGAGATCATGTGTTACAGGTAAAAGTATACATTTCCTTCACTATACTACAGAAAGAATCATAGATTCATACATATATACATATATATATATATATATAATATACGTATACATTGTTACATTTTTACTTTCTAGATGTTGTCCTTAAATAAATTTGAATGGAGCATAGAAACTTCAGAAGTGTTACTTCCATTTGCTTATCCTGCAGCAGGTGAAATAACTGGGAATAACGAAAGAAGAGAATTATTGAATGGTATACTTGAAGGGGGATTAACATCAGGACCTCAATATCTTCGATTTCATCCTGCACAAGAATCGTACTTGGATTTTATACGCGATACATTTTTCACGATAGCCGAAAATTTACCAGCTATGCAACGTACAAGCATATATATTTGGTGGTTAAGATTCGAGAGATTGCTTATTTTCCTTCGTAAAGATAATTCTTCGAAATGTGATAACAAGTAAGTACTGTGTACCTCACTGCTCTTCTCACTCGTCCATTGAATGTAATAACTCGACGCGTACTATTATACAATATACGTGTATACATATGTATATTATACATATTCTTTGTAGAGGAAAGAAATTAAGGACAACGATAAAGGAATTCTTAAAAAAGGAGGAGAATAGGAACAACTTACATTTTTATAAAGAGTATGCATTAATAGAAAAAGAAATGGGTAGATTCGATAATTGCGTAAATATTTTGGAAACTGCGATTAAATCTCAATCCTCCTGCCCGTTGGCAATACCTGATCTTGACGAGAGAACGGCACTCTTCAGTTTATATCGAACATTCATTGAAATTTTACTCGACACGGATACATACAAAGAAACACATAGAATTCGTGTACTGAACGTTATTAAACAAATGGTTATCGAGACCGGTGATGATCAGTTTCAACATGCTAAAATACATTTAGAAAATTACGTGAAAAACTTCATGCAAGGAATCCCTACAGACGATGAAACCGACACATACTTCTTACCAAATCTGAAATGCGACGCGATCGTATGCTATGCGTACCTATTGTACATAGAAGACTCTGATATTACTAAAGTAACAGATATGTTTACAGATTTTATAAATCATTTCAAAAATTGTCGTTGTACACAGGTAATAGTGCGTGCATTTGATTAATAAAGACTATTATATTATACGTTCAACGCGTTACTTATCTTACATTTGTTTCAGGAAATATTATACGAAAGTGAAATTGCAGTTTTGCAATTACATTACAAACGGACTCAAGAAGTAGACATTTTGAAAAGTACATTAAACGAAATGTTAAATTTATATCCAAACAACTTTTTTGCTCTTTCGACATTAGCATGTTTCGAGGTAAAGATTATTATATTGCAAAGAATGATATTCTTCGATATCTAATATTTTTCTTTTGATATTCCTTTAACAGAGTAACTCACCAATTTGGAAATTTAACAGTCAGAACACGAATCTTTCGTTATGGAGAGCATTCGCTATGTGTTTAGCAAATCGTAAACGTATTCGTTTCTTCGGAGAACTTAAAGACTCGGTCAGCATGAATGCAGCAATAAATAAGTTATTTCATTTTCATCAAACTCTTGCATCGTGCGTTTTTAACAAGCTTTTCTTAATTTTTTACATTTCATATACATATACGAATGTATTGGTAATAAGTATTCATATTTACAGAGAACCAACAACCAGGTGTTGCCCTCTGTTATGGAGGTTGTATATGCTTCTTCTCAGAGAATATAATTTATGTGAAAAAAAGGGGGAGGAAGTGTATCATAAAAGTGTAGCTCAATGCCCTTGGGCCAGGAGCATATACATCGATGCAGCCGAAATTGCACCTCAGCTACTTACACAAATTCAGGATGTGATACGAGAAAAAGAATTAAGAATGCATGTTACTCCCGAAGAATTAGACATTTTGCGCGGTTGATTTCAATTATTACTTACAAAGGAAAATATACAATCCGAAAATTCAGAAAATTATGAAATTGTAGGTACATGTAGATTGTAGAGCGTATACAATAATTTAGACCAAAAAAAATGTTGTGCATACTACATATCTGTATGTGTTTTTCTATGCATCCCCAATTTCATAATTTTCTGTATTTTCGGGTATTCAATTTTTTTTATGTACTTGTATCACGTTTTTTTGTATATATATGTATAGTTAATTAAAATTATAATTAAACCTAACGTGTACAAATACAAACAACATATTATTCATTTATTGTACTTATTATGGAATTTTGGGAGACAATTAACTAATTGCGTAACATACGAAAAATCTTTGTTTTACAGACTGTAATAATGCCGAACCAAATTTTGTGCCAGACGGTTGAACTACATACGCGATAGGGAATGATAAGGATTTGTGGTTAGATACAGATTACTTGTGATTTTACGAGACAAAAATAAATACCGATTGGTCTTTCAGGAAAATTACGTATTTTGAAAAATAGAGATACGTACAACATAATATAGAGAATTTAGATTTTTTTCTTTCGGCGATATTTTGATTTCGACAGAACAGTACAGGTTATGTTAATTTTATTCTGAATAACTTTTATGTATATACATACATACATACATCGTGCAGTTTTTACTATATTTACATATGGAAAATTTTATTTACTTTTGTTATACACTGCTGAAAAAAAAAGACTAAATAGAGTTCACAAAACGGAAAAGGAATTTTTGTTTCTTTCGTTGATTCACAACTGATTTTTCCAGCTTATATAAAAGATCTTCGAGTTTCAATTTGAAATTCTTTGTTGAAAAGACATAAGAATTTTTGCAAATTTCGTTTCCACGGCTACAAGATGGATGTAAAGGCTGTCGTTGTCTCCGGAGAAGCCCCAGAATCTGATGATGACGGTGCAAACATTACTACCGTATGACACCTTTACATTATTTTACAAATTACGTTAATCGAATATAGATATAAGAAGAACTTGACAAAAAAATTATAATGCTTCACATAGGGTATGGAATTTCCTTCTATGCGAAATCCTAATTACTGCGGTACTATAATTTCTGGTGAAGCTCCTGAATCCGATGATGGTAAGATTCTCTTTGAAATGATCGTTTCTATTTGTATAGTAGAATAAGCAAATCTTCACATCTTACAAACAGCAAAGTAGGTAAAACGTTCTCCTAATTTCTATTTACTTTTCTCAGATGGAACAAGTTTAAGCAGCGTTAGCGGAGCAGTAGATGCTATAGCCTGTATGCCTTACACCGATATCAAAATACCAAAATCAAAAAAATATTCCATTAGATACAACAGTTTGCTACACAAGAAATTATGTAAGTTTAAAGTTTAAACAGTCTCTCTCTCTCTCTCTCTCTCTCCTTCTTGGTACATTAAAATTTGTTAACATTATCACTTTATTAATAGAGTAGTAATACAATACCCAGAACTATTGCTATAATAGAATATCATCTAATAATTCTGATGCAGAGAAATGTATTGTAACATAATTGAAGGAATAATGTCTCTTTCTATGGATTCAGGCTGATTTCAGTTTCTCTAAAACATCAATTATTTAGAAGCATTTGCACCTCGATTACTTTATATGTATATTACACGAACAATTTTTTATAATATAAACATTTAATTTTCGAAAGGAACGATACTTGATATTTTAATTAATAAATCTTATAATGAAACAGACGAATCCAACGAAACATTGGACAGAGATCTTGTGCAAATGATCGAGGGCACGATCGACGCTGCCACGCAAGACTTGTCATGCGTTAATCGACAACTGCTAAAAAGTGAACTGATTCTTCAAGAGGCAGTCTGTCAGTTACGTAATGCCTGCATTCGAACAAAAGATGCTTCCAATGCCTTGCATCAGCTCATGGACGTTAATTTTCTACATTCTGTTAAAACTTAGTTTACACAAGCCTAGAATGTACATAATATTTCATAAGAATCGTAAGATAATAATAGCGGTAACAATGGTGGCATTAAAACACAAATGAACAGTGTAATATGACCAATCTGTATGTAGATATATTGTATATGTGCAATTCAGAGAAACGAAAATTAATGAATATGCTACTCTCTTATAGGATTTGGTGGGTAGGATATATTATTATATTGAGCATTAGTTGTTCTCTTTCATTGGCAGTTCTATTAAATGTATCAATTGTTTCCTAGCGCGTCTTAAAGTTTAATTAAAGTATTACTTCTTCCGATGTATCGTAAAGAAAGACCATTAAACATGACGTACAGAACAAATTTGAAATGTACTGGCGCACTCACATGCTGAATCGTTTCATTTTAAATATCCGAATGACAATAAACATTATGGACATTATTTCGTAATATACAGATATCAAGGTATATATATCAAAGAATGTCACGATATTTTAATAAGAATGTTTCTGTAAAGAGTAAACATAAGCGTTTAATTGATTTGATGATCTTCAAAATTCATGATAATTATCGTTTTTATAGATTTGAAATGGTAGATTAATATTTTAGAATACGAAGAAGTTATCTTCTTGTTATTAGTACAGATATACAACGACATAATCGGTATTTTAATATGTGACTTACTTTGCATATGCCTAATCTTTTCAGAAACAGAAGTTTTGCGCACGAGTTTTCTCTTTTTCCTGCAATTTCTTTTTTTTTTTTTATCAAATGCATAACTTTGTTTGGTATCAAAGGCTGATATTGTTTCTTTTTTTTTCTCTCTCTCTCTCTCTTTCTTTTTCTCTCTTCTATTACAACACTACATTTAGTGTACAATGAATTGGTGATTGTAATGGGGATGCACTTTTCCTCTATAAATTCAGTCTTAAACATTTCATCGATCTTCGTTGAACTAAAGTTTGGTATAATATATATCTATGTACAAAAGTTCATAAACCAAACGTGTCGTCCTTTTGCTAATTCTGATATGACAACATCGTGACGGAATGTTTTCTTTGACATAATATTTCTATATAGTTTTGGTTTACGCGATACATTCAGATTATTCAACGGCTAAATTGCATTGTACGCAACTATGCGTGTGTATTTAAGACCTCGTGTTACAAGAAAGCAATTCCTTACGCCACACTCTACAAAATAAATAACACTGACGCATATTTGTGCCTCTGATTTGCATAAAATAAAAAGGAAGACACTAAAAATAATTTACTATTAATAGAAAGTATAATATAACTATACATACTGTTAGAATATTAACTTATAGTATGGACAAGCATCAACTTTCAATGCATTTCCCTTTTTGCTAATAAATTTATGTGTTCACGTATTTAGTAGATACTTGCAAATACTTCAGAAATAACTTTCGACCATCCGCCAAACGTAGGAACTTCTTAGTTCCTGTATTTCTCTTTCTATTCTCATTGTACCTTTCGAAATGCGGTATAGAAGAATTTCAATACCTTCATTGACGATGCGAACATTCGATTTTCATGAATGGTGCAACACAGTGGTACAATGTAGCGCAATGTAGCGCAATACAGTACAATACAATACAGCACAGTACAGTACAGTTACGGTACAGTACAGTGTTGCGCTACGAACGTGTAATGGGCTCAATTCCAGAAAAGGATTAATGTTTGTTGTAGTTGACGACCTTTGTAAAATATGCGACGTCGTACTCGGTACATATTAGCCAATGTGAGGGCGCCCACCCCCCACATGGCCTACGCTCGCTCCATCTCCCCGCTACTTGCAAACATCTGAAGAAGAGCCATAGATGCTTGCGCTTGTCGCTTTTCAGCCAAAAATCTCCCTGAAGCCTCCTTTAGCTGCTCCAAGAAGATTCTGGAATAATTTGCCGAATAAATAACAGTAAACCTCATCACGAACGATATACACGTAAACCAAACAACTTTCAAGCTTGATCGTTTACCTGTCGGGTACTATGTCAGCTAAGCTATCTGGGTCCATATCGCTGAGTAATTCTAAATCGCTTCCACCAAGCAACGATATATGCGATGGATCGCCGTGCAACGACGAAACTAATGGTTCTATCAGCCGTCGACGCCTTCTGAGCTCATTTCCCCTTACACCACTTTCTACGTTATCAACGTCGTCTACGACAATATACCGAGAAGCAGCTTTACTACTTCCCGCCGCTATCCATTTTTGATCTCCGTGTAGAACCATTAAGCTAGTATTTCTTTCTAACGTTGCAAAATATTCTTCATCGTCCACCTCTGTGCCTATCAAAAAAAGAAACAAACACAAAGACATGTTAATGATACTATATATACAGCTTATATGTTGGCCTTAAGGAAAAATTGAATCAAAGTAAAGTATGATATTACGTTACCGTCTTGTTCTAAGACTATCGTTAGTTCTGCGTCCAAGGGCAAAGACAAACGACTTCTCGCGATACTGGTTAGTTCTTTTAGCGAAGATGCAGTAATGCCTTTTCGCTTTTCTCTGGCATGATCGACAATTTTGTAAGGGTTGCCCAACCCTTGCGATATTCCTGCTGTTTCCGACATGCTGCTTCAAATTACAAGTCAGAAAGCAATCTTAAAACGGCTCGCTGAAAGATGTTGGTATGTTCTTCTAAACGAAACAAATGTACAATCAACTATATTAAATTTTTGTCATAGAAAGTTTACTTTCATTAAAAGAATTTAATGTTACCGATACTCGATTATCGTTGCACATTAGTTTATCAACGCTGTCGAGGATCATCAAATCAAATTGTAACACTACAGTATGTATACTTTTCCAATCGCGTGAACTTGTTATCGGACACAAAGGATCTTTAAAGAATTTTCGTTAGCCGAAAACGTTGTAACGATACTTGAACGCACTATTTAGGTATTGTATGTATATAAAGTTGTATGGTTGGAACGTAGGTAAGAAAGGGCAGTGTTTTGGATTGCATTAGATCGAGTTTCGACGAGTTTTAGTGAGATTCTCTATGATGTTTAACCGCATTTACGGATTACGAATAAAAAATTTGGAAAAGCTTATAAAGATAAGTAACGTTCGAGTGACTGAACTGACCGTATGTCAACTCAACACTGGGTCAATGGTGCAACTACCCCTCCTATTTATATTCTCTGTAGACTATCGCGTACCGCGTACGGTGCGACCGAGAGACACCCTCATGTATTCCCTCCCAACATGGCACCCACACGGAAATCAATAACCAACCCCACTCTAAAAGTAATATCTCTTTTTTTTTTATTGCCGTTCAATTGTTTACAAAAATGATTTCCACTGTGTTAATTCGATGATAATTTAATATAATAAATTTCAGTACAATTACAGTAAATATAATGTATAATAAATTTCAGTACCTACATATATACGCAGCTCGATGTAGAATTTTTATAAAATATAAAATGGATAAACGAATAATAATTATTCTGGGTGGTATTAACTAATATTTTTACAATTTATTTTTATATTGGAAACGCAATAGAAATCATATCGTAATCTGTTGTCTCCCAATGCTCAATGAAAACCACCCATGCAATATACAAATATATACATAGCGTTTTTATATTTAGCTACTTATTTCATAAATAACTTTTCCTTTTTCCGTTGAAATGCGTTCAAATAAAAAAGATAATTTCGGATGTTTCCGGATATGTACTTATATATATATATATATATACAATTTATATCATCTAAATTAGTACACATTATATATTTATAGGTATAGTATGTAGTATTTGCGTTTCTGAACAAACTTATTGTTTCACTTTTCTTTTATATGTAAAAACATGTATATTTAAATGCTATACGTTTAATACATGTACACATACAACATACGTACACACCGTATATGTATGTATATCTATAGGTACCTGTTTATTTTAATATATCTTGTTACGATACTTTTGAATTGTGGATCTTATCCACTAATGCAGCTTTGATTATATAGTACACATAAATAAAATGTGTAACAACCAATTAATCAGTAAGAATAATATCACTGAATAAATATAGTACCAAGATGCAATTATTATCAAGGTAAAATATTCATTTTTACTAGGATCTCTGAGTTTAAGACACAGCACTGTGGTTAAATATAGATCAATGAGACTAGACGCTGATTTAAGTTTAAAGTTAGCTCGGAGTTAGCCCAGTTAGGGCTCTTAGCTGAGCCGCAAATCTCATTCGAATGGAAGTGACTACATTTGTATAAAAATCGAATAAAGCTTAATCAGAAATGACTCTACCGAGTGGAAATAAAGAGCCGGATGACAGTCAAACATGGGAATTAGCGGAAAGATGTTTTCTTCCAATTGCATTTTCGCACGCAGTTGCAGTTATCTTAGCAGCTATATTGAATACATTAGGTATATCGCAAACATCCAGTTTCGTGCTGTTTCTCTTACTACTGGTTATATCCATAGGATCTACGTTGTTTTATCATAACTTGAAGGTATGTTGCTTAAACTATGTCTGTTAGTGTGAACGATACAAATACGATTATAATATACTAATACTTGTACAAAATTTCGATATAGTTTTCAATTTAATCATTGACTATAAAAAAAAGTCATTAGTATCGTCAAGTCGTGATCACAGAAAAATAACAAGGTGGAACCCATCAGTAGTAAACAGTTTCGCTTATGAAAATAGTGAAACGATCATTAACATCTTTACTTTAACTTCATATTTATTTTCTGGTTTTATGACAAGTGTATAAGTTGACATAAGATGCTTACAATACTAGAGGTAGTACATACTTATTATAGTAAATGGTACAGGTAACTGCAGCTGGAAAAGCCATTCTCGTTACTGGATGTGATTCAAGAGTCGGATACACTTTGAGTAAACAATTAGATGAATTGGTAAGATCAACTTTGTACACGTCACTGAAATTAATATTTCTTTATATCTATACAGTACCATGCCCACATACATACATATATTTTTAAGGGATTTACAGTGTTCGCCGGATTCGGTAATAAAGCAGAAAACGACGAAACAATGCAGAAATTAAAAGAAGAAACTTCTGGCAGGTTACACATATTACAGTTAGATATTACCAACGAACACGATATCCATTCAACTTTCCTGTACATTAACGAAAATTTGCCAGATGGTGCACCAGGTTTGTAAAATTAGGTGTTTCGAAAATTCACAAAATTGTTTACTGCATCATATACTTTACTCGTATATTGCATTAGGTTTATGGGCATTAGTACACGCTGCAGCTTGGGTAACTTTGGGTGAATGCGAATGGGTACCTCCTTCTGTATTGAAACGCAGTATAGACATTAATTTTATCGGTCTTGCTCGATTAACTCAGGTAATTGTAATAGAGATATTTCAACAAACGATTGATGCGACAAGTACATTAATATTAAGATACTAGTAATATTTTATTTTAAGGTCTTTCTACCGCTAATCAGAAGATCAAAAGGCCGCGTTGTATTAGTTAGTAGTCTTTTAGCTCGTATTCCCAGTCCAGTTCGAGGGATTTACTGTGCGGTCAAGGTAAATAATTTTGTAATATTGATATGACACTGTCCTCGGCGAAATGAGCCCAAAAAACCTTAATTTACTTAATAGGCTGCAGTCGATGCATGGGGAACCTGTCTTAGAATGGAGATGAGAAGATGGGGTGTAGATGTGGTAATTATTGAAACCGGTGAATATGTATCTGGAAATGCATGGTTAAAAGATAATACCGCCTTACTCGAACAAGCAAGAGAAATGTGGACTCAGCTAGATCCTCAGACTCGTAAGGAATATGGTCAAGAATTATTTCAGAAAGAAATGTTGGCTCTCGAAAAATATACTCAAGGTCCAGAAGCGGATTTAATGCCGGTAACTAGAGCTTTAACAGATGGTATAATAAAAACTTTCCCAATGAGGAGGTATACACCAGTTTCCCGTAAAGAGAGAATACAGGCTTTGTGTAGCGATTATCTCCCAAAACCAGTATACGACATATTATACACAAATTGAAGGAGAACAAGTTTGACAATCAAACAATTAGCGTTTAACATTATGTGAAACAGCCAATAAAAATACAATTTATGTAATACCAAAAACGAGGCAATTATTCTAGTTCTATTTTTAGATTAGTCTTCACGAAGAAAAACTTTTTTTTCAAAAACAATTATTATCTAAATAAAAACTACACATTCAAAATCTATACTAACATGTTTTCGATAAAAGTACAGCGAAACAAATTTACCCTCTTTACCTCTATTCCCTGTTTTCCAGTGCAACAGTTCGGAATGTCTACAATACATACATACATACATACATACATACAAGATATGTGTACATGTATGCACGAATCTTGTACATACATACATATATATGTATGTATATATATATACTACGTGGTGATTAGTTAAAATGAATTAGCGGCAATGTATATTGTACATTGAATCGTATTGTGACAATGATACGAATTAATTTGATGATAGGTATTGTCAAGCTCAAGGACAGAAAAACGCGGTTATCTTGATTGTTCTGAGGATGGATGGATCGTTGTTGTAACGCACAATACAGTTCCAATGAAGTCACAGAGTAGATAAGTATTCGATGAGTGTAAAAAATTTATATAATTTTTTTTCTTATATATGATAGGACGTTACTAACCCCGCGATTTCCATAAAACGTGTAGGTTATACGTTTCTAAATGTTTCGTAAAATTAACACTGTCAAAACGATCCTCGGTGGCGCGCATTCGTTCACGGATGCATCTGTGGCGTCAAACGCATCGTCTAGGGTAAGTGTTATTATACTTTTCATTCGTTCAATTTGGTACAATGTCAATTTCATAGTGTACTACATAAACATACTTCATTATCTACATACATACATATACGTTCATTATTAGAATCTATTTGTAATCTTTATTATTTGTTGAGTTGATCATTAAAAAAAAAAAAAAATAAAAGAAATATGTTAAGGTATAACAGGAAAAGCTGTAACATTACAGATTACACAATAGTAATCATGTATATATGCGTACATGTCTATTTGTGTATATGCGTGTCTTTGTATGGGATTAATATGTTTCTATTACAGGTGCAGCAATTGAAGAAATTGTTGAATGAAAGCGATTACAATGACAGGCTTACCGATTCCTTCGGACGGCATCATACTTACTTACGCATTTCTGTCACCGAGCGTTGTAATCTTCGATGTAAGCACTCTCAAAACTTACAGAATTTCAAATTCTGGACAGAATAATCTTACAAAGCATTACATGTTCTATGTATAGGTTTGTATTGCATGCCAGCAGAAGGCGTTACATTGACAAAGAACGATGGTATTTTGAGGACAGAAGAAATAATTAAAATAGCAAGTTTATTCGTGGAAGAAGGTGTGCGTAAAATACGTTTAACGGGTGGCGAACCGACAGTTAGAAAAGATATTGTCGACATTATCGGTAAATAAGATAATCTTAGTGATTCTGCAATTGATCTTTATACATACAATCCTGTAATACATATATTGAAAACAATTTCGATTATCGTAGCTGGCTTGAAAGAATTGCCTGGTTTGAAGCAGATTGCAATTACTACCAACGGTTTAACGTTAACGCGTCAATTGCCATCTCTTCAACGAGCTGGATTAGATGCGGTAAATATTTCTCTAGACACATTAAGAGAAGATCGTTTCGAGCAATTTACTCGCAGGAAAGGTTGGTCCAGAGTTGTAGCTGCGATAGACTTGGCCGTTCAGTTGGGTTATAATCCCGTTAAGGTGAGAAAACAATAAAACTTTGTCGATATCAAGATCTACCGTAAAAAACGGCAACAAACGATTTCCTAAATGCATATCGTGTAGGTAAACTGTGTGGTAATGAATGGCTTCAACGATGACGAGTTAGTCAATTTCGTTAATTTAACGAAAAGTCGTCCGATCGACGTACGTTTCATCGAATACATGCCTTTCCAAGGGAACAAATGGAACGAAAATAAAATGGTATCTTTCGATTCAATGAAGAAAACGATAAGAAACGTATATCCCGATTTACGACGTCTTCCAAACGAGTACAACGATACGTCGAAAGTATGTAAATGGGATCTTATTATATACATATCTGTCTTATGACTCCATATCCCAATAACTTGGTAATTGTAAAATTGTTTCTTCGGAATAGGCATACCACATTCCCGGATTCACAGGGCAGGTCGGATTTATTACATCGATGAGTGAACACTTTTGCAGTTCGTGTAATCGATTGAGAATAACGGCAGATGGAAATTTGAAGGTCTGTTTGTTCGAAGGAAAAGGGGAAGTCTCTCTTCGTGACGCTTTGCGGAACGGAACGTCCGACGAGGATTTGAAGGAGATGATCGGCGTCGCGGTGCGACGTAAGAAAAAGCAACACGCCGGTACGTTTAATCATCGATCTTCGGTAATGGTTCTCAAAAGATTTTTATCTCGCCGTAAACATGAGAAAACAATATACGAAGCGATAACGTTTCTATGATCCTATCCGATAATGTATGTGTTTCAGGAATGTTCAATCTATCCAAGATGGAAAACAGGCCGATGATACTTATAGGGGGGTGAATCGTTCTCGTTGTTATGTATTTTGGAAATTTTACACGCAGGTTTAAACGGTTTCTCCTGTCTTCTCAAGAGTATGCGTACAAACGTTATCGCTCTATCCTACATATATACATATGTGCTATATATAACGCGTAACCAATACAATCCCAAACAATTCCAATGTACTGGTAGTCAATAGGCAATTCTTGCAAATTTTTATGCGCCGAACACGATTTTGTCAAAATTGGTAAAGGGCTTTTTATCTTATAGAATATAGAACTGATAGAAACAAAACGCTTTTCCTTTTTTAGATTCGCGATTAGCGGATGAAAGTGTACAAGTCCACCTATACACCTATTGGCTACCGGAACGCATAAAAATATTTTCAAATACATATGTTTTGACAGTGTGTTTCTACCGTATAGTCGACGAAGTTGAATCGTAACATCGTCTGTTTGTGGTTGCAGTGAAAAAAAATCGCTTAGCGTGGAAACGTTTTAAAGACGAACAACGACGCTTCGCTCCACTCGGGGGTTTAACGTGTATGTTTCTCTGTTCGCACGAATTTCAAAGTACCACGAGAAGAATGTTTTCTTTGTTGTCGCACGTGGACAAAGACGGCAAAGCAAGCATGGTGGATGTCGGTTCGAAAGTCGATAGTAAACGCGTCGCAATAGCGAAAGGAGTTGTACAGGTCGATTCAACGATAAGCAAATTAATAGCGGAAAATAATGGGAAGAAGGGGGACGTGTTGTCCGTGGCACAATTGGCCGGTATCATAGGAGCAAAGCGAACCCCCGATTTGATACCTCTCTGCCATCCGGTCTCGTTGTCCTACGCAAACGTGGTTTTACGTTTGAACGAGAAATCGAATCGAGTAGAAATCACGGCAGAAATTAGATGTACCGGCAAGACTGGCGTAGAAATGGAAGCCTTGACGGCAGTAAGTATCGCGGCGTTAACCGTTTACGACATGTGTAAGTTCGCGACCTCTCCAGTTGCACTCAAGATAACCGATATAGAGCTAATTTCAAAAACTGGTGGTACAAAGGGTGACTTTTATAGAGACTAATATATCTTCCTCTATACGTATATACATATACATGTAAACGTATATGTAATTCTAGAATGTATTCATATTTAAAACATATATGTAAAACGCATGACTAACGTTATACGTACATGTACCTAGATGCGTAGGTGACGGACAATGGAAAGGTCAGCATTTATTCAACATATATGTTGTATATTACTCTTTGTTGACAGAGTTTGTATTTTTTTATATTCTACATTATATGGCAGAGACTAAAGTTTATTTTTTCACGTGTATATAATATGTACACAGTCGTGTATGTATAGTCATTTTATAATTGTATTTGACCGAAATAAAGTGCAATATAGGTCATTGGGATAATTTATTATATTCTCTATTGATATTATGAACAATAAAATGCCTA
>CM052125.1:14945291-14978245 GCA_028454245.1 Halictus quadricinctus | reverse complement strand
TCACCATCAAGCCGCAACCGGAAGACGAGTCATCCGACGAATCAACGACTAGCCAGAAGATGCGAATTTGCCTATTGGCTAAGGAAGGGTGACGAGAAGGAAGAAGCTGGGAAAGGACTTGAAAACTCCGGGGTGACACAGAACTCATTGTAGAACTGAGGGAGTTACATCTCAATAAAATCTATAACAGTTTTTCAACATTTACTCTGTGTAAAAAATTTATTTCTTAACTTCCACGAGCAGAGCGCTTCAGCGCTCCACGGACACTCGAACCCACAACAAAAGTCCCTATTCCACCACACTGCGACGCAACATATACGATACAGGTATCAACGAGCAGCTACTAGATGGCGTTGCTGGGCGATCAGGCTGTCTTTGTTGTACACTATCTCCTTCCTTGTCTTACACATTACGGAGATATGAAAAATTAGTTGACAAACTCGTCACCGTTCACGGCGTCACTACTACTCTATACTTTTTATTTCTATTTCTCGTCTGTGGTTTTATGGACAATGTTTCTTACCGTTGTTTACACAGTTATTATTGATTATTTAGTTAGAACATCGTAGAATCTGATACTAATATAATATTATTAAAATGACCCAAGCTTACGATAATTATTATATTCAGTTTCAAAAAAATGCAGAATTGCAGGATGAATATAAAAGAAAATATCGAAGATTACAAAGGATCATAAAGGACACAGTTTTTGTAAGTTCGTAGGTACTAGTGACAGCCAATCGTTTAGTTTCTCCTCTTTTGCGAGCATGTACTCTGTTTTCCTGTACAATAAAACAATGAATTTTCATGATATTAGGAAAACGCTGCACTGTGTGATCAAGTGGCACAAATGCAAGAGAATCTCATGCTTGTGGAAAAAGAAAGATTGTTTCTTTTGCGTAAACTATGTCAACAACAAGGAGACTTAGATTCCTCTACTATGATAGCCAGATCTCAGTCGAATACTATTAATTCCACATCGTTTAATCCTGAATGCTCTACTCCTAAGAAAGCTGCGAAAAAAAGAGTTTCCACTGATGGATCAGGTATACCATGGTTTAGCTTTAATTCCAAACATCTTGAAGATTATCATCCAGCTATTGTTTGCAGAAACAAAGAACAAGGCAAAGCGGTACAATAAAACTATGCGCAAGGTAGTTCAATTAATACCATTGGATATGCACGGCAGGCCTATATTCCCAATCTCTTTGGGTGACCTCACTGTCTATTCGCTCGGCGAAGTAGTATCCGATAGAATATCTTATCATACCGAAGATCTCATTTATCCCATAGGTTATTGCAGCACAAGAGTATACGCTAATTTAAGAGATGTAAAAACGAAAAGTTTGTATACGTGTAAGATATTAGAAGGTGGGCCAAAACCAAGGTATCCGCGTACATATATTCTATAAGTAATTTATCAATGCTTTTGTGTATATACCATGAAAACCAACTCCAATGATTTTCATAGATTTGAAATAGTGTCCGACAATGATCTAGATCAAGCACTAGTGGGATCTACTCCTGACGAATGTCATTCAAAATTATTATTGGCAATTTCTCCTGCGCTACGAACGATAACGCCAAAGGGTGCTGACTTTTTTGGAATTTCCCATCCCACTATTCAAAATCTTATACAAAGTATACCTGGCACGCGTAAACTGGCTATGTATAAACAACAACGTTTCGAAGTAAGAGAAATAGAAAATTCCAGTTTGTACTTTTGTTCACGCATTACTCAATGTACATTCGAAAATCACTCATTCATTTTCTTTATTTTTGACATTTATAT
Organism: Halictus quadricinctus; assembly: GCA_028454245.1. Lineage (NCBI taxonomy): Eukaryota > Metazoa > Arthropoda > Insecta > Hymenoptera > Halictidae > Halictus > Halictus quadricinctus. The sequence goes on along the minus strand of CM052125.1, from coordinate 14,976,453 downwards.
TTAGGTAAGCAAAAGTCAAATCATGCAGGGAGGTACAAGTCCAATAATGGACGACGAAACAGATCCAGGCCTTGGGTTTATCGCTTTGCACAGGCATTACGCTTTAACAAATTCTTATAGGATCAAAGAAGAACCTTCGGATCACGATCTTCTAACTCTTCAAGAACTACTTGCTTAGGTTTTCCCTGTCGATAGAATAGCTATAAAAATGACAGGAAAAATCACAAACATTACACACGATATATCTATGTAAATGTTGATAATCATTGAAATTGAAACATAGAATACAATATACATACTACTACATATTGGGTAGAACAAAATGTGCAATGTATAAAACGATTTTATTCTCTATCGGTGTAACTTTGAATTGTTCCATTAAAATAATGTACAAATATATCATTATATAACAATCATTGATATTATAATGCTGTTACGCTGAGACTCTAATCTTACACGTTTACGCGATGTTGATGTAACATTTAATTGTACTAGTACACAGAATAACATAAAAGTTTAAATTTAAAATGAATATAATGTCAGTAATTATATTCAGTACTTCATTCGATACGATTGCGGTACTCCACGAAATTAGTACAATTAAATTGAATCGACTTGTTGCTGTTGCTGACGTTGTTGTTGTTGTTGTTGTTGTTGTTGTTTGATCAGAAATATATTTTCGACGCAATAAGTTACAGCTTACAATGTGTAAGAGTTTCAGAACTCAGAGTTGACTAGTTGCGGTAAAATCAAATTCGGCATTTCAGTATTACAAAAATAATCATTCCCTTTCTTAACGCAAATATAATAGCAAAATTTAATAAATACATCTAAAGCGTATGCGTCGAATCAATAAGTTGTCAAATTGTTCTGCATCGATGCTTGGATGTTATTGTATCTCTTTTTTTTCCTTTTTTGTTTTCATTTATGTTTATATCGCTTTTATCCGCTGACAAACTTATTTAAAGTATTATTGTATATGGTACAAAGCAAACACATTTTGGTATAAGTCTGTAAAGCTTGAATAAAATAAGGAATTTTTATACATACACATATATGTATACGTAAACAGGTACAAATTTGATTGAATATCATAGAGAAGACTAAACATATATTACTTTCCGTTGTGCAAACTGACGTGACACAACGACAGTTTTTTACTGTACATATACATGCTGTTCTCGTTTTCTCCAAATACAATTAACGAAACCGTCGAAAATTTCAAACAGACTTTCTGTCTTCGTCATGCGTGTGGAACAATAATTTCTTTTTTTTTTCTGTTATTTTTTTTTTTACAATTATATAAGAATTCCGTTGCCACAAACGAAAATTAGTTAAGTATACGCCGAATAAAAAAATAATAAAAATATGTAAAAACCTGAAAAATAGTTTATTGCTACATATTTTATCAAATTAATATGCGGATCATATTGTTCGTTGTCACCGTCTAGTCGCTGGTCTAATTGTTTTATTGAAGAGCGTGTTTGCGATTGCAATTACTGGCGAAAACAGTTTGAGAGGACAATCACTGAAATATAACATATATGGTGTCATTAAATGCACTAATGAATAGCTATACGAATAGGTATGAATAGGTATGAATTATTTGTGTAGAACGTAGAATATGAAATTGTATACCATACTCCGGTCACGGGTTCTGCTTCGTTTCCACTAACGATAAATAACGGAAATAGTATAGAAAAGACACAGCCGCTAAAACAACAATGGTTTTAGTGTTAGAAAAACAGTCGGTGCTTGTAATGAAATACTTTTTGTCTCGAATAACGAATTACCTTATTATGTATGAATTGGGTAGTTGGGTAAGTACTGCCAATGGCAGACCGAAACCCACAAAGTATGGCCAGTTACTTTCGATGAAACTCAAACGTCTGTGCAACTCCCAGCCCATATTGAACCATTTATACTCAAAAGTGTAGAGAGCGTATAAAAGGCACATATGTATTAGGGCAAGAATGTCACCTACAAAAGGTATTGGAATCCTGGATACCAACATTCCTTGGCCCAAAAACAGTGCTTGAACTAATATACTGAAAAGCGTGTCTGCTACCAACTTGCTCACGCTGGACAAAAGTAACGGTCTTCCTTGTCTATATCTGTAAGCACTGTCCGCTATGTCCTACATAGTTTAGAAATATACATATAGTATTTCTTATTATCTTTTCTCTCTGATCGTGAAATAACTCGTACCTGAAACCATAAACTGTTGACTATTCTACTGAGTAGAAATAGCGGCAGTACCCATACGGTGCCAAATATTAATGATAAAAATGGTTTTGTCCATGACCATACGGTAGTACCCATACCCGGAGAATGACCAAATATAATGGTCAATAAGTACTTGAGAAATGGTAGTAGGCCGTATTCAAAGATCAGTATGCTTGCCCAAAATACACCACCGTTTAACGTGCAACACTGAATTGTTCTTTTCAACACTTTTGATTCCCTGAAGATGTAGCGCACAACGTAATGTCGCAAACACAACATATGCGACAAACTTTTAAAAACTTTGATCTATATATATATATATAGAATGTACCTTAACTGATTATAATGTTTGGAGGGATTATGTATAAGCGTGATATCTTTTCCATGAATATCTGCCCTAGACAGGGATTGCTTATATAACTTTTCATTAATGCGTTTGTCCATATAAAATAGGACAACTGCTCCCCTTAAGCTGTCGGCCAAACCTCTATACATGGCACATAGTATTCCCTAAAATTACAAAAAGAAAGTCCATTAGTATGTTGCTCTACTCTTGTCACAAACGAATACGGATGCTGTAAATTGTTCCCTCTTAGTTTCTGTACCCTCTTATCGCTATATGTAAGTACAACTGCAATTATAAAACGTTTTACCTATCAGCAACCTAATAGATCATTTTTTAGATCGTCTAGTTAGAAATATTTCTACTAGAAAGAAAAGAGGAGATCAGGGAAACACAATGGAAATATAATGTATGAATAAATTTGTAATATTTATCGCGTTTTTATTAGAGACCAAGCTTACTGTTACTTACTGTCACGTTATCCATATTTCACAATCGTGTCCACGATAGAATACGATTAATTTATACTCGAAATATGCTGAGAGATCTGCCAAAAAAACATATTCGCGGTAACATAACTGTCGACATCAGGAACAGTGTGAAAGCATACCAAGAAAACGTATAAGAGAAAACTATATATGTATATATGTATGTTTACGAGGATGATTCAAATAGAAAGTCCTCCGACAGCTCGTCGAACATACGCATACTGTCGTTCGATAATCTAATTAATGCTTACTAAATGTGAATCTTTCGTTGTGAAACATACGAGTTCTAGTAACCAGAAAATTTAATAAAATTCCTAATGTAATGTTTCGTCGAGTAAACTCTTTTTGTGAAATCGTATCAGCTGATTGGTATTCTTTGCAGGCAAAGGTCAGGCGGTGTGTTAATATATGTATGTATGTAGGTAAGTATAAAGGTCACTGTGGATAAGAAATAGTATAATTTTTAATGCATACATCGTTATTAACGAAGTTATAGAGTATTAGTCACAACAAAAAAATTCGTTTCTTACAAATGAATTCGTATCTAATTCGATATTTCAATATATGTTCATGTGTGTACGCACTACACATATACCGGCATTCTTCGTTCAATTAATGGGACATATATACATATACATATACATATACAATAGAATCTACATAGATACATATATAGTTATATATTAACTAATTAGTATAACTAGTGCAGACGAGTTTAGTGATTTGATCCAGGCTAAACGTGGGTATAGGACACTGATATATATATACTAGTACATATATCAGTGGTATAGGATCTGATCCAGGCGAATAGTTGGTGTGAAGGCAGCACTGTACCGACAGCACCGAAATCCCAGGTATGAGTACTCTCATATTCTCTCTGCTTATGCCAAAACATGGTGGTATGGAAGAAAAACTACATATACATACATGTATGTGTAATTAACATAGTTTAGTCGTTGAAATTGGATTCGATTGTGATGCTACTCAGAATATTATTCTGTGATAATCGTGGACAAGAATTGTCGTTATCGTTTGAACTTCGCTAATATTTAAAAACAAAAAAAAAAGAGTTTTAGTCAATCACGTGCTGTGCTTGTGTACATCAGAGGAAAGGTGCACGTTTCATGCGTACAATGTCTACACCGAACTTGGAAGTTTTTTACAAAAGAGCAGCTGCAGCGGTAAATTTTGTTATTGGTGTTATTTTTATTATTTCTGAAATTTAGGAATGATATAACCCTTCAAGAATATATGTACGTACATAGTGATAAATGTTTTAGGTTATAATGTTTATATTTGCATATGTTTTATAGGAAGAGGAAATAGCAGCTTTAAAAAAACAAATTGAATGTTTACAACAGAGTATTATGAACAACGACTCCAAATTACAGACTGTATCTACAGATGAATATACAAAACTGGAACAAGAGAACATCAAGCTGAAACATAGGGTAGCCATTCTAAAAAGAGTATGTTTTCCCAAATATTACAATTTATCCAAGATGTAAATTAAATTTGGCTTTTTACTAAATAGTTTATTATTTAAATGACTCAACCGAAGAATGGCTGAAGAGAATGGCGCAGATCACGTGTCGATAGGAAGGGCGGGCGTTCCCAAGTCTTACCATTTAAATTTATCTTGTTGCTTGTTTTTTGTTTATTTTTTAGACAATCGAAGCTGATAGAGCAAAGACGCAAAACAGAATGAAAACTGATGCGTACAATGTAATAAGCGTATACGATACTTTGTACGATTTATTTGAAAAGGCCATTCATGCTGCATACGAGAATGTGCCCGAACCACCAGTGATTTTAACAGCTAGTAACAACCCGAAATTTGGAGATTATCAATGTAATAGCGCTATGCCGCTTGTGACGTTAATTAGCAGCAATGGTAAGAATCGATACGAGTGTAAAAGTTAATATTAGAGAATTACTCGTACTACTAACTGTACATATATCCGGGATAGGAATTAAAACATCTCCACGAGAAGTTGCAAACAATATAATATCGAAAATAGAGAAGTCTGACTTGATTTCTAAGTTGGAGGTGGCAGGTGCAGGCTTTATAAATGTATTCCTAAAACGAGAATTTGCACAAACAACACTGACTAATTTAGTAAAATGTGGAAAAGCTTTGCCACCGTATTCAAAAAAACAAAAAGTTGTCGTTGACTTTTCTAGTCCGAACATTGCTAAGGAAATGCATGTTGGACATTTAAGATCCACTATAATTGGCGATAGTATCGCGAGATTACTGGAATTCCTAGGGCACGATGTGTTGAGAATAAATCACATTGGTGACTGGGGAACACAATTTGGAATGTTAATAGCTCATCTACAAGATAGATTTCCTGATTATTTAACCATGTCTCCTCCTATTACAGACCTTCAGGTGATTCAATTTAATTTAACCGAGATCCATTAGATTTCCATTGAGACTAATCCTTTGGTGCATAGGCGAATAAATGTTACATGGGACCGAGCATCGCTGTTTTGATTGAAACGATTTCAAAGACCCAACGCGTGCACCAAAGGACGATAAAACCATTACAATTAAAGATTTGTAAATTTTAGAGTTTTTACAAAGAATCGAAGGCACGATTTGACGAAGATCAAGAATTTAAAACACGTGCTTACCAATGTGTTGTTAAATTACAAGCATTTGATCCTGACATGATAAAAGCATGGCAACTAATTTGCGATGTTTCTAGAAAAGGTAAGATCATCTTATTATATAATAAATAAAGTAATGTCGATTCGCTTAAGAATCAGTAATTATGTATGTTTTTGTTGAATATAGAGTTTGAAAAGGTATATGCACGATTGGACATTAAATTGATAGAAAGGGGAGAATCTTTTTATCAGAAACGTATGGAAAATTTAGTTAAAGAACTCGAATCGAGAGGACTGCTAGAGGAAGACGACGGACGAAAAGTAATGTGGAGTAAACGCAAAAATGAGATACCATTAACCATTATAAAATCCGATGGTGGGTTCACATACGATACCTCGGATCTAGCAGCTCTGAAACAACGTGTAGAAGAGGAAAGAGCCGATTGGGTAAATTACGATAACCTCGCAATCAAATCAAATACACTTATCTATTATATTATATTATAATATATGATTCGAAATGTCTTTTAATGTTTTTATTTACTGCACACTTACAGATAATATATGTAACGGATGTTGGTCAGTCTGTGCATTTTCAAGTGTTAAAGAACTGTGGTGAAAGAGCAGGCATTCTAAAAAATAGCCACAGAATAGATCATATTGGATTTGGCGTAGTTCTCGGTCAAGATAAAAAGAAATTTAAGACTAGGTCTGGTGATACAGTAAAATTGACTGATTTACTGGATGAAGGTAAATGTTTCTTTTTGTCATTTTTATTGTATATGTTTTATCGTCCAAGTAAGTTTAAATGAATGGTTTGTGCTCCTTTCTCTTTGTCTCTCTCTCTCTCTCTCTCTCTCTCTCTCTCTCTCTCTCTCAGGTCTGAGAAGAGCGTTTGAAAAGTTACGAGAAAAAGAACGCGATAAAGTGCTCACGACAGAAGAATTAAAAAATGCTCAAGAATCTATCGCTTATGGATGCATAAAATATGCAGATTTGTCGCATAACAGAAATCACGATTATGTGTTCTCTTTTGACAAAATGTTAGAGGACAAAGGAAACACTGCGGTATACTTACTGTATGCTCTTACTAGAATACGTTCCATTGCTAGAGCAGCGAATATTTCGCAAGAAAAATTGCGAGAATTTGCGCAAAATACTCCGATATCGGTAGAGCATGAAAAGGAATGGAAATTGGCCAAAGTATTAATCAAGTTTCCTGACGTATTAATTAAAATTACAAGAAATTTATACTTGAATCAATTATGCGATTATTGTTATGAGATTTCGTGCGCATTTACCGAATTCTATGATAATTGTTATTGCGTTGAAAAAAATGAACATGGGGAAATAGTGAAAATAAATATGAGTCGTATGCTATTGACAGAAGCTACTGCAATTATCATGGAGAAATGCTTTTCTATACTCGGTATTAAACCAGTTGAGCGTATGTGAATATATTTATATACATTATGTATTCGTGGAATGTAAGAGAAAAATAAAATGAGAACGTTCTTTGTAAAAAATCGCATAATAAATGTAGTACATACGTAAGTATGTATACAGTAGGTATACATATGTAGATGCTGACAGTTGCTGGGAAGAAGACTAGCGAGACGGCACAGAGGAAAGAGGAGTCTAATTGGTTATTATAGGTACTGTTTTATATTGTTTTATATATACCTTTTTTCATTCTCCTCTTGCTACTTATTCCGAATCGTTAGCGATAAAAGCAATGAACTTTTGGTTTGTTTATATGTACGTCTATGCACATATTTTCTTAGAATTGCATCATCGAACGCTTATCTTCAATTGCATCTTGCATCAGCCCTCTATACTGCTCTATGTAGACGAATACACTGCCGTCGTCATGAGCAATCATGAGTGCCATAAGTAAAGTAACTTGCTATGCGAAGAACACAGTTATATGTACATACATAGTTCCTTACCGTTCTTGTTAGGCACCTGACTGCGAGTTTCACGTCACGCCGTCACGTGTACAGAGTTACTAAATAAAATATATATTCGATCGTGCTTACAGTATCCGTTAATTTGTAATTTTGTTGTTGACAACAAAATGGTAATTATTCATTTGTCTTCTCTACTCGAAAGAATAACGAAATAATTTATTGTCGGTTACTTTAACAAACATTTTACCCGTATCGAGTGAATTAGCGTGACTAACCTTCATACCGGCGAGTCTGAGAGTCGCATACGATAAAATTCAATATGTTTCAAGTCATTTGACAGATTGACAATTATCAGACACAAAGAGAATGCCTTTGGAATTTTGAAAATATATTTTGTATTTTTTGTTCATTAACAGACAACAGAAAGGAAAGGAACGTTTAAGGTAGAATATCTTCAGAAGATTGAACAAGATGTACAGGCCAAGTGGGAGGCAGAAAAGGTATATGAACAAGATGCGCCCTTGGAAGCCAGAAAATCTCCGGACGAAAAGTTCCTTGCAACTTTTCCTTTTCCTTATATGAATGGGAGACTTCATCTTGGCCATATATTTTCATTGTCAAAATGTGAAGTGAGTATTCGATGAAAATACTTAAACAATTCGAAATGCTCTACCTTTAAGATCCGTTTGCATCAGATTAGATGATTTAAATGTGTATAAATGTTTTTCTATCTAGTTTGCTGCACGGTATAATCGGCTTTTGGGAAAGAAAGTACTTTTTCCATTTGGATTTCATTGTACCGGTATGCCCATCAAAGCTTGCGCGGATAAATTAAAGAGGGAAATGGAGCTATATGGATATCCACCAAAATTTCCTAAAGAGGAAACTGTGATAGAACAACAAGTCGTAGACGACGTAGTAATAAAGGATAAGAGTAAGGGAACAAAGGTAATGCGACGATATATGTAGTGTTGCGTACGGAATGTTTGTCCAATACGATATTTAGAAATTCATGTATAATTTCAGAGTAAAGCAGTTGCGAAAACAGCTAGCGCCAAGTACCAATGGCAAATCATGCAAACGCTCGGTTTAGAAGACAAAGACATAAAGAATTTTGCTGATTCTGCTTATTGGTTAGACTATTTCCCACCTCTTGCTGTGCAAGATTTAAAGTCTATCGGATTACACGTAACTCGATCGAGAAAATCTCTTCTGTTTTCTAAGATACTTTTCAAATACGGTCACCCAAAAAATGAACAATATAACTATTTGTTTTAGGTGGATTGGCGTAGAACATTTATCACGACAGATGCAAATCCGTTTTTCGATTCATTTGTTCGCTGGCAATTTCAACATTTGAAGGCCAGAAATAAGATAAAGTTTGGTAAAAGATACACAATCTACTCGCCAAAGGATGGTCAGCCTTGTATGGATCACGACCGATCGTCGGGAGAGGGAGTAGGGCCTCAAGAATACACGCTAATTAAAATGAAACTGAGAGAACCTTACCCGATAAATCTAAGGAGTCTTTCCGGAAAGTCTGTCTACTTGGTAGCTGCAACTCTGAGACCGGAAACAATGTATGGTCAAACAAATTGCTGGATTCATCCGGATATAACGTATATTGCTTACTCCCTGTCGAACGGAGATGTCTATGTATCCACCGAGAGAGCAGCGAGAAACATGGCCTACCAAAATTTTTTCAAACAAGAGGGAAAAATATCTGCTGAACTGAAACTTTCCGGGAATGATATATTGGGATTAGCTGTAGAAGCACCTCTTACAACCCACAAAGTCATTTATACTTTACCAATGTTGACTATAAGGGATGACAAAGGGACCGGGGTTGTTACTTCGGTGCCCAGCGATTCTCCCGATGATTACGCGGCTTTGGTAGATCTCAAGAAGAAGGAAGCTTTTAGAAAAAAGTATGGTATAGCCGATGAAATGGTGCTACCTTATGAACCTGTACCTGTCATCGAGGTACCAGAATTTGGTAATTTAACCGCGGTTACCTTGTACGACAGACTGAAAATTCAGTCTCAAAATGACAAAACGAAATTGTTGGAAGCAAAAGAGATGGCGTATCTTAAAGGTTTCTACGACGGGGTTCTACTAGTTGGTAAATACAAGGGAAGCAAGGTTCAGGATGCGAAAAAACAAATACAAAAGGATCTAATAAACGAAGGGAAAGCAGTTATATATTATGAGCCGGAGAAAACGGTTACATCTCGATCGAACGACGAGTGCGTGGTAGCTTTGTGTGATCAATGGTATCTGGATTATGGTGAGACAAGTTGGAAGGACGAAGCTATGGAAGCTTTAAGAAATCTTAATACTTTCCACGACGAAGTCAGAAAGAATTTTATGGCCTGTCTCGACTGGCTGCACGAGTATGCGTGTTCGAGGACTTATGGACTCGGTGATTTTCTTTTGTAGCAATTGCAGAGAAAGATATAAATAATAGAATCCAAAGTATTCTGTAGAAAAGAAATCGATTTTTAATAATCGTAAATTGCAGGTACTAAATTGCCATGGGACGAAAGCTGGTTGATCGAATCCCTTTCGGATTCGACGATCTACATGGCTTACTACACTGTTGCACATGTATTGCAAGGAGGAACGTTCAAAGGCGACAAAGCGAATATATATAACATCAAGTAAAGTTTAAACACAAACATTTATGCGTTCGTGCGACCGTGTACTAAACTTTGGTAACTGATACTTCTACCTAGGGCCAAGGACATGACGCCGGAAGTGTGGGACTACATCTTCTTCAAAGATGCTCAGCTACCACCGACAACAAGCATAAAGAAACAGGCATTGGAGCATATGCGACGTGAATTCCAATATTGGTATCCGGTAGATTTAAGAGTTTCTGGAAAAGATTTAATCCAAAACCATCTGACCTTTTTTATTTACAATCACACTGCAATATGGCCTAAACAGCCAGAATTATGGCCAAAAGGAATACGAGCGAACGGACACATTCTATTAAACTCGTCCAAGGTACGTACGTACAGTCGTTTATAATCACGCGATATGTATGTACATATACCGTTATCTGCACAATGTACTCGCAGTAAGATACAGGTACTCGTAATTATCTTGTTAGATGTCAAAGTCGGAAGGCAATTTCCTAACGCTCGCCGAAGCGATAGAAAAGTTTTCGGCCGACGGTACACGGCTTTGTTTAGCCGATTCTGGCGATTCCGTAGAAGACGCCAACTTTGTTGAAAGCATGGCAGACGCTGGAATTCTTCGACTATACAATTTCATTGAATGGGTCAAAGAAGTGTTGGCCTCTAAAAGTACTTTTAGACAAGGGAAACCACATACGTTCAACGACAAGGTCTTTGATAGGTATTCCAATTTATTGAAATCTTTTAATGGCTCCGTCTATAAAGCTAGTAACTAAATTTGTAATTCGACTAGCGAGATCAATCTAAAGATACGCGAAACTGGAGATAATTATTCGAAAATGTTCTACAAAGAAGCATTGAAAACAGGCTTTTTCGAATTGCAAGCAGCAAGGGACAAGTACTTGCAATTGACCACGCTGGACAATGCAAATTGGACATTGATTCTGAGACTTATCAAAATTCAAATTATCCTTTTGTCTCCTATTTGTCCGCATGTATCGGAATATGTGTGGAAACTAATTGGTAATGTGAGTATTCGATGAGTGTTTAATATATGTAGAATCGGTATTACATCGGCATACACTTCTTTGCCATACCAAAGTAATTGCAATAATTACAATGATACGAAACTTTTGAACACTTCTCGCAGGAAGATAGCATACTGAATGCTAAATGGCCCCTGGTAGAGGAAATTGATGAAATTCTTATAAAATCATCCCAGTATTTAATGGATGCCGCTCACTCGTTCAGAATCCTCTTAAAGGGTTATATGACACCCAAAAAAGGATCGAAAGGAAAGGGCGAACAAACCGTTGTAGAAAAACCTACGGAAGGTACAATTTGGGTAGCAAAAACCTATCCTGCTTGGCAAAGTGCTGTTTTAACCACAATGAAAAACTTGCATCTTGTAAGTAGCTATTAGGACAAATTGACTTACGTATTCTGTTTGAATACACAAGTCGATTGAGGAAAAAAAAAAAAAGAAAAAAAAACGTTGAATCATCTTACAGGCTAATGGCAATAAACTGCCAGAAAATAAAATTATTGCGACAGAGTTGGGAAAGCTACACGATCTGAAGAAATATATGAAACGAGTGATGCCGTTTGTACAATTTATGAGAGGGAAGATGGAGCTGATTGGATTGAACGCGCTTAATTTAACTTTAGATTTCGATGAATTCAATGTTCTGCAAGACAATAAGAAATATCTTGAAAATACTTTAGGCGTAAGCATATGTTGTCTACTATATGTATATAGAAATTCGGTGTATGTCAGTTGCATTTCACATACGCGATTAATTCGGCCCTTTACTTTTAATTTGAATGATTTCAATGTAGTTGGAAAATATCGTGATAAAGTATACCGATGAAGCTCCAGAGAAAACGAGAGAAGAATGCTGTCCAGGCTCGCCGTACATAAGCTTTTCGAATTCTGGTGTTTCGGTGTGTGTTGTTAATCCACAGAAATTCAATGGTTTATTTAGGATGAATATAAAGATCATGAATAGAGACAACGGTACGAATGTCATCTCGCGAATAACGAAGCAAAGCAAACTTATAAAGGGTATGTATTGTTTAGTGCGCATACATGTGCGCATCTGTGTAATTTACCATAGTCCATCATGATTAACCGACATGATTTTTGTTGCAGACCCGTTGTCCGTTTCTCTATACCGATACAGCGACCCTTGTTTAGGACCTAGAGCCAAGCCAATCGCTGACGATGTATTGAAAGGTAAAATTGAAATTCCCCCAAACTCCGTATTCAATGTAGATATAGAAAACAAAACCATATCACTTAACGTTGAAGGAAATGTACATGACATCGGTAATGAGTTAGTGTACATAGTTCGGTCGGAGGACAGTTAAAATATAAGTCGGAATTAATTAATACTGCTTGGTACGAAAGTTATCTTCTTAAACGTAAATATTTAAATATAACTTTTTTTTTACTGATCAAAGAAAGAAATAAATCGATCTAACGTAACTTATCTTCGATTCTTTGTGCTTCGATTGAAACCAAGTTTATTTTTTCTATATATATTTAAAACAGTGTTACATAGAAATGCAAATAATATATCTTGATAATGGATTCTTAAGAATGCTTTTCGCTTGCTCTCTTGTGTGTGTGTGCGCGCGGGTGTGTAAAACTGTGTACGCATATTAGACGACAAATCCAAACTTTGTTTTTCAGGCTTTGTTCTGCCAGGCTTCCACCTCGGCCCGTACTTGTTTTATATCTTCGGCATTTGTCCTACAACATCCACCTACATATTTAACACCCAAATTCAACCATTCGTGTACAAATTGATGTAACGTGTATCCCCCTTCCTTTTTTATCCATCCGGATTCCACCGTATATTTATCACCGCTGTTAGGATATACTACCAGAGGCATGAATTCTTGTTTACGTTGATTTCCGTTGATTGCTTTCAACAAAGGTGTCACACTTTGCGGTGCGATGCAGTTCACGCCAATTGCCAAAATCTGTCCAGGCGAAGCTTTTTTATAACATCCCGTGACAACATCGTGGAAACTAGATCCGTCGGCTATGCTCTGTCCATCGTCGCGACAAGAAAAGGACAACCACGCTTTGGTGTTCGGATATTCTTTTAGGAGAGTAACCAGAGCTTCCGCTTCTCGTTTACAAGGTATTGTTTCTATTGCCAGTAGGTCGATGCCACTGGCAATCAATTTATCGATACGAGGCCTGTGCCAGTCCATAAGAATCTTCTCGGACACGGACGAACAGTATTTACCAGTATACTCGGAGGCATTGTGCAAGCAGGCGCCATACGGTCCAATAGATCCAGCAATCGCTGGATTCTCGTTTGTAATATTTTCCTCGCCTCTTGTTTCTACCTTGTACAAGTTGACAGCTTCTCTCGCGTAATCGACAGCTTTGCAAAATAAGTCGAGGCTCTCCTCCTCCGTTAGACCGATATATTTAGAAAAACCGTCGATGGATGCTTGGTAAGTATTCGTAAGAATGATCTCGGCACCAGCTTTCAAAAAGTCCAGATGTGTAGAAATAATGGCATTTGGATTTGTTACGAGAAATCCTGCTGTCCACAGAGGATCGCCGTCTATTATGTCACCCACGTGAGTCGCTAACTGTGTAGAAAAACCACCGTCCAACACTTTTATCGTCGTTGACATGATAATCTTCTTTGAAATTATTCGATCTTTATGGTATAATTTGAATAGAAATGGTTGAACCGCGGCAAATCAACTTTTGCGGATGCGCATTCACGCGTTGATTGCTTAAACGCTTCTGAAAATCTGAGGCAATATTTTCTTCGAGTGGCTGCAGAGTAATGCTGTCAATCCAAAGTCCACGAAGAATTTCAGATAAGTATTATATTGACCAAGGCTTAAAAAAAGCGAGAAAAATACAAGTTTCAAGATTATGTTTTTCTTTTTATACCTATGTCGGGAGTGTCGGGTGGATCTCGTATATCAACGACGCACTCCTTTCACATTCTTTTACACGTCCCTTTCGTATGTTATAATTAATTTCGTTTTTATCTAGAACACCGATACACGCGTATGTATTGCACTATTTTCAAACGCCTCGAATAGTATCTATCTCCGATCCGATAACTATAGTAAATATTTATTTTTGAATATCCGTTAGCTGATGTTTCGGTATGCTGTTTTCGAACTTCATTGATATACGCGTATGTGCATCGCTATTGCATCGCATCCCATCCCATATATACTACTCAACCATTCTTTATTGTCCCAGAATAATGGATTGATTACATTAAATTATAATTATTCGACAAATACGAAACAAGTCCAGTTGATCCAATAAGTCTACTTATTTGTATATAAATTGCTCGTGAACGGTTGACTTTCCGAGGAAAATCGGTGAAATTATTTCGACGTATTTTTCTTCTTGAAACTGTTTACTTCTTTCCTGATAGTCTTTATATTTTCCGTATACATTCTGCAACAGCCTCCAATATATCGTACACCTATTTCCAACCATTCCGGAATAAAACTTTCTACGGAACTACAGCCTTCGTTCAGCATCCATCCCTCGGTTGGAGAATATATCTCGCCGCTATTGGGGTATGCTATTAGCGGGATAAACTCGTTTTCTTCGTTTCTGTTAATGTCTTTCAATAAGGCAGTTACATCTGTGGGAGCAAGACAATTGACGCCAATGGCGATTAGCTGCCCTGGTAGAGCCATTTTATAACAGCGTGTAGCTATTTCTTTAAAATTGCTTCCATCCACTATACTTCGACTGTTTCTTTCGCAAGAAAATGAAAGCCATGCTTTGATATTCGGATATTCTTTTAAAAGTTCTACCAATGCTTCTGCTTCCTGATAACAAGGTATAGTTTCTAATGCTAACAAGTCAATGCCAGCATCTATTAAAACATCGATACGTGACTTGTGCCATTGTTTCATAGCTTGGCACGATGTGGTTTTACCGTAGGCTCCATTGTATTCAGAACCATCGTGTAAACTAGCACCGTAAGGTCCGCAAGAGCCAGCAATTTGTGGATTTTTATTTTCACTTTCTTTCTTTCCGGACGTTTCTTCAATGTAATCGTCGACTGCTCTTCTGGCAAGATTAACAGCTTCGCGCAATAAGTTTTTACTTTCTTCTTTGGTTATAGATAAATGTTTCATTAAACCAGGGATCGAGGCTTGATACGTATTGGTTTCTATGATATCCGCACCTGCTCTTAGAAAATCTAAATGCGTTGCATAAACTGCATCAGGATTTGTTGCTAAAAAACGTGCTGTCCATAAGGGATCACCGTCAATTTTTGTACCGACATGAGTAGATAATTGTGCGCTAAATCCGCCATCCAAAATCTTAACATCCATCTTCCTCGCTATATTTTTAGATACTAGAACGAAAAGGTAAATATACTTACATAATAATACATAAATTATCCTCTTGGCCTTCTTTATCAGACACGTTCAAGAGTTAAATTATATTTACATACGTATATAGACTACAGATATATATAAATCCAAAATGACTTGAAAGTTGCAGCGTACAAATTTCTCCTTACAATAATTGCGTATCTCCTATCAAAGACTTGTAATTTATTGCGATAACCTTTTATGTTTGTGGTAGACGCAGACTCGAACGTTTATATAATAATTCTCTACGAAAATTATTAAAGAAATATATCGCAATTTGCCGACATATTATTAATACATCTTATCGATATTAAAATACAACTAATTATTTTAATACGATAATGTACGTACGAAACATAAATTACTATTGAATATCAAATTCGTATATGCATATACATATATACATATGCATATACCTAACCTGCATGTATGCATATACATACATGTACATATGTAGCGTGTAAGTCGATGAATTGATTGACTTTTAAAAACTTTTCAAAGTTCGAAATTCATCTATAATTTTATAAATGCTTTACAAAAATTATACAAGCAATTGACACTTTTAAATAAATAAATAAATATATATATATATATATATATATACATAGAACGGTAGTTATATGTATGTATAGTTAGCCAAATGCCGTCTCAAGCAAATTTAGTGGAATGTGTGCTCCACACATTGCGAGCAAAAGACATGCATTTGGTACCAAACCCTGCTTAAAGCAGAATTTAGTCCTCATTTGGTACGATTGGTCACCAAATGCGGAAACGGATGGATTGCAAACTGAATGCAAAGTCTCCAGCTCAATTTCCATGCGAAATTGGGGGCAAACCTTGGCTCCGATCAGCCTTCGTTATAGAGGGCAGGTCCGTCGCACAAAGAACGGACGTAACCTTGTTCTAATAGTAAACATCGGGAAAAATTATAATTATTAATTACGACCATTTCATTAAATATTCAAAAAAATGATCTCTTACCTATTAAAATCTGAAACATGGAAACCATCAATTTCCCCTGACATAACATGTTGAAATAAAATATTATCAATAAAATAACGCAACCATGTTCAGAGGTATGGAACATCTTCAGTATTGCCAATTTAAAGGATAACGTGGGTTGTTGTGTTGTAAACTTTTATATAAAACTTCAGAACTTAACCTTATCATCAGAATGGCCAATGCAATTTAAATATTTACATTGATATATCTATTCTTGTTAATTGTTTAATATACTTCGTTATGTCTCTACTTCGTAAAGGCCAGGTTAGAGTCTTTGAACTATTATTTATTGTATATTATTATTCATGTTATTGGATCTTTTACGTAAACCGACTAAGCTCAACTAATGTTATTGAAAATTTAAATTTTAGCAATGGGGTACTTTTACGCGCATTTGGCACATGTACGATGCAGCTTGGCAAGATCCATTTCAAAGCGCCAATCTAATTGCAAAGTATCTCAAGGGGCTGTACAAACCTATATATCATCCTATGAGTGAGTATTGTTAACTATATTACAACTTAAATATAATGATACTGCTTTTAAAAATATAAATCGATGTCTAGTATTACACTGTTATTTATACATTTTTATATAGATAACTGTGGTGACCATGTAATAGTAATCAACAGTAAACAGATTGCTCTGCGTGGAGATGAATGGCAGAAGCGTGTATACTTTCACCATACAGGATATCATGGAGGTGCAACCTGGACGCTTGCATGGGAATTGCATACCAAAGATCCAACAATGGTAATTAACAATTCAATTCTTCTATATATCGATTAATACATTTAAGATGAAGTAATAATGTTCTTCTTCGATCTATAGATCATAAGGAAAGCAGTTTACAGTGCCATGAAGGGAAATTTACAAAGAAGACACATTATGCAAAAGTTACATATTTTCCCAGATTCGAATGTACCTGAAGACATGCTGGAAAATGTTAGCAATCAAATCGAACAACTGAGACCTGTTCCAGTAAGATTGGACCATATACCACCAGAACAGATAGAAAATTTCCCAAGACTCATCAAATTTCCAATGGACTATCAGCTTAAATAAAAAAATAAGTGTACATAGGTTAAACATCTTTTTATTCAATGCTGTTGCATTTGTATATTCCAGCAGCAAATGAACTGACATAGAAATATATTATAAACTATCATTATGTAGCAAATTTATTTACTTATATATATATATACACAATTGGATAGAGATATATCAATTGTCTGTTATTAACAACTGCCCTTTTGGTTTTAACTTGTTAGCCAGTATCTGCCGTTTCTGTTCTTCCTTCTCCTGTAACAATCTTGCATGTTTCGCAACTGCGCAATCAATTTCACTAACACACTTTTCAACCCTTTTCTGTAAATATAATATTTTTATCACGTTGCTGGTATCCTTGATTCAAACATAAAATTTAATTGAAATGTATGTATGTACCATGTATCCTTGATGCTTCCTTATGCGCTTCAATTGATTGGCTCCATAAGGAGTAGGTCTATTGTCTTTGTAAGAAAAATCTGGCAGAGTAAGCAGAGGACCACAGACGTTTGGATTTTCGGGTAAACCTTTCCTGCAATTAGTATTATAATCAGCTTTTTAGTTATAACCAAAATTTGGTTAAATCTATAGATTTTATAGAATCGCGTACTTCTTCCTCCAGTCCTGATGCAAACATTTTGCCGAAGATGTGTGAAAATCATTCACAATGCACGCCAAATCTGTAAAATCGAGAAATTAACTATTTGAAAAATAAATAGGTTATGACTATGTTAATAAAACGTTGACCGGAAAATGATGCTTATACAAGAAAAATTTATTTACTGACTTGTATTGTTGTATTGACCAATGCGCAGCAATGCCATCATTTTCGTTATTGTTGTCATTTTATTTACAACTAATGGTTCGGATAACCAAAATCTTCATTTACAACATCGAATCATAGAATAGATTACCAAAACAATGGAGTTATCTACGTATGCATCTATCTACTAAAGAAGCATCAGCCGCCTTCTGGTTTCTGATTGGCAAAGAATGCTACCAATAAGAAAGGCTGACACCTTTGACAAAAAATATAAAAAATCTTATGACAAGAACAAATGAAATTATTGTTTAATGTGTGACAGAATGGCTGATTGTTACGCAAATCACTGAAATCCGAAGTGCATATATCGGTCTAAAGAACATTAATATCTTTTGTTGCACTCTACATATATATGTATTGACACGTGTCCGACTAACAATATTTTCGTGAAGTATTCTGTGTATGTACTTCGATCTCGTAGCACAATTTTTATAATAAATTATAATGCATTGAGGTTGAAATAATCAAATTGTTTAAATTATAAATTTATTGAAGATACAGAGCAAAACTTCCATGATTTTAATTTTTGTCCAATAATTTATTGAATCCATTTTTCTGGGAACGTAATTTTATGAATTTATTCCGATGTTTTATAAAATTCTTTTGCAAGTTTCTGTTTGTACTGAAATATTTTATTATATTAAAATTTCGGAGCATAAATAAACTATCTTTATAGATGGCATTGTTGGCATATTCTGTATGCCAACAGAGACTTGATGGTCTGATATTTACAATCAAAGCAACCCCTTATTATCTAATGACTGATGTATTAAACAATATTTTAAGAGATGTTTGTAAATAATCATTCGTGTAAATATGCACATAATGAACAGCCACAGTGAAGTAATAGTGTGCGATTTATGTTGTTTCTCTTAACAATTGATTGAATTCGAAAGAATTACAAATAATAGCAGACCTATTGGTACTTTCAAAGTATCCAAATAAAAATGTAGGTACCCTTTTACAAACTTCGAACGAGTTTCTCGTAATTTTGCATCTATAAATTAATTAATTACAATTTATTTGTACAACATGTAATTCTATAAAATAACTTATATTTCTAGATGTTCAATCCTGTACAAATAAAACACGAATGTATAAGCATAGAAGATGTCAATATTAATGAGAGAATTAATGCATCACTGGATAACTCCTCTTATCCACTGTTCAATGGTGCTAGCGTTGAATACAAATACAATCAATTACCACAATTTTGGAGTCATGCACAGCTGTCCAACGAGATACAACCGAAGGCTGAGATCCATGGTCAACAAAGTTTATTTCAGGTGGAAGTGGGTTTTATAATTTCTTATTATCAAAAAATGCTGATTATTAAACCTACGACTTTTACTACTGTTTGGATGTACAAATCTCCAAACTAGAATACTCGGATATCCATTGAATTGTGATCCAAATATCTAAATATACCTTGATATTTAAATATTCAACTTATATTAGAGTATCCGAATGCATCCCAGTGTTTGAATGCTCGCTCAATTTAAATCCAAATACTCTGCTCTTTCTATTCAGATGTCCAAATACTCAAATTATTATACTTGACATCGAAAACTGAGTATCCGAACTTGTGTTTCCTTTTGTTCATTATTTAAATACAAAATACGGGAGCCAATTTCAGGAATGAATTAGGATCGAGGAATCCAGAAAGTAATATATTTGTTAATCTTTCAGTTAAAAAGCAGAAAGTACCTTCTCTGCACTTGCTAAAGATTTTAGAGTAAAATATTCATATTTACTCGGATGCTCGAGTGTTCGTATTCGTAACAATTAGACTGCAGATTTTACGCATTTATTATAAAAATGCGCAAAATGCAATTTGAAACAGTAAAAGAATTAAAAGAATTTAAGAATGCCCATGTATTATTTTCATCATCCTGTTGAAATTATTAAGGGAAAAATGGCAATTCTATTCGACTCGTGTTTCCTACAATTAATATAAACAAGTTTTACCTTGCAGAAAGATCCGCAGTCTAATAATAATATTCGGGTAGCAACAGCTGTAGCTGGAAGCTCGCTGACATAATTCATGAACTTCCATACTAATTGAAACGTTTACGAATTATAACGTGCAAACGTTTCAGGAAAACGATCCTACAGCATACATGAAAGATTACACGCAGAACGGTATGATATTCGAAACTACTCAGGAAGACAATACGAATCCGAATCAAACGAGTCAACGGTATCACGTAAACGCTACTCGAAAAGCCGAACAATCAGCAATTCCCCATGAAACGCCGAAGCTGGTAAATCAAATAATAACCGATTCAGAACCGGTGTCTTCGATTAAATCGAACCGTCCCGGAAGACCGCCGAAAACGTCGTCCGAGTTGAACGTAGGGAAGAAATTTAAATGCCAGTGCGAGATATGTTTCAAAGAATTCGGGCACAAAAGCAACCTGTTCATACACATGAGGACTCACAACGGAGAACGACCGTACAAATGCAGTCAATGCGACAAGTGTTTTACTCACAGCGGAAACTTAGCAATTCATATGAGAACGCATTCCGGTGAACGACCGTACGGTTGCCAAATATGTGGGAAAATGTTTAGTCACAGTGGGAATTTGTCGACGCATTTAAGGACTCATTCGGGAGTCAAGCCGTACAAATGTAGTATATGTAGTAAAGAGTTCAGGCACAGTGGAAACTTGTCCATACACGAGAGGATACATTCCGGGATTAAACCGTTTCAATGTAAAGTTTGCGGAAAGGATTTTTATCACAGTGGAAATTTAACGACTCACATGAAGAAACATACCATAGGTATTAACGCTAGTGTTAATCAGTGCGAGACTAATGAAGATCCGGGAATGCCTGTTGCAGTAAACTTCAGCGATACCGCATCTTTGAACACGTTTGCGAATAATCCACGATTGAATTCGTCTAACGATGGAAAAGTGATAACTAACGCAAGCAACATTGTTCCTATAAAACACGAAAGTAATGACGACGGATTAACGAACGGTGTTGAATTATTAACATCAACTTAAGCGTGTATTTAATACACGGAATGAATGAACGATTAAGTTGCGAGAACGGCTACAAATGTATAAACGTATATTTTTGGAATTATGTATAATTTCATTCACCGATACCGATATGTAAAATACAGTAGATGTGCAATTTCAAATAACATGTCGAACAATGATGAATTTATTATTACACCACGAGATTATACAGCTAAATACCGAACATGGTTTTCTATTCGATTCTATTTTATTAATTTGCTGAAATGTTTAGCTATAATTTTTAATTTTATTATGAATTATTTATTGATAAATAATTGCGTAACTAAACAATCGAATATACATATATATTTTAAATAAATTTTTATATGTCAGCGATTCGTTAACATATTTATTCTACCATAAAATACATAACAATTTTTTCATATGCATCAAGTTACAAATAATATTTCTTGTTGTAATTGCACTTTTTTGTTTTCGAATAGAGTCATTTTGATTATTTTGTATGTTATTTTAATAATGTACATATATCGATGATGCAACATAAATATATACTGTAATGTATTTGTGTTATGAATTATTCGTGTATATGTGTATATAAATATTTGTGCACAATGAAGTTCAAGGTACACATTGCATGTACTTGTTTTATATATTATCTATTTGGAATGTAAATAATAACAATAATCTCTGTTTATATTCCATTATGTATAAAAATAAATTTCTATTCGACACGTGGTGTAATTCGTCGAACTTCGCTAAAAACAGTTTCTGAAAGTTTTATGCTCCACGAGAAACCACTATAATGTAACTTTTACGAACGAAGCAGAGATATAGAAATTTTTGGTAACAACTCGAAGTTCTTGCAGCTTCTTCGCTAATATAAAAATCTATATAAACGGCTCGAATTAATATTAATTTGCTTACATTATATACTTCCGATCACTATATGCGATATATACTCACGTTTGTTATAAAAATCATTGGTATAGACTAGGATAAACGTAAATTGATGAGTATAAATATCTCGTTTGCTCAGTTAGTCATTGTTAAATGCTGTTACTAGTTAATACATTAATTGCTTCAAGGTATAATCGTAATTTCACAGAATTAAACTATCAATCGCTCTCACAATTCGATTTTAAAAGGCATTCTCTAAATATATCGTGTTTAAACTTATGGTTTGTTAATCGTGTTAAAGATCGGTCAATTTTATATGTAAAAGCCACAAGTTAATACCGAGTACCTTACTTACAAAATCTCAAAATTGTGCGATGTATAATTAAATATACATACGCTAATTTATCGTATAACATTTAAAGGCACGGTCTTGTTTCGTGGCAAACGATGAGATATGTTTGTAGCTAGATTTTCAGGCAATTCGTGCCAAATATACTTTCCCATGGTGGGTATATCCTCCACGGGCAGTTTGAACGATACCAGTAATGTTAAACAAAGTCCATCTCCTTCTTGCTCTCCGCTAAATTCTACAGTCAATACACCGTGTGGCCTGTGCTGTGCAACTCCACTGCCAAACAGTTCCTGCAACAATTATTTTATGAAATCTCTATCCTATTTCTATTCTCGTAGTTCAATTTTGTTAGCAACTTACCTCCATAAAACTGTGCAAAGTTGAGAGAAGACTGCAATTTGGATTAATCTCACAAATTGGCAAATAAGCCTGTACCGCGTTCGATGTAAGAACGTGTAATTTGTTCCTGTTGATAAAGTATACCTTCAGATTTGCGATGTATAAAGTAACATTATTATGGCAAATGGTCGAATGTTATAGTACTTGTTATCGAGAAATTCGTTAAAAAATTTAGTGACTTTGGAATCCATTAGAGATACAAATTTTAAAGAAGATGTTATTCAATATGTTATTTAAAGTTACATTTAAATATTAACTGTATGAGACAATGGAGTTAAAGAATAAATAAGTCAGAAAAGATATAGAATGGTTAGTATCAGAGAATGAAATTATTGTTAGAACTGTATATGTACAAGTGCATGTGCGTGTACGTGTACCTAGTATACTCCAATTTAAGCCTTCATCCACAATCATAGTCATAGTCAGATTGTTGTTGTTCTGTTATGAAAGCTACCACCACAGTGACCTTATACTGAAAGCGCAAATACTAAAGAGATGTCAAGCATAGGCAATAATATGTACAGGGTGAACAAAATAATTTAAATATTTCCGTTATCATTAAAAGTAAAAAAACTGTTAAAGAAAAAGACTATTTTCAAGACCAGTCCAAAGACCTTCGTCTAGAGAAAATTGATCATAATATTTGCCCAAATGATGTATTTCTTTAACATATTTTCTTACATTCGAAAACAATCGATATTCACCCTGTCTATACAAAAATAAATCTGAAAAATAATCATAATATAAATTCTCAGAGAAATACAGTTTCTATTGTACACGCAACTTACGTTGCTCTCTTCTTCGAAGTGATTACAAGTCTCAACAATAATTTGTTCAACGATTTGTTGGCTGGAATTAAATTCGGATAATGCAGAGTATCTTTGTTCGTGATATAAGATTTAGCTTTTTCTATCAGAGGAATAATATCATTCGCTCTGAGAGTCAGATCATTGATATTCTGAACCCAGCTGGCTTGCAACGATTCCTCATTCGCTTCCTCTAAGGTTTTTAGTTTGCCACCGGTTATTTTGCCAGTGAAAACGAATCTGAACCATGAGCCGCTCGCACACTCTATTAGTATCAGCGTCTCTGGTGCCAAGTCTAAACCTGTTTCTTCCAGAACTTCCCTCTTGACGGCATCCACTAAATTCTCGTTGGGTTGGACTCGACCAGCTGGTAAATACCACTTTTTGAAGCAACTGGGTTTTGCTTCCTGCATCATTAACACATCTCCATGTTCGTTTATAACAACAGCGGCAACAATATATGCCACAGTTTTCTGACAAATCGGGACATAATTATTGGATGTTCTCGTTTCTGAAACATGCATCGCTTTCTCAGAAACTGAAATACGCTATAAAGATATATTTATACACCGTAAATTCGTGAATAATACGAAATAATTTACAAGGTATTGCGTAACATATTTAGAACGTTTGTTAACAAAGATTAAACTGTCGTTATATCGAAGCTTTCGGATTCGTGAAATGTGACTGTAACAAGCTATATCTGAAAGCGATCAGCCTCAAAATTCATGTAAAACATATTTTTACCTAATACATCGGTTTGTGCGGCATGGCTAGCTTCGTGCGTGTCATCAATCTCTAAGGAATTCCCGGATAATAATAGTTCGATTTGTTTTTCAATGGTCAGAGACATGTTGTTCGGGAACGTAACACCACTTTGAATTTCTGTGTGAAGAAGATCTCGAGATTGTCTATTAAATATAACGGATCATTCCTACTGTCTTAACGACAGACAAGGTTATAAACAAAGTGAAAGTGTCAATGATCAGACATAATTTAATTAGACGTCTGCATCCGGGTGGAATTGTATCTATGCCATTTTTATGCAGTAGCACCACTAGCATTACTGCGGGAAACAAATTCCCTGGACGAATTTGAAAAACTTGGACACGATAGCGGCAGATAGCGCGTCATTCCGCGATGTGTAGGATTACGGTCTAGCGAATAATAACTGGACTGCGGCCTACAACCGCCAGGAAACCAGAAACTGGGTGGAAAATCACCGCTTTCACGTGTTATTACAACGAGGGCTGATACAGGAGTCTTTGTGCGAGTGCTCAACGGCGGCAAAATCCGCCGCGACTCTTCGGACACGCAGAGTCTAGAGAGTCTAGAGAGAGGCGACTCACTCTTGCCGCTCGCACGCGGCTAGTGCCGGCGACGCTGGCGCCACGGCAAGATACGGAAACGCATGTAGCCCCTACAGACGATCTAGAAATTATTGTGTCGCATGGTAAAAAAGAGCGACATTTATCGGACAATTCGAACTATTACGAAGAAACGTTCACAGAAGGCTGCTTGTCAGTGCTTGTGTTGCTGATGTTTTGCGCAGAGGATTGAAAGATTGCAGACTCGATCCACTTATAGCAACCGCAGCTCGCAATAGTGGCCCGTGTCAGATTTAAGTGGTGTAATATACTTTCGAAAACGTAGCCGAAAAAGCGTTTTCATTGAAAAATGACATCGATGGACTCCGGGGTAGACATGGGCAACGATTCGAACGACAGTTTCATCACGCAGCAGGAATTCAGCACCGCGGGAATGGCGACGACGACAACAACAACAATAACAACAACACTGACGGCAGCGTTGAACTGCGAGAACGGCACGAACACATTTTTGGTTCAGACGAAGCCTCTCAGTTTACAATCGCCGATCTCGTCTGTGCCAGCGATTCAAAAAGATACGGACACTGGCAGCAGTGAGATTTTGATGCCGATTAGCAGTGTGTCGCCGATTATACTCAACCCGAGTGTGCGTATTTTCTTCCTTTGATATATGTATATTTTCCTGAAACATATAAATATTTTTACAAAAAATCGTCGGAATGATGCAACAACGCTCCTTTACTTGTTCGTTAAGGTACGTGTCCGTTCGAGAGTTTGTCTTGAGAGTAATCTCACATTTTGTGTCCACCGAGCAAATTCGAGAATCTTTACTCTCCGATAGTTGAACTCTGTTGAACAGTTGAACGACACTCTCGGACAGTCCGATTGCAAGAAATGTTTTAGAGAGCAACGCGCAATAGTTTTACAGCGAATTCCCGCTATAAGTCAGTTGCGCGGTTCTGGCGAGAGACATTTAGACTAAATCTCAGGTTCTCGCCGAACGTAGCATTTGAAATACACAGTGTACGCTGGAAACAAAAATGTCACTATCCGTCTCTATGTCATAAACCTATGACATACTTACGGATAGTGACAAGAAGCTTGAGAAAATGTGTTTCTCTGATACGTACAATGTTGCATGTATGTAGAAACGGACAGCGAAGCTCGAGAGCCGTCACCGCCGAGGAGTATAACATAACATAACTAATCCAATTACAAACCTTCTTTAATTTTTACTACTTCTTTTATGAGATTTTCGCCAACATATACGTGGCATTTTTCTGATTAAACTAAAACCAAATATGATATCATTCCGATGATATTTACTTGTGTAATGAACGATGAAGGTTACTTCTCATTACAATTATATTAACAAAATTAGTGTAAACATTTTCCGAATTATATCGTGTTTGGTGTCATTTTAATAAAAAAATGCAACAAATATGTTAGTGAAAGTCCGATAAAAAAATAATTAAAAATGAAGAAGTTTTGTTAACGGATTAGTCGTGGTCTCGCACCGATATACCCGCCCGTGTTATGTTAGGCCTGTTAGGTTCAGACGCGACAGAAACCGCGCGTTTTCTGCCGTGTCTGAACTAGGCCTTACACTCCTTGACGGCGGCACGGCGGCTCTCGAGCTTCGGCCCCTCACGTGGTAAACACCGCGATGGTGTGGGTAGTTCCAATGATTTTTAAACGCGAGGCTTGCACTGACTTATAACTGGAATTCACTGTACTCTTACAAGGACACGTACTTACCTTTATGTTTCTTTGGGTATATCGAATGTTTTCATTGTAGTTATATCTAAATCTTATATTTGGCTCCGTAAGTTTGTATGAGGCTCGTAAGTAAATACTCATGAAATTGTATCGTGTGTGTATCGAATACAGGAATATAGAAGATACACATCGAGCAGAAACTTTCGTCTGGAGGATAACTTTAGACTTTATCAACGGGTAACATGAATTTTCGCTGAGTATTGAATGATTTCCAAGACATTTTCTTTAAAACATTATTCAACAGAAATTGTTACAGGGTTTGGAGGAGCTGAGGCTTCCATGCACGCACTCTGTGGATCGATTGAGGTGTACAGATGTAGTAAAATACAGTATGTATTTTTTACAAGTTAACGATTGTCTCATTCAGAGATTCGAGGCTTTCACAGGCTGGTATCGTACAGTTTTCACTGCTAAGGCTTTCGGGTGTAATCCGTGTACTGGAGGAATTATTTTCTGCGTCTTCGACTCTCGCCCCCCCCCCCCCCATGAAGCTAGGTGCAATGCTGAAAATAATTCCTTCAGCTGCAGGATACAGCTACATCCGAAAGCCTTAGCAGTGGTACTGTCTCCATTAATCTTTGTAACAGCTGATTCATACGTGTACTCTGTTTCTCTTCTGAAGAACCTAATTGTTACGGAAAGATGAAGTCGTTTCGTTCATCCCGAAATCGACGAATCGATGTTGCTTGGTCGTATGCATTCAATAGAGATCCAGCTATACACAAAAAAATCTTGCTCACGAAAATGCGATTCGCGACGGCTACAAACAACACGGAGTTGATGAAAAGATTGTTGATCAATGGAATGTCCCCTGATTTTCACGATGAAAAAGGACAGACTGCTTTGCACATTGCTTCTAGCCAGTGAGTCGAATATTTGAACTATCGTCTATTTATTCGTTCGTAAGTAAAGCGTCGATAGAACGCACATAATAATGTTTCATTGATTTAACAGGGGTTACACGGATATGGTGCAGCTGTTACTGCTACACGGCGCGAATCCTAATCAACGCGATTGCGTGGGCAACACTCCGCTACACTTGGCATCCCTCTGTTGTCGTATATCTATAATAACGCTTCTCTTGAAAGCAGGAGCAGAGATCGTGTCTCGGGACAAGGATGGTTTCAATCCGTTGCAATTGGCGCAACAGCACTTGCGATTGTGCCAGGAGAGGTTCAAGGGTTCCAATGTAGATGATATGCTAAAGGTTAAGCAGGAAATTCACGAAATAGTTAATTTGTTATTAACATATCTACAAAAGCAGAAAAACTCTCAAGAAGCGGTCGAAGCATTGAGCAAGGTCTATTCGAGTTTATCGTTATCGAACACGGCCGATCAAATCCAATACGACGTAAAAGGTTTGTTGGCTAATTTGAATGGCCTTAACATTGCCAGTTAATTATCCTCGATCGTTGTATTTATCAGTTTTATCGACAAACTGAACAGAACACGGAATTGAAGAAGAGATTAACACCTTACACACATGAAACTATCCACGTATGCAGTAACGAATCTTTTTTTTTTTTTCTTTTAGATGTTTAATATATTTGCGAGGAAAATTCTTGTTCAATTCGTAGTCGCATGTTGCGGAGCGTTGACATTTTTTTTATTTTTGAAACGTCAGAATCACAGCCGAATTAGATCTGTGAGTTCATTTTTAATAATGTTTCCGCGAGATATGTTTTCTTTGTTCATTACCCAATTGATGAAGTAAGGATCGTTAATCGGAAATGTATACTTAACGGAGATTAGTGTACCCGTTGGGTTATTGAAATTCGCGAAATTTTTCGACGACTGTAAAATACATTTACGACAAAGTTAGAACGTCCACCAAAAATGTTGTTTCTCAATATCTTTAGTCAGCGTTTAAGATTACTTGATAAATATATTTTTCACGTTTCTTCGAAATAACTTTTACAAGAGATCTTAGTTTATATATCTTTTAAAGTAGTATCATTGCTGCATCAGCGTATGTATCTCAGACCGTTTACAACCACGATGCTGATACGTACAAATTTTTCTGTCTAGAGTGTTCTATCTGAGAGTGTAATATCAAAGCGATCAATGTTTAACAAATGTAACCGGACGTAACCGGAAATCTGTGGAACGATTACACTGAAATTACAGTTCTTATTTACTGTAGAAAAAGGAATGGTTGCAAAATGATTGGACCGATACAACTTTCTAAGTACACTCTACGAGCGAACAGACGTTAGGCATGCCACGATACTTTTACTACACGAACACACAACATTTAATAAAGACGAATTGAATCAGCTCATACTCTCCGTTCGTGGACGGAGTCTCGTGTAAATAACTTCTGTAATTACTTTATACCCTCTGTACATAAGTAATTGTTCTATTGTTAGCGATACTCGTAGCACTTTAAACAAGGTGTGTGTCTCTCGTAGAGACATAAATATACATAATCTATGTACAAACACGTACGTATTTTCATTCTAAGCTGCTAAGTAAATTTATCGCAAGGAATTATTGATTTTGTACACTGTGATATTTTACAAATGTTCTTCTTTAATTTCTTGTTACTGTGTCTTTGACATCACTGTGTACCACAGAGGACGGGTCATTGTTAAACGGTGGTTGTTCATGTATTTATAGCATTCTTTCTTCTGAAATTCGGTGCAGCAAAGCGTTTGACGAGGTTTCAATATTTTTTGACACCTAATAGGACCCTTAACACTAGATTTACGGGACGCATCATTTTGACGGGTTCTAAATTTTTTAATTTACAATTGGAGATTGTAAAGCTGCATCCGTGAGGAGTTATTTAACAATTTTATCTCTTCGCGCGTATATTACAGTAAGAATTGCTGGATATCTGAGTAGATATAGTTTTGTTACGTTTATGAAGTAACGTAAAATAGTCACTTTTAATGCTCCGTAAACCTAGTGTTAATAATCCACGAAAATCTATATCTGCATTACATCCGCATCAGCGATCATGATAGGATAGATATCTACTTGGGTTATCGCTCTAACTTGTGTTTGAAGTGAGGAATTACACTACTTTTCTTGTGCTGAATATTAATAATAAATAAATTATAAATTGGAACATCCAAACTACTGTGTTTTCCTTGGGCTTTGAATTTACAAACGAACAAGGACGGAGCGTGGTTCATGCGGTTTAAGGGGCTATGGAATAACAATCTGTTTATACTATGAAATTCATTATCGTCTATAATTATTATTCTGTTCAATAATTTTTATTAAAGTCAACATTAACGGAGGAATCACTTTTAAAAACATTAACGATTATTTCCGCGAAAAAGTGCGGAATAACAAAAGTACATATACATGGACATGTCATATATACACTTTTCAAGGATGACAAATAAGTTTTCACTATGAGTGGCAACGTAGCCACAAGTGTCTGAAACAAGTGTGCTATTGAATATGGTTTTTAATTAAATAATTCTATTTTACAATGCGGCGAATTAAATCGTTTTACATGAAATAAACTCGAACATGCATAGAGTTTTACAGTGTTTCCTACTAACGATTGAAATCAAATCGGAGTCGTATTATCTATGATTGTCTGGGAATTAAGAATGAAAGTATTTAAACGTTTTTTGTTGTTTTTCATTAAATAGAAAATATTGCGACCCATTTATGTCGGAACGAAAATGGTAGCCATTTACAAAATTCATTGTTTTGCACGGTACAAAAGTTAACGTAACGCGGTACTTATGTATCGTTTCTTAGAAGCATAGTCGCTTTAGTCAGAAAAATGATATACGAGCGTACGCGATTATACTTTCTATTCGTAATACAGCCTATATAAACATAAAATTTGGCATAAAAGAGATAATTAATAAATCATGTTAGTAATACACACGATAATCGTCGCGTGTCTCTTGGCACACGTTCACAATCGCCGAAACTATGTGCAATATAATTTATACAAAACTATAAACATCACGGTGTGTGCACACGTTCAACGAAAACGTTGGTCGATTTCTGTTTCACGTGCCCGTGAACTAGGGAACACAGAAGAAATACATTTTGAAAGCTCTTTGTTTCTCGATATCAAAGTGCAATTCAATAACAATATAAGATAACTTTGTAATTTTCTTATTGTAATATAATTGTTTTTAATATTTTC
>CM052125.1:14894209-14945191 GCA_028454245.1 Halictus quadricinctus | reverse complement strand
ATATATATATATATATCTCTTTATTTACAAATATTGTTTACTTGCGGTAAATCTATATGCTCATGATTAGGTATGACATTCTTGAACATGTCTCACTCGCTACTTCGATAATCATGATATGTTCTTACGTCGGATAATATAGTTAACAATATTTTAAAAAAATACTTCGAATATGAGCATAAGACGAGAAGCTAGTAAACTCTAACTCGTACCGAAAGACTGACTTTTATTCTCTTTTATTTTTCCTTTAATAGTAAATGCGGTTTCGCTAAATATGTATTAAATATATATGTATGTATAAGATTTGAGCACTATTGCTGTAAAATCAATACTGTATCGCTGACGCTGGACCATGTAATAATTGTACCTCTCTAGCCCGTAAAATGCATTTAAGCTACAAAATCAGTATGTTTGTACAGAGTTGTTCTGTCTTGGTTATTTTGTTCTTGCTAATATTGGAAGCCACGATGTATCAACTATACAAACATATCCGACATACAATATTCATGCTAGAAAATATTCGATCAATTTGAAAAATAGCATTTATATTACGAAAATATGATAGAATATAGAAAAACAATGAAACGACCGTTACGTTGTTAACACTTGGTTCACGGGACGCGTTTTAGTATTTTTAATTCACGATTATTGTGATCGTAGAGATGCATCCATGAGGAATTATTCAACAAATTTATTTCTTTGAGTATATATTATAAAAAGGGGCGGGGGGGGGGGGGGGAAAAAAAAAATGGCTAAAAATTTGGATAGACACATTCTCGTTATGTTTATACAGTAATGTAAAATAGTCGCTTTTAATGCTGCGCAAACCTAGTGCTAATTGCAAATAAATTTATATGATTGTAAAGATTGTAACCAAAGTTTCCTCAACGTTTGAGGATGCCTTCCGCGGAATTCAATTTTCTAATTGTGTACCTCTGAAATATGTGAATTGTAATTGTGATGATTAATGTGATCGAATACTTTTCGGCATGGGCGTTGTGTAAAGTAAGCGAGAACGGAAAGGGACAAAGTTGCTTTACAGAAAATGGCCCTTACAGGTAAGCAATGGGAAAGAAGATTCGCGAACCGATTCTTATGCCGCCAGCTGAACAATAGTACTTGCTAACTAGTGTAAAGCCCGTGGAATAGTTCGAATTATTGTGCGTCGTACAGGAAACAGTCCGGAAGGAATATCTTAAGCTAACGAATGTAATCGAATAGTTACCTAGTTAACGAGCACTATTGGAATGATATTGTAGAAACGTTGAAACTCCAATGCGACGAGCATCATCGAGCTTTGTGAAACATACATCGAATACATGGGCGTATGGAATGATTTTCTCGTACATTTACATCGACAGTCTAGAATATACACCTATCACCGCTTTTTAGACTAAAGTACCAATCCCGAATATACATTGAATATATTAATACAGTATCGTCGCCTGGACCATACTACCACAATAATAATTGAACCGAACGTTCTAGGATTGTACCGTTTGATTTCTTTTCTTTCTTTCCATTCGCTAGCTTCTTACACGGTTGACTGTCATCTGTATCAAGGAGACATTACCGACGCTAAAGACGGGAATATCTCGGCCTGCAACGGTCCATAGTCTACTCGTTCTCCATCGACGGTTATGTGACCATTTACGTCCTCCTCTGGTTCTATTCGAAATGCCTTTACCGGTATCATGTCGATGCCAGAACGTGTTAGATGGGTACCATTACTTAAACCCAACAGGAACTAATAGGCACAACAAGCAGTTCTTAAGACAATTGTAATCACAACTATGGGAAATAGCTCTACTTCGACCCTTCCACAGTCCACTGAAACGAGCCTAATTCCTCTCCCAAACTGTTCATTATATCCTTCTTCTATTTCCTTGATTTAGCAGAATCGTTGATATGTAGGAATTTCAAACAGCAGTGAGATTTTATTCGTTGCTTAGCTTTATTGTGAAAATATTTGATTACATGCAATGCATCTCTCTCTCTCTCTCTCTCTCTCTCTCTCTCTCTCTCTCTCTCTCTTATGAGATAGTGAAACAGTTTAGCAGAAGGGAGTCATGGCAATATTACCCTATCCAATCGTTAGAAAGTTTATAATCAGGCTTCCGGTAGTCCAAAAAGCTAACTGTGAAAGGGTCGAGCTGTAATACTTGTTCCTAGTGATTCGTGATTATTAAATGGTGGTTACGAAATTGATGTGACTTTTCTTTCTGCAAGCGTCTACGTGAAGAATGAGCCGGTATAAAATGATTCCGATCAGCGCTACCAAGCCGTACAATATTAGCGGTATGATTCTCTGAACATCGTGTTTCGTTAGGATTAAATTACTGGGGCCAGAAATAGTGTATTTAATTGGGCTATTTACCTGAAGTAAATTGACTCGTGTAATACCGGCTTTAACAATTATGAGCCAAATAATACCATCCGACAACTTGGCACGGGGTGCGAAGAAGTAATCCTGGCCCAAGTGTGACTGATATGCCGCGTGAACCATAACAAACTCGCCTGGAACATACAACAGGTCTTACCTTGAGCCTAACTATAATGCCTGCAATGATTCATATCAGTCGATTACAATTTTATGGTGATTAATGGACTGTAGAATTTATGCATTTCCAACGGGAACGAGTGGACGAGATTTGGAACAGTACAAAAGACTGAAAGAAATTAAGAGGTTTTATTAGATTACTGGTTTTGCATCTCCAAAACATTGAATTTTTTGCATTTTCTTGAAGTACAAGTGTTGTGTAGGATATGCGTGCAAATGGATTTCTTCGTATCCGTAAAATTAAAGTAGTTATAGGCATTTGAACAATGCAACTTACGTTGCGAGGTATTGATAGCTCAATCTTTAAACACGTTTTTTTCGAACCACTTTTTTCAAGTTCTAGTTGACTTGAAATTGACTTGAAATTTTTAGAGAATCTTCAACACATGCCCTGATATCGCAAGAATCCAATTTTTGTCTTATTGTGCTAAAGGCCGAAACATAAAAGTCGGTAGTTTTTCACTTCAAAAAAGTGTAAGATATCTTTAAACATACTTTATAAAAAGGTATATAACTCGTGTAATTTTGATTAATTTTACTTGAAACAAATCACACGTGTGTTTCAAATGCACACGAATATGTCTGTAAAATCTTAATGCAAAAGGTTCAATTGTTTTTCTGAAAAAATTCATAGAAAAATGCGTGCAAAAAACGGCCTCGAAAACCATAATATGTACCCCCTCGAGCAGGAAGACATATTTCAGTTCGGTTCTTTACAACTGACGCAAATTATATTTTGCATAGATACCCGCAGTCCAGACATTAACCACCGGAATTTCTGATACCTATCGTCCCTGTGCTTTCCATCGCGTTTAGCTTCTGGTAAGACAATTCTACAATGCCGAGTAAGCAAGGTGTACGTATATCATGTCCAAATACAGGTCACGGTGAGCAAAGCTACTCGCATCAATGTTTGTCCTTGACGTTCTGCACGGTTTTCAGCACGAAACAAATACGGCTGCGATACCACATCTATAATAGGATCGCGGTCGGATAAAGGCGTTGAATATGCAACAACACGCAAGACGTACGCGTACTTGCTCAAGAAAATGACTGGGGATTCTATGCGTTTCGTTAAACGCGTTTCTTGTTTTCATAGTAGAAAAACTTTCTGTGATAATGATGATAATGATGAGAACACAACGTATCTAATAAGATAAGGAAACGCTGCTCAAAATGATCGAAAAGTTTCTGCAATTAGAAGATTAAACTAGCAAGGAAACGGACCTGGACATACTGATTTTGATGAACATTATGTAAGAGATAGTTCTTGGATGAATATTTGAAATGTCTATCTTTTTATCCAGCAAAGTCTACTTTCCATCTTCAATTTCGACGGCTATTTTCACTCCTGCAACATGAATAATAGTTTATAAAATAAAATGTGCGTTAACACTAGGTTTACGGAGCAGTAGAAGTAACTATTTTGCATTACCTTTCACAGAATAACAAGTTTTTTGAATACAGTATATACGTAATATGGTATGACGATAAGAGGAAATAGTCGAATAAATTTGGAATTTATTATTTAGTAAATTAAAAATATTAGAATCTGTCATTTTGACGGGTCCGAGTGATAAATATTTTTCTAGGAACTATTTCTCGCATAAATCTCATAAAAATCGGTGTGCCCAGGCTTGGTATGTTCCTCCACAAGTGTACTATTCCGATTAAGATCTTGAGCTGATGTTTCTTACCCTGAATTTGCGTCCAGGAACTAGACACCTCAGAAGTCAAAGCAGGCAACCTCGAAGAGGGTCCGTACATGATTTGGTCGATGTTGTTCTCTGCATCTTGATGATACAAAAATCATTATTTCAATGCCAATTGAAGTCTATGTAAAGCTAGTTTTTATTTTTAAAGGATTCTAGGGTGATGCTGATCGCATTCTGGAACAAGTAGAGTGAGATAGACGTTCGGTACGGCTCGATGAAACGAAAGGAACTTTGGCTTGCGAAGTGGAAGACCCTAACTAGATGAAAAGTTAGGGACCTACCGACTTCTCCGGAGTCCGGCTCGATGACGCTATGATAACTAGAAATTGAACCCGTGCTAAAGTAAGTCGACCTTGCGGAGGTCGTCGAATAGAAGCTATCCAGCCTGTGCCTTCTTTCTGCGTCCGTCTCGAGCGTAATACTTTCGCTGATGATCTCACTGTCGTCACAGCCATCGAAGTCGTCCAGGATTGCTGGGTCTGCATCGAGCGCGTCGTGGAAGCTCTTCGACTCGCTGATCTTGCTACATCTAAAATAGAGGACGCAATAATTAGTTAACGATTACTAGATTAATAGAGGCACTTTCGATAGACTGTGGATTTTATGCAATTCTAATAAAAATAAATAGGTACACTATAAAGTTGAGAGGAACTCGGAAGAATTTAAGGATATTGCCGCATTATCAATCATCGACTCCGTAAGATGATTAAAAGGGGAAAACTACATCTTTATTTAATTTCTGTTTCTCACTGTTGCATCCGCAGTCTATTTATTACTCTAACTCTAGACTGATTCTAGAGGCATTCACAATTCATTCCTGTTTCTCGACCTGTTTGAGGGATCTGAATGAATTGTGAATCTCTCTCGCGACCAACACAAAGGAATGCAAGCGTAAAAGTATAATTCACCTGTCCAAGTCATCGCCATAGCTCCTGGAATGAGAGATCTGAGTGTCTTTCACGTATTCGTTGTAGGCCTTGCCGTGGCCCAAATTTTCGACGGACGGTACTTTATCGCAGGGCAAATAAGAAACCTTTCCCCTGTACGTTCTCAACCCTATGAGTCGGGCGACGCTCCAAACGGTGAATCTTTGGCCTCCGATCGCTCGCAGACGTTCACTTTCAATGTCAATGTCGGCTAGTAGGCCCCAGCCGACGGATAGGAATGAAAATAAAATTTGGTTTCTAGTTTCCACTCGCACCAGGTCCATTTGCGCCCTTTTATACTTGACCACCGATAGCGCGCTGATTAGGAGGGGGTTGTAATCGTATGGCTCCCTGAAACAATCATTAAAGATACATATCTATCTCTTCGAACCTAGTCTTTCATAATACAATCGCGAAAGATACCGTCTCCTGTATCGAGACGGTTCCCATACTAAGTATGTATTAGTTTTCTTCACCACTCTTCCGCGTTTGCAGAAACGATGAAATTTTCAACTTCAAGAATTTGTTCTGCTTTAACGGTGAAAGCTGCGTGAATGA
Source organism: Halictus quadricinctus (assembly GCA_028454245.1). Classification (NCBI taxonomy): domain Eukaryota; kingdom Metazoa; phylum Arthropoda; class Insecta; order Hymenoptera; family Halictidae; genus Halictus; species Halictus quadricinctus. The sequence goes on along the minus strand of CM052125.1, from coordinate 14,939,432 downwards.
TTTTCACTTGGAATGATTCTGCAGACTCTCCCGAATATAACAGTATATCTTTTGCGAGATTATTAACGTTTAAACATGTGTAAATAATTTTTGAAGAAGACGGAGACGCCTTTAGCACATCAGAATTGGAAATTGAAGGTCTGACACGCTTTAGAAAGCAGATTTCGTATATGATCGGGAAAATAACGATTAATAAAATTTATAATAATAAATTAAATTTGTTATAAATTTAGTTAGAGATATTAGGCATCTTCCCGAAACTCGAACAGAAGATTCAACGCCTACGAATAGAACAATTTTAATTAATCTCCCGATCGCCATCGCGATGATCACACTTTCCATTAGCAACCAATTCAGTATGCTTGCCTAAATTACGTTACTTAACTTCCTGAAGTCGAGCGAATTACAACACGCCGCATTCGAAAATAATGAAATCACGTGAGTCTCCCCGTCGATCGCCCACAAACACGTGTCCAATGATAATTAGAACTGATCATTTTTATAGCTTTCAGTGGAATGCTAACTGAAGAACTGAAACAACTGTTCGGAGCTTCGTGAAATGTGTAGAGTGTAATAATAATCAAAGTTATCGATAGCGAGTCCCGTGGAATCCATACTATATCTGTCCTCCGAATAAATGTATATTTCGCTCTCCATATACTATAAATACGTGAATAGTTCAAAGGTGATTTATCGAATTTAAGAGCGGAGCGGAGGACGACGGAATATTCATGTTTCTCTTTGACGACGCTGATGTTTATGCAATTTTCTATTTCTGCAGCCGAATTTCAAGATCGTAGAATCGAATTTAACAAATAATTTAATTTATTTTCTTTTTTTCATTTTTATTTCGATCGTAACGAATTTATTCATTAATGTTGTAGACAACATTTATTACTCCGGCATTCTTTAAGTAAACAAATAATACAGCACTGAAGAAATTTGTTGACTCGACGTTGATTGACCTTTTTCTATAGTGCAACAGCTATAATCTATTCTGCGATAATTAACACTTTAATCTTTTGATTTTGACCGCAATTAAAAATTGTCTGACTCGGAAACTGCTTTTAACAGTGTAACATTAACATTAGAGCTACCAGAAAAATATTAACATTAGAGCTACCAGTAGTAGTTCTTCTAAATGGCTGTGTTCAGAGCAACTGCTGCATTGTGGACAAGAAGAAAAAGAGATTAAAAATGGCTGTTTCCTCGTGGATAATGTTGGCGAGTGAGTTGCCGTGCATTTTATGCAAAATATGCGTTTTATCCGTGTCTCGCGACGAACGCGAGAAGTTCCGCAGTCCAGCAAAACAGGATCGCAAAACAGGTTTCGCATTTCGTAATCGACCGTTTTAGAACACATTCATCGGATCGCACGTGTTTTTCAAAAGACAGACCAGATGGACATCACGCGAGCTAAGCAGATGCGAATCTGCATCTGACCTTGCTGCTATTCGACACACATATCCTCCCCCCGGTGCGGTGGCTCGTTTCGGTGTCACTTTTCAGCCATTTTCGAACGACGCCGGTGCATCCGATGAAAAAATCGACTTTACGTCGCTGTCCTGGAAACTGGGCCAACTTGATTCAACCACCGTATTACGGGGTGGGTTCGTTCGCGCGCTCTGCTGCAAAACTGCAGTTGCATCGCGCAAACCAGCTTTTTCCCCACCGGGTCTCTAATTCTCTTCACGCTGTTTAACCCTTTACTTTGTGCCGAGCTGCTCGCAAACGATTCTAACTTCTCGCGAACGCAAGAACTGCATTATGAACATTACAATCGGAAAATGTGTTTCTTACTGCTATTCAAATCGTGTTTGCTCTGTACGAAGATGTATGTAAATTGTAAATGATTCTCATTTTTCATAACAGTAAAAACTCGAATGAAAACATTAGAAACATAATGTGCTCCTTCTATTTCATTTCGCATATAGCTGTACGTGAACGTGCACAAACATACTACAGTTGCAAAGCGTGGGTTTTAAACAAAATTCTTTGATTGATCACAACATTGACCAGTAAGATATTGAACTGGGGTATTTTATCTGGCAAAAATATTGCAGGAGACAATTCTGAATGACCATAGCTAGTTTTAGAAATTGTTTAACGCCGCAGAGTAGTCTTGGAAACTTTGATTTAAGAAGACAGTCTCAAGAAACACTGAAATCGGTGAAGGATTTCGTCTCGGCTCTCGCAGAGTGTCTGATTTTTAGCTAGAATTGCAAAGTATTACCAAATGCTGGAATAAATGTTTGATTTCAAAATATCCCGTTATCACTGCAAGGTTGACACACGGTTTTGAGTACCCAAGCAACTGACAATATCTACGAAATCTACTAATCTACTTAGTTCCGCCATCAATGTTACTTTCAGACCCCCCAGGGTATATTCATATTTGACATTTTACTTTCATCACACAATTGTTCAGACTAAAATAGTCTTTCAATCAATGAAAGAAGTTTTTGTCATAAAATTTTTTTCCCGTCACGGGAAAACGGGAATTTGCATAGCCTCTCGGTCTAATTAGAAATTCTACTGTTGTATCGCGTTTTCTTGTTTTACCTATCGTTCTATTGGTCGTTGTTTAATTGCGAGGTAAGCAGCCTCGCGCAGGTGTCGCGATATTGACAGATTATTCAACGGACTACTGGATTAAGCGGGTTTCTTTCCTCTCGAGCGATAAAAGTATTATATGTACACGTTAAGGTTACGTTAATGGCAATTGGTTTGGACGCGGTCGTGTTGTTCCGAACATTTCCGTCAGCTCATTTGGCATTTTTATTGGGAAACTTTTCGAAACTGGGCGATTTTTCGCGAGCGGAAACCAGCCAACGGCCAGAAAAATCCACAAAGATGTTCATAAATAACGAAAATGCAGTTTCGTCGATGCCGAATCCGGAAACATTCTCGCCCTCGGAAAAATGTTTTTATACTTTACACTTTACGCGATTGCTCAATTTTGTTATAAAAATTTGGATTTAGAACATTGTAGGATATTCATACTACGTAACTACGTCACATGTAACATAAAAATAAACTACTTCAGTGGGTACGAAATTCTCATTTAAAAACGAATTTTTTAGAATATTTTGCATACTTTTTCCGTCTGAATAGTTCAGTTAGAAGAATCCTGATTGGAACAGTTGCTCTATTATTTGATCAACGATCAGAAACTAATGCTGAACACGTGATATTTTGAGAAAAGAGTATAATAGAAAATTGATGAAAATGCTATCCAATAAATTCTTTATTTGGGAGTAAGTGTTGAAGATAGTTGCATCGTCAGAGATTTAGAACGTTAGCTACTTTGATTTTTGCATCGAAGTAGCTACGAACGTGCATCACGACCCTTACTCCTCTTCACTTGTTACGCATTGATCGATAAATTAACGGCGATTATTATTAGTGGATAGGAGATGAGATAATGAGACTTCCTGTTGTCTCCTGCGTCTGTGTTTTACGCAAACTCGCCGCCATAATCATGAATAATAATTTAGGTTCATTCGGTACGAATGACGCGCAGAGTCTGCAGTTTGACCGTCGCGTCGCGTCGCGTCGCGTCCAAGCACGCACAACGACTCGTACATAGTCACTCTGATAACTGCGGATCTTCGTTTAGGATAAAACTTGTCTGCACCATAGGTGAGAAACAGATATCCAATAAAAATGTACTTCTATTCTTAATGATTTGTTTAAATTCGAAATAATATAACAGTGCCCGTTGATTCTTTTAATGAGTTTTCTTTTGTAGTTTATTTCGACGTTTTCGTTATAAATGTAGAAAATCTGCAGTCTAATAATGATATCGCAAACGTGGAGAAATATTGTTAAGCGAAAAGATAATTTGAACTGAACTTTAAATTCTGACATCGATGTGAATGTATTCAATTTGAAAGCGATACAATGAATATTTTTAAAACTATATTCACATCTCAAAATAAATAGATTCGAAATCTTCGTATGAAGCTGATATTTCCTAAACGAAGATTTTCTAAAATGTGCAAAATATTTTTGCCAACTAGATTCTGACCTAGAACCCAAGAAACATCTGCAGTGATATCTTGTTTTAATTATGCACGCGTATGAAGGCGTGAAGAGAGCCAAATACAATTGAGATAACAAAAATTCTATCATAGTTAGTGTAAATACAGTACACTTCACACCAGTGTGGATACTATGACATAATTATCAAGATAATAATTCTATAGTAATAATAGTGACTCTGTGAGATAAATAAGATAACTGATGAAATCTGACACGAACGACGACGAATTAATTTATCATCTCTAGCCGAAAGGTTAAATTACTCGTTTGCAACTTCAGGGGCTAGTTACTATTGTCTTCAAAATGGCGAAAATAGTTTCAATCCTCCTCAGAGGATTACGATTGAGTGAGAGAAAAAGGTTGGTAAACATTTGGAGAAAATCGAGAGCAATTTTGAAATATCGAGTTTCGTGAGTTTTCCGAGGGACCAAGGAACGAGTGCACCGATCGATCAAGCCGATTCCAGCGGAACGATCGACTCGCTTACGATATTACTTGACTAATTAAGTAGTTGGCACACGATCGGCAGCTTCGAGTACTCGGACAGCTTTGCCATCGGATCGATTCAGTCGATTTATCGTCGGTTTAGAGCGGTCGAGCAGGCCGCAGACATGTCCCAGTGTTAAACTACTCGCCGCGCCGCGCAGCGCCAAACACGGCGTGTGTTTGTTGACTCGAGAATTTACAGCGGGCACAGTTGAACTACGTATCATAACTCTAAGTCGATGAAATTTAGATGCCCCGGCTCCAAGTGTTTACGAGGAGACGCTTATAAGCTCCGCGGTTAGAACCGTAATCAAATGAATCGTTGCGAGCGTAACAACGTTCCCGAAGTTCGCGATCAGCTTTAGTTTATCGCGTCGTTTCACTGCGAATCGATTGTTTATATCGCCGGACGAAATTCTGTCGACCAAACGCGAATAATCACAACTATACCGACTATACTAACATTAATGCAAACTTCGTCACAGAAAACATTTCGACTAATTCTTACGTGCTCTCTGATGCTTAAGATAATCTAGAAATCGTTGCTCTCCATTATCTACAGTTCTTCGGAAATTTAATTTTCAAAAGGAATTTTTTCGTTTCAACCATAAAAGCTAGATGAACAATTCATAAGTAAGATTCTCCCGACTACAATTGTACATTTTTTTTTCTTTTGTTTTAAGTATGAACGCTTGAACATGTGCAAATAATGTTTAAAGGGAGACAAGCAGGTAAAAGTGACCCTGAACCAAATTGAATTTGCAACAGGTCATTCGATAGCTTATCCAAAGAAAATACTTTGTGCCAATTTTCAACCGTTTATGTCGACACGGGGGATAGTAATGGGGTGACAAATAAAATCAGTTTCTGCCGTAATTTCTCTTAACCTCTTCAATGGAAAATTCTGAAAAAATCAGGCATGTTTGAGCTATTGGAATGCACATTTATGAATTTTTTCAGAATTTTTAGCTTCGAAACCGAATTTCAAAAAAAAAAAAATAAATAAATAAATAAATAAATAAATAAAAAAATAAAAAACTATTGAGGGCACCTTTGACCTCCTCATCCGACTACACCCTCTATAATCGATTTTTTGATTTATTCACTTTAAACATTAAAGATCCGAGACAAAATTGAACTATACCACAAGTGACAGAGCAGATCTTCCTTCGAAGCAATCAACAAATTTTAAAACGCGGGTTGCGTGTATGTATGTACATATGTAGAGTGCAGAGGATTCATTTGCCGGTAGAATCACGATCAACGTGTGTTGCTTTTGTTTATTGTTTCTCTGTTTTTTAGCCTGAACGGTGAACGATAAATATTGTTTATTGTGTCTGTCATACATTTGTTTGCATAAAATCGGAGAGATATTTTTCCAGCGCATCTATCGATCATTTGATTAAGGCATAACAGCTTGGTACATAATTACCAGCTGTCAATCACGAAATTTATATCAATATGTATGATAAATTGGCTACGTTTAAACGGTGTTATACCGCTCGCATTTGTACAATTAACCCTTTGGACCGCAATGAGATTCGACGTAGCCAACCGGTATTATTCCCAATTAAATGTGATTAATATGACCCGAATATGACTGTTGTATGGCGACGATTATTTACTAAACATAACGATTTATCTTAATAGGAGTGCAAAGAGTGAGACTCGGGACTTGGAAATCTGTGCACATCGCTATAATACATAGTTTCAATACTTCTTTTTAAAATAGCGTATTTACTGCGTTGAGAATTCTTCTCAATCCGAGTTAGATCTTGGAGACTGAAACAACAACACAAACAAATTGCTCAATATCTTGACCCGAAGAAGTTATCAATCGGTATGCCGATCGTTCAGATTATACGGATACCATCAGTTCGGATAACAGAGATTCCACAAGATCGCGGATTACACAAGTAACTGTGTCGTGTTCAGTAGTATCATTTTCATCAGGAAAGTGTCGCGAATATGTTGGTAAAAGGTTCATAAGAGATAAATCATTAGAAATAAAGAAGTTTTATTAGTTTTTCGTTCGACGCTAGGGGGCAAGCGATCAAGCAATAGCGTCAGTAGACTACATAATTAACGCTTCTGTCTACTATACATACACTGTTAAGACAGTGTAAACACATATTTTTGAATATTGTATGAATCACATATTCGTCGGTTCCCAGGGGCAAATGACCTGGTTCTCGAAGAAAGTCGATTTTAGTACAATATTGGAAAAAAAAAAAAAAAAAAGAACCTTTAGAGGGTTAAACAGAGAAGCCAGAGAAATGTGGATGAACGCATCTAGCGGTGCATAGAGAGGTCAACGGCAGAAATTCGCAGTCTACTATATAGGAGCGGCATAGCAGGGATTAAAAGCAGTATGACCTACTCGGGGTTGCGGAGGAGGAAAAGGGGAACCAAGTCGAGGCCGGAGGGGTGTATTAAGCTTGAAACGGAACTTACTGTTTAGCGTACGCGATGGATTTCGCCAAGCCGTTCCCGGATCCGCAGGGTATCACGCCAAGGGGCAGTTCCCTGAGGGCCCTCTCCCAATCTGGCCTTTGGAAAAGTCCATTCACCACCTCGAACACTATACCGTCACCACCGACCATCAGCAAACCGCTCCATTGATAAATGTCCCTGGTGCGCACGAATTCGCGAGCGTAATTCGAACATTTGGTAATGTGAACGTCGTAGGGCCTCTCAGCTTCTGACAGGATCGGGTGGATCCTCTTCTGGAAAATCTCTCGTCCCTTTCCTGGGCCCGATTTGGGGTTCAGCAGGACCAGAAGCTTCCTCTGCTCTCCAGGACACGCTGCAACAATTTTCAGAAATGGATATGTGTAGAGACGTGCTGCGACTGTTGGGGAATGCAGCTCGTAGGCCGTTGCTTGATCGGGGAATCGACCAGATGAGATTACGTGATGTGTAATGCAACGAGCGTCTTTAATCTTTAGAACGCTCCGCCACTGCAGTCGCGCGGACCCCTTGGCGGAGATTTTGCGGAGCCTGCTCTCTTTTCTTTTCTTTTCTTTTCTTTTCTTTTCAGTAGACGATCTTTTGTTCGGGCGATCGTCTTGCGGGTTTGGTTCGAGGATGCAGAGTCCAGGATTAGGTGTGATTGCTGTGTTGCCGTGCACCTTGTTTGTTATGTAATGATGTCCCCTTTTAGGGATCTGTATAAGGATGTCGTGAAATGGATTTACACTTGGAATTTATTCAAGCAATTTTTGATGAACTTACTCACTTAACAACTGGTTTTAACAGTGTAATAGTAACAGGTGGAAACTATCAGGTGGGTACGATAAACGTTTCTTACGATTTGATTTGACGTTCATTCGAATTTATTCATTGATGTTGTGCTCCAATTAAATTTATTATTGTTGCATCCCTTACTCTTTTGCTGCTTAAAATCTGCTTCTAATGATACATTATTAATATTAAAACTACCAGCAAGCCTAAAATGTCTGAATGACTGTATGGTATTCTAATTTTTTCTATACCCCTTCAACTTTTGATCGTAATATTATTTCAAAAGTTTGCCGACTTAAAAACTGGCTCTGCTAATGTGACATGAATACTGGAGCTGCCGTATAAAGAAAAATAATTAGTTTCAATATTTTCTTGCGCAAAAAATCAAAAGTACACCGTTGTCCTTACAAAACGCTGTTGAAAATTGTTGAATTTATTATTGAGGCGCATGTTGACATTGAAGCTTATATCTTGATAAAAAGAAAGAATTTCCAATATTTGCCTTCATAATTATCGAAGGCACGAAGACGTTCATACATTATTGAATTTATCTGTTTAGACACATACGTGCAAAAACATGAACTGTTTTCGGTCTTGGAATTTTCATCGGCAAGCATGAACTCGCTCAGTATGCAAATGGGTACCATTCGGTTGTTTTTAATGTCAAGAAACCAGCGAAGGTTGCGCAACAAAAGATACCATCAAATTTTCCAGAGGCAGCAGTCGCAGCAAGTATGTAACACTTTGCGTTTGCAGCATAAATCATAAACGGAGTGTGTGTACGTCGGTTACGCGAGAGAAAGAGAGAAAGAGAGAAAGAGAGACCAGGAAAAGGTCGAAGAAAATCGAGTACAGCGTTGCTCCCCGGTGAAAACTTTAATGAGACTGCGATCAGATTTACGTAAACCTGTTACGCACAGTTGTACACGTAAGCAGTGAAAGTACAAGTAAAAGCAACAACGAGGTGTCGACGCTAGGTGAAACTTTAGCTCTCAGTCATCGTGCTGTTGTTTATCTTCCGCGTGTTGCTATTATCTCACGATATCATCCCCGCGCGATATGCAAATACAGTACTTATACCGTCGAAGCAAAGTACGTGGTCGTTTAATATATCGATACGAACTTCTATTTCTTGACTGATCGATCGAATGCCGTTCTCTGTCTTTTTTTCAGAAGCTTCTTAACATAATCGCTGCAATTTTTAAGCCCGTGCTAAACGAACCAGAAATATAAAATAAAATTTAGCATTTTGCTCGAAAACAAACATTTACAATGAACAGGCAAAGTATTGTTATTTTAAAACGAACGAGAAGAGCACTGCACTCTTAAAGCGAATAAAAAAAGAATTCAAGAACGTTGGTAAGTTATGCACGACTTGTTAAAATTATTAAATGAACAAATGAACAGTTTGTTGGCCCCAGTGCCTTGCAATCCGTGCGGAAAATGTTCGTTGTGCATAAAGATCCGCAGTCTACTGATAAAACTTAATTTTCGCTTCTTGTTTTATGAGAGGATTAATTCTTGCAAAGTTTATTCATAAGATGGTACAAGAATTTTTTCTGAGCTATTTAATCCTCATGATTTTTTCATTTAATGAGCATATCTATAGTTTTTATTGTGCACTCAAATTGAAAATAAATTGAGAATTAATAACATAAAGTATACTAAAATTGTGTCAAATTCGAGAGTTTCTGTAAGATGAACTTCAAAGAATTTTTATTTCTAAAAATCGACGAACAAAAGAATTATTCTGTAGGAATTTGTAGGAATTGTTCTAAGAGCTAAAAGCAATGACAGTGAAATTGGAAGGTGCACTTTGGATTTTACAAGAGAAGAACAGAATGGTGGCGACTGACTTAATAATCAGATGGAACGGTCTCCGAGAGCGGGAGTACATAAAAGCAGAAAGATTAAACAACGTCCGAGAAAGAGAGAGAGAGATATTACGCGGAAGAATATAACGAGATGTAATCAGCAATTTTATATAGGTCGTTCCAGCTTAATTTGGCCGTTGTCCATGTCGAGGTTGCTTCAGAAAAATGTCGAGACACTTTCGGCGCCTCTAAGACGCGACACACCCGCGACCCAATTGTTCTTCAGACCAGCGCGATTCTGGTGTCCCCGTGGTCGCAATTTCGATTCACGTCGATATCCTTAGCGGGATCGTAAATAAAACTTTCATCCGCCATCAGATTGTGGCTTTGGTAGGCCAATATTAAGCCGTAAGCCGACACTTTTATGGATCACGAGTCACGAGGATCGAACGCCATCGCTCGCTTGGCTTCCATCATTTTTAAGAGTTCGAGATGCAAACTGGCACTTTGGTGCATTAGGAACGTATTCCCCGTAAGGAATCTATTCCTTATTTTTCAAACAAATATCAAGTTACATTATGAGAAAATATTGAATTTATTAAATTGTATAAAAACTTGCTCGTGATTGTAAGAAGCTTGCAATCTAGGAATTAAACCTTCTGCGTCTTTTTGATTGAAACATGTGCATATCGATATCCTGGACAATGAGAAACTCTAGTTTTCCTTTTAAAGGAGCTACATTCATCCAGAACAAACCGAGATGTATGAATTTGTATAAAAATTGTGAAAAATGGTTGCAGTTATTAAAAAATCGTTTCCCTTAATTTCAATTGCATCGGAAGAATAATCAACGAACACAGAACAACAAGAAATCCATTTTTCTCGGAGAACTGTTAGACGAAATTAGAAAAATTGTTCTTTCACTTTATTCAAAAGCATAATGTCTCCAGCACTAAAGAAAAGTAGAAGTATGATCAAAAGAGGGAAGAATGCAGAGAACCGATTAATCAATCGTGCGACGCGTGTTTTGACGATATTATCCATCCATTGTTCGACTAATCAAGTCGATCGATTATTCGAGCGTTGGTGTTCGAATGAAATCGATGCGATACAGTCGCAGATACACGGTTGACACAGATAAAAACGGCACGCATCGAAAGATGTTAGTAAGTGAAAACTACGATTTTCACCGCTTTTAACTATTTCTAACTCGTGTGTATATTAATCGATTTCAACGAAATGTTCAGCATGTGTATAACTAACATAGATCTACAAAACGCATATTTTAAATGTTCATTATAGGCTCAAATAAAAAAGTTGTAAAAACTGCCATTTTTATTTTCTCATGTAAGTCTGACCAATTGCACTTTTCTCAAAATTTTCTTTGCACGTCATTTGGAAAACCAATTCTTCTAATTGCTCAAAAAAGTTCAGGTCGTTTGATCCAATTTAAAAAAAGTTATACTGTTTTAAAGGGCGTTCGAATACTTTCGTGGACCAGTGTACGTAAGACTGAGCAGATACTTTCGCATTGATCCTATTTATAAATCAGCAACGAAAAGATTATTGAACGTGTTGTTAGTCGCCGAGAACCCGACACGCCAGGCATCAACTGATCGTCTGCTGTACAGGGTGGCTCAGATACGGTGAACGATTATGCGTGCTTACGTGGAGCATGTCTGGACACCGTGGTGGGTGAAATTGTTACATAAACGTGTGTCGTGTTACATAGCACCGGTCGTGGAATTGAAACTGGACGAAGGAAACGGACACGCCGCGACCTGGAGTTTCTGTCTTTTTGTTTATCTTTAGTCAAAATGACTCCGTTCACTGCAAATAATTGCAACGTTGGTTTACCGTGTCTCTTTGTTCGTTGTAAATGAATGAGTTACCATTTTTCTTTTTCCTTTCCTTTTTTTTTCTTTTTTTTTTTTTGTTGACAAGTCTAGAAATTAATTTTCATTGGAATTTGTTGGAGAAGAATCGATGTCGTTAGGTCTCAAATATATAAGTTTTATATTTACAGTTTTAGTTTAAATGATTTTGATTTTATTGGATTTTCTGGGGATTGTAATTGACTGATCACCGTAATTAATACAGTTCAATATTTGCGACGGATTTGGTATTCTGCTGGTGGACTCGAAATTGCTTGGACGATTAAATTCATTCGCTCAATCCGAGATTCGACAGTACAGTATGAAATTACAATATTTATTTTAATGTCTTTTAATTCAGGAACTGAAAATTAACTACTTGTATGCGTACATTTTCCCGGGTTTATTTTTCTATATTTGCAAGATACTTATATTTTACTAATATCAGCGATGACAATAATATTCATTTGCATCTAAAATTCACAATTCAATCTACTTTGAAGCTGTAAGTCTATTCTACATTTGATGTACTAGAATCGTACGCTGAGAGAATTAAATTGAATGGCAATTTCTTTAACAATTTGTTTATGAAACTGACCATTTTTATAGACAGCTAGGGTCTATTTGTGAGTCACCCTGTATAGAAAAAGAACGAAATATTGCAACGTCGGTTAACCTTTTTCATTCATCCGGTCAGTCTGCATGTCAATGAATTGTTTCATTAGAATGCATGGCTCGAGGCGTTCTAATGCGGGTATGAAAAACACGTTTGTTTTATGGTTTATCCGACGACGTTGCATTATGTCCCACGGTCTTATGTATTATTTAACACGGCACGTGCCGAACAAATCATTGCTCTGTTAACTTTCAGTTCCGATACAATGAAGGCGCAGCCAATAATATATCTATTTCAATGAATTCCTATAGTACTCGCACCATGATTCAATTATATCATTTTCACTTGTTCGTCTTCATACACTGTATCTTATCGGGGCAATTGAAAGAAGATAAAACGAGAATTATGCGAATAAATCAATTTTTTGTTCTTCGAACCGCCAGAATTTCCACAATTTTGCAAATTATTCTTAATTGCGTAAAAATTGAGAAAATATGGAAATTACGAACGATTTCAAGAATTTATTTAATATTGTTACGAACACATTATGTTGCGGACACAATTCTACGAATGCTCGTCTGCCAAGTATAATTATATCGAGCAAAAGAAAAGATGCTCGGGTGAGGCTGGAACAATTCAATGAACTTTTATTCTGCGAGTCTCCAGAATTTTCACAATTTTCTGAATTATTCTGATCAGCATGTAGATTGAGAGAATGTAAAAATGACTATGTTCAATCATCTTCGCAGATACTCGAAGGACCTTTATTTCCGCAGAAAATTAGTATGTATTCCTGCGAATCGCCTACAACGCTGTTTCTTCTTGCTCGGCCCCGGGTGATGTTCGCGCGAATAGATTTGCATATTTTGCACGAGTCATTTTTTCCCCCCGGGGTATGTCACCGCGATTCCGACGTCAGGCCTGGTTGTAAAACATTTAAACATATCGGTCCGATTACTGCGTGCTGCACACCGATATTTATTACTGTCGGAAGTCGAACGTTAACACACCGCACATACGCAACGTTACGTAAAACGAAAGGTCGTGACGAAATGAAGTATTGAAAGAAATTGCTTGCGTGTCGTCCTGTCGTCATTCTGAATTAACCGGAAAACATTGCTATCATTAGACGGCGAATTTTTATGCACAATAAAAATTGTCTGCATTCGTTACAAGTTGCAGGAGCTACATAGGCATTTATTTCCTTCCTTAATCATTTTACCGAGTTGGAGATAATACAACAGTATTTTGAAATTCTTGAAATGTTTGCACAATTTTGAATTTGATCTACTCGTTTTTATCCATAAATGCATAAAATCCGCAGTCTAATTATGATAGACGTACGTACGTACGTACGGACGCGGTTACCGTACTTACGCGAGTTTATTAATAGTTATGAGTTCGAGTGTGCTTATGTAAAGTGACCGTACACTTTGTAACTCTGTTTCGACAAAGACTTAATTTTTATGCATTTGAGCCAACTGTACGATTCTCCGGTACGTTTTGCTATTTAGGAGAAAAGCATATTCATCTACATCACACGTTCCAATCATTTTTGAACGATTAATTGCAATGCAAGGAACATTTGACAAATTGATACAAAGAGTCAGTACAATAAAAAGTATCTCAAACTAAAGTGAAAATATTCCAAGACGAGAGACGAGAGACGAGAGACGAGAGACGAGAGACGAGAGACGAGAGACGAGAGACGAGAGACGAGAGACGAGAGACAATTTAATAAATTGAATTTTTGTACAGTTCAATCAGTTTTAGGGGAAAAATTTAATTTGTGTGCCGACTTCATATCGAGAGGGGAAAATTCGTTCACAGAGCAAACATTTTAAAAGTAGAACGGAATTTTTTGTTTTTACAGAATCCAGACACCTTTTTGCACCGCGTTTTGCATCCGACAGACAATGAATGCAGGAAATAAAATCATGCTTCGCTTCGGTTCCCGCTCTCGATTCCCGGCTATAAACGGTGAAATTAGCATAAAAGTATGTTTTTCCGCGACAGGGTCAGAGTTTTATGATCAACCAGGAATAAGTTATAGTGCACGCACAAATGGCGACGCGAGGTCTGACTAGAGAGGAAAGAGGAAGCATGCCTGAAATTGTTCGCTCTTTGTAAGAATTTTAATCGCGAGACCTCACTCTCTCAGGGATGTTCCACGATCGATTTTATGCACCGTCCTACCTATTCACGTCTTCCTCGAGATGGAACAATGGCGGAAATCTTTCGAGGATATTGTCCTTAGCTACTATCCTATGCTGCGAGATGATTACTTTTCTTCGAGGTATCCTGACTTTTAGTAAAATGAATCTCTGCACGGAAAAAGTTGTTGCTGCTTTTAATGAGACTGCAGAAGTTTTCTCTCGGGTATTCGCCTGTGTTGAGGAGAAAATTCGGGTTTCTTCCAACGCTGTTGCGCGAATTTTTGCAACATTTTTATCAAACATTTTTTAGGGGAGGAATTTTTTCGAAATGTTCGTGGTACGCTTTCGAGATGAATAATTGCTATGGTTTTTGTAATACCCGTGTGCAAGAATTTGCGAATGAGTAGCTTAAATATGTATGAACGAGTCTGTAAAGTTTCATGAAGATAGATTTCTTAGTTTTTTTTTTTTTTTTTTCTGAAACAATTCCAGAACCAGAAATTTCGTTTTTGAGATTTGTAATTAAAATAACATTAATTACCATGTCTATTGAATACTAGGCCATAGAGTATCGGAAGATGGATCAAGATGTGTCGAATAGATCACGTAATTAGCAAGAAACGAGGCCCAGTTTTGCTCCTGCGGTTATAGCATAAAGACAGAGTGTGAGCCTTTTCCTCGTGAGTTAATCCTTTCGATAGAGTTTTTGCCTGCATCTGTTAATCACGGTCTGTTAAGCACTTAATTGAGAATGATATGATCCTTATACAGGGTGTCCCGTTATTAACTGGTCTCCATGGAGGAGACGGCTGAGCAAAGAAAATGAAGGAAAAAAGCCCACGCTACCCAAAACGAATACTCGACGCTCGGCAACTCAACGACGGCGTTAACGTTTAATTAAGTTCAAAAAATCACGCCTTTTACACGGCAAAACTTCGTCGAGAAATAATCGCTAATTCCATAGCAACATACCAGACAATTAAATAAATTTTATTCGATCGACAAACAATTTCCCTTGAAATATTTGCATTATTTTCTTCGGTGATTGATAATCCCGCATTGCAAGGATTTAACGGAATGCAATTTTAACGGAAACAAACAATGACAAAATTATACTTACTTATCTAGAGTATACGAATTGCTAAATGATGGATTTTATTGGTTTATAGGAAAAATGAGGAAACAAAATAGAGAACAATGCAAATATTAGAATTGCAAATTTGAAATTGCCGCGAGAAGAAATTAATATTTATTTAAATGTCGCTATCTGCGGTCGATGCTCAGTTTTATTTCACAACGTTCCTCAGGTTGTTAATTGCATTCGATTGCTTAGCTGTTTTCTACTAACGCAATTTATCGACCTTTCATAAGGAATTTTCATCGGAGGAAATATAATCGGCCGACGATAAAGTCACGGTCACTGCAAACGAGTTCCGGTTAATGGTTTTTCGATGGGTTTCCGAGTAATAGGAAATATCCTCCGATGAAATTCGTCCGAAGGAATGATCATTTTACGAGCCCAATGCTCGCGCTCTGTTCTAACAGGTTGTTGGTGTTATTAAAGAGACAAAGATTTGGCACCGATGCAGCGGAATCTCGGATTCGGTTACCTTTGGCACACCAAATAATGAAGCTTCGAAGACAGGTTAATAAATCTGCCCCCTTAAGCGGCATTTCTTCCGCTCGATTGTTTGAAAGTTGTGTGATTTGTGGTATGCGCGAATGGTACGGCACCGGGAAACCACGAATTATTCGTTTGAGTGACCGGAGACGCTCATGCGCGTCCTACGTCCTACGTCCTACCCTGATGAAAATTTAGTGGAACGTGTTCTATTATATATTTTTAACGCTTGGAAATGCAAGACAAATAAAATGAAAAGTGAAGAAGATAAATTGAAATTGGAAAACAATGAAAGAGGACGCAGGAGCTTGATGAAAAAAAAAAAATTAATAAAATCAGTGATACATTCCTAGTGTTACATATTTTTACCGTTTGAAAATACCATTGTAACATTGGAAAATATTATTAAAAATATAAAATATAGAACGTGGGAAATCAGTTGAAATTGGAAAGCAATTAAAACACGATGCAACGTAGACCACAGAAAATATTTCTGTAGACCGAAGAAATTATACCAAGAAGTTTGAAAGAATACGAATGTTTCTCTTTGATGCACAAAGGCAAGCACGACCACACAAATCGTCGACGTTATGCAATTGTGGATAAACACTCTCGGTGTACAAAGAAACAATGCAATTCCGGCAACAATGAAGCAAGAGTGCTTATCTCGCTGTTTATTTCGCGAACGAATCATTCGTCGGTCATTTAGTTTATTAAATAATTCTATGAAGATTCTCACGCGTTGTTGAATCAACTTCTTCGCCTTGAACAGTCGCAAATATTTATTTCTTTGCTCTCGACGCGAGGAAACAAACGTTGCGTCGCGTCGGTTCTCATTCAATCAACGCCGACAACTGTACAAATACGACGCAAATGTTTCGTAAATATTTAGTCGTACATTTGTAATAAATTCGCTCTTCGGCCGCACTGTGCGATTGTCAGAACCATGCGAATAAAGGATACAACGAAAGCTAGTTGACAAGAGTGGAAGTGTTAAAATATTTCGCAAGACGTTGCTGACGTGTTGCACAGTAACTTGGGATACCCGGTTGCAATAAAAAGCGTGTAGAAAAACCAAGGATGAGAAATTTTGAAATATTGCGTAACAAAGTTGTTACACACATAATAGCCACCGCTAAAGGACAATTGGATTTCTTAAAAAGTTACTTTCGGTTCCTTTTTAAGAAAAGGACGAAAAAGATCGTTTCGGTTTTTTTTTTTAAACTAACTTAATTAAATATTACATAAGTGTGTAGCTATTTCTTGTAACTGAGATCATCTTGGAATTCAAGGACGGGATTTACACACTGGCAAGCCTTGGAAAATAATCAAGAACGGAAAAAATCAATTCACTTCGATGCTGGGGAAGATAGTGATACATACTTCTATAGAAGATTCGGGAATAAACTGAAAGGAAAATCATGTTCGGAACTTCCAGAAGAGGAAGCGAATGCGCATAAATTTCACAGGTCTCCTGCTGCCGATGGAATAATGATTTTTCTGCTCCTCGAAAATGCGGATGTTACACGCTGCAGAAAACGCGCTAATGAAAAGAAACCCGATCGGAAAGCTACGGGCGCGACGTTCTGGCGGAAATTGCCCTAATTTCTATAGATTTTCAACATAATTCGGCGAAAAAACCAGCTAGTTTTTATTTGGGAAATAATTGACCTTATCCCCCGCTTTTCGGGCGATTTAAATAGCAAGAGGGAAAATATAGACATATATTAATCAATCGAAAGACCCAGCTCGTTTGTATTTGGGAAATAATTTTCCGCGTGCCTCGCTTTTTAGGCGATTCAAATAGGATAATATGGAAAATTAATTTTTTTGTCGAGTGCAAGTCAACGATGATATTGCACACGCTCTTGTACGCGTTACATTTTCCACTTTAATTTTGCAGTCTGTGAAACTGATGAACTTTAGACCGTATAAAAACTGCTTTAAATAATTCAAGATTTCCTCTGCGAAATTCGAGCAAAGTAAAGCATTCAATTTTTAATATTTTTTTTTCTACGGAACCTACAGGTTTTCCGAGCAATGAATAGTGCGATCCAAGTATGGAACTAATAATGAATACGTATGAACGGTTCATTAAAATTCATGTATACGAGATAATGACTCTGCAATTAGTCATTAATATTCGCAGGACTGTGGGAGGTTGGCTAGTAGTAGTTGCGACATTCAAATAAAAAACTATAAAATATCCAACAGCTATAGCGAGCTGAATCGAATTAACAGTAATATCGATCAAAATTGATAAATCAATCGATTCCTAAAATTAGACAAATGATTTCCTGTTTTTGACTCAACTATCGTAACAAACGTTATCTCAAGGCAATTGGCAGTTATCAGTTCAACACTGATAAACCCAAAGAAATAGCGACGTTCCCGTAGCGATATAAAACAATAAAAAAAGAAAACAAAGACACCAATTATACGTCCTCCAATTAATTTACCTCACCGCACAAATTAATCCCTTACATCGGCTAAAAGCAAACTCAGGCAACACTTGTTGTATTAGACACAAACATATTGCATACGTGTACATTCAGTTGGATCTACTCAGGCAGATATGCTGGCAACCGGCCTGCATATGCATGTAATAGGCTATGTAATAGAAAGTATTTCACATTCTAATGTATGGATCTCACGGTATTTACATCCCCGGGAAATGTAACAGACTATTAAGATTGAAATGGAAAGATATTCAAATGCAGC
This sequence comes from Halictus quadricinctus, assembly GCA_028454245.1. Taxonomy (NCBI): domain Eukaryota; kingdom Metazoa; phylum Arthropoda; class Insecta; order Hymenoptera; family Halictidae; genus Halictus; species Halictus quadricinctus. Next base: position 14,920,857 of record CM052125.1, on the reverse strand, counting down.
CTGTTTGATCATACCATGAAATCAACCAAAAAATGCACCTGAACTAAGCACCTTATTATTATGTATTACAATTACATTATTGCTATATATTTACCGCCATTCCTTTAAACGCGATATACAGGAGGGTGTTCCATTCAATTTAAAGAACCTTAAATATCACATTTATTTCAAGGTCAATGGCCACATATCGATGACAAATACATCGGTAGAATTTTATTTCGACTTGAAACAAATAAATAATAGCTATATTAGCAAATTGTGTTCAACATTTTCATGCTAAATCTGACAAGACATTAAATATGTAATATTTTCAAGAAGACTATAGTCAATATAAATATTTAAACGGTTAACAAAGCGAAAGATACGTTTCAATGTCTTGAGAGTGTCGCGCGCACTATCAAACTCATCAAATCAATGTTGAACTTGTGATGTACACTTGTTTTGCGCAATCACCACAGATATTAAAAAACCCCAATCCCTATAAAAACTACTGAACATATCAGCCATTAATTTCTGCTAAATCAAAATAAAATTGCATCTACCTTCCGCCATATCCAATGAAAAACCCAAGAATACAATAATTCTACAATAAATTACGGTAGACTCCCGTACAAAGTAATAAACAAAGAACTGTGTATGTACACGTGTTTTTATCAATCATGCCTCTCCATCATCATGCAATAAAACAGTTGTAATCGTCACAGCCGCGAAGAAAATCGCAAAGCTAATGAAAGTCCTCGTTATCGCGGTTCCATCGAGTTAACTTAGCAACTCAAGGTTCCCGCGAGCGGGGCTTATAAAGGTTTCATTAAAAACACAATAGTTGGTGCAATTAATCTAAATGTTCTTTTTCCCCCAAGAAATATATTAGATTGTGCCATATGTTTCCTTTGCAATATGTATATATATATATTACTTTCTGTGCTTCCTTTCACGTAAGCATTTACGTGAGCATTAAAAGCGGCTATAAAAATAACGAGAATCTGTCCATTCAAATTTTTATCCATTTTTTTATATAATAATTCCTCGTGGATGCATCTTTGCAATCTTAATAATCGTAAATGAAAAATATTAGACGTCTCCCGTATCTAATATAGCTACGTAGGTAGTGTTCATCGAAAACGAAACAAACTTTTGGGGACAATCTGATACGATGAAACAGCTCTAAAGATCGTAAATGCAACGAAATTCGTGGAGCTAATCAAAGTGTTCGTTGTCGCGGTTCGAGTGAATTAACTCACCGTTAATCAGCGACTCAAGGTTCCCGTGAGTGGGGCTCATGAAGCTTTTGGGCACGGGCACGCTGGCGATCAGGCATTTGATGGCCAAACGCCACCTGCTCGCCTCTCTCAGATTATCCTCGTATTTGTCGAAGCTACGGAACCTCAGGGTGATGGTTGTCCTCTCCCGTCGCTTGACATCCTTCATGCGAGCCTTCTTCAGCGTGTACGCGTAAATGTAAAGATAGGCCGAGGTGTCGAACTCGTCGTAACACTGAAAAGCTTCCGCGGACTCGACGAGCTTTAATTGCGATCTGGACGTGCCCGGGCCGCAGACACAGCTTCCCGCGCTTTTGCGCTTCGAGCGCATACATCTGCAGCCGATTATGTCTCCTAACGCGATCGTCTCGACCTTAGTTGCACCATTATTGTCCTTCTCGAGGCTGAGACCCTTCTCTGTCAGCCTCACCTTGTAATAGGTGTTCTTCTTCGACGTGACATAGAAGGTCTCCTCCAACAGAGTGCTAGAGTGCACTTGACCGCCGTCCTCCATGACACGACGACTGTCCCCGGGCCAATGATGACAAGAAACTTGAATTACACAGATATTCCCGCCATAAGATCATTATCGTCGGTGTTTAAGGTACACACGGGCTGCGGACATGTCACTGTTCATTAAACGGGGCCTTCCGCGAGACGGTACCATCCCAACAATGTCCATTTAGCAGACGTATCGCATGACAGTTTGAATCCTAGCTGGCACTATGCACCATCTCCTTCTATTGGGTCCTACCGATTTCAGTTACTCCGGTTCGGTCCATTGCGAATTTAACGAAGCACGTGCATTTCTGCGGGTATTGCACCGTCGATGGGTTTAGTAGAGGTAGTTTTAGTCGGTGGACGATTTCTGCATCACGTTCATTGATAACGGTGTCTTTTTTTGTAGGGATTGAATCTCTAGTCAACTCGGAACCACGGTCGAAAGAAATTATAGCAGCATTATCTTAGCGACTCCCGTACTTGCGCGCATTCGAGCATTGAACTGCCTCGAACACTCCGATGCCCACAGTATATACTGTTTATGGGATACCTGAAAGACCAATTACTATAGGACGCTACTTCGAAAGACTGCCATCAGAGGGCTGCGAAACATAGTCATCTGCGAAATGTGAAAATAAAGTTGCTAGCGGCGACCTCTTGAAGATGGACTTACAGGATGCTGCAACGTACGCTCGATAGATGGGGCTGGCTGATTTTAATAACTTCGATAAACAATGTGTATAAACAATGCGCCAGTTTCTGTGAAGCCTATAGAATAGATAATGCTTCTTATCTCATGCACGACCTGATATGTAAACGCTATTGGAAGCAGTTTCAGGAAAGAAAAGTTACCTTTTTTCAAATGAAATGTATCAGCAGAGAGGATACTTTTGATGTATTAGCAGAGAGTATCCTCTCTGGTATTAGCAAATTTCCATATGTGGCTATTATCCATGACCGACTGACAATCAGCAACAATGAGTGAGCCCGCTCGCCGATCGCCGCTCGCCGCTCGCTGCGCACTGCAAGTGCGTAGTGCGCAGCGCAGCACAACTTTCCCCACCTCAACTAATTTCGGTAGACCTCGATCGCCATGATAGTAATTATTAATGAACGTATTATTTCTGTCTGTTTAAAGTTTATAACAATTCTTGACCACCTTATCACCTAATCTTTTAGTAAACCTGGCTAACAGTACTTGAGATACAGAGTAATCAGAGTAAAGCATACAAAGCATATCTCGGAGTAACTCTTATGCATGATCATTTCGAAAAATACAAGTAAATAATTGATCTATTACATACCTTGTCTTTAGTGTCTGTAGATAAAGAAGACTTGGAACGGAAGTACCATTCACTGCCATCTACCGAAGTGCGGGAAAAGACATTTTCAAAATTCTTAACATTCAACATGGCTTATAAAATTATTTATACATTCTAAAACACAATATCATTAGCAAAATGCATATATATATATATATATATATATATATAACTACATAAAAATTTTAGTATACTAAATTATTTTTCTTCTTTAGCTTGGCATCTTTGCTTTTTTCTTTCCTCAATCTTTGCTTCTTTGAAATTTCTTGCGTCTAAACACATTTTCCATTTTATTTATGCATGTCTAAGATGAATTAATTTATGCTTATCTCTTCGATCATTTATTATCGAGGTTTCTTATGTAGTTCTCCCAGAAGAGCACTCTCGTCGCATTTAACAGCGCCCTCTGGAACATCCGTTTCTATGAACCTATGCACTCCGGGTTCGTGCTTGCCCGTTTCTTTTCCGGTTTATCAAAATGGTAAGACAGTGATGTGAATTCGTCGGATTCCGAAAATCGATAGACTTTCGGCGCATCTCTGTGAATCCCAACGAATGTGAATCCTAATATGGTTGCAAACCTGTTCAAGATGGTTAACAAGAATTATTTCGGTTTCAGGGTATTGATATTAACCACAAACACGACAGGAAGGTTCGGCGTACAGAACCTAAATCGCAAGATGTCTACTTGCGACTTCTCGTCAAGGTAAGCTCTATCACGTGTTAAACACTGTTCAATCCTAAATCTAAACCGCGCATAGCAATCTTGAAAATCATATTTCGTTACTCCATAAGTAATCCGTTAGACGTTGGTAATCTTGATAACACGGTTATGTATGTACACTAACCGAAGCATTTGTTGTCATAAACACGTGAGCTCGAGCTACTGAAATTTATTTTGCGAACCGCACTCTGTGTTAGCACATTTATGTGTTGATCCAATTTGAACGTTCGCTAGAGAAAATTGTCAATTTTCCTATTCCGTCTGGACGCGCCAAGCTAAGGATGATTATATTAATTGACACATTGTAACTCGTAACTATCGCGGCAGTCTAGGTGCACAATTGTATTTGTATCGTCAAGTGTTTTTCTATTGTTTTCTCTGAACTACTACGATAATTTATCTTCCATAAAATCGTGGTATATATAGAAATTTATTCATTTTGCAGCTTTACCGTTTCCTGGCAAGGCGTACGAACGCCAAATTTAACAAGATCATTCTCAAGAGATTGTTTATGAGCAAGATTCATCGTCCTCCGATTTCTCTTGCACGTGTAGTCAGGTTTATGAAGAAGCCTGGCCGTGAAAATTCCATTTCAGTGATCGTTGGCACAGTAACAGACGATGCTAGAATTTTTGAAGTTCCTAAACTTACAGTGAGTATATTAATTCTGGAACAATTACTACAAGGCAAAATTTATGCTTCTACTAGAATTCTTAAGCTTAACAATGTTAGAATTAATATTTTAATGTTCCCTGATCTAATGGTTTATTATTTTTTTGTGATAGGTCTGTGCCTTGCGTATCACTGAGAAAGCCAGAGCTCGTATCTTGAAGGCTGGAGGTGAACTGATCACTTTTGATCAGCTGGCATTGCGAGCACCTACTGGAAAGCGGACAGTTTTAATGCAAGGCCCCAGAAAGGCGCGTGAAGCAGTGAAACACTTTGGACCAGCTCCTGGTGTACCACATTCGCACACAAAACCATTAGTGCAGTCTAAGGGAAGAAAGTTCGAGAGAGCAAGAGGCCGCAGGCGAAGCTGTGGTTATAAGAAATAAATACTGTTTATTTGCCATCATTTATTGTACCACACCCTTGATATAACTTGCAGAATCTAGGCACCTTGTCTGTTTCTACATTCTTTTATATTGCAAGTTGAGGCGGCTGGAAAATAAATGTCGGCTTCTTAACAACACCTCGTATTTTCAATTCCTTTACTTTAACGCGACTATAAATGTTTTTAACACTATATTTGCCAACGATAATTCAAAAATCAAAGCGTAAATGTTTGAATAGTAGCATTTACACTCTTAAATTTGGATTAACATTACATTAGAAAATTGATAGGCGTCTGGTAGATAAAGTGTTAAATGAATATCTACGTATAAGACATATTTATAAGTATAGACGAGTATGTGTAATTTATGTTTGTGGCTCATTATTTTCCTGAGGGTTCTCCGGCACCTCTTCCGGTTTCTCATCATCGTCTGACTGTGTTTCTTCCAAACCAGTGACATCCGGAAAATACAATTTCCATTCCTCAGAACCCTTTTCCGGATTCTCACTGACATGATAAGGCCCAATACCTGCAAACCCTAAAAAGGATTCACATCCTATTTTCTTTACCACACACACAAACGTCTCATACCTGTTAACACGGACGTAATAGCATTATGTCAAGTTACACAATTTCTCCAACAACAATAATTATAAATTTCTTAATATTCACCCTGTTCTTTCCCTTGTGTTTTCTTCGAATTCGTCGATACTTCTAGCAATGATCTTTGCCTCCGGTGGTTTATCGGATTCGAAAATACCAAAATTGATTACTTCATCCTCGAACTCTTCTAGAACTATTTTCAATTCATTTTTCCGCGTGTAATCGTACTTGAATACCACTATGGGTACATTTGCAGCCTTATCTTCGTACTAAAAAATGAAAATTACATGCTTTAGATAGCGTTCGAATTTAGAATAAAAATTGATTAGCTTACTGGGTATGTTTTGTTGGTGTACGTGGCAAAAATCGTGCGAAAAACGATTGCCTTGTTTCTACAATTCGGTGGTGTCCATGCAATTGGAAGAATCTCGGTTTCATTCTCAGGTGTTGAGGAGGCTGGTCGATGGCGACCCGCGTAACTGAAACATTGAACAAATTTAATAATAAACCTATTGATTAAGCTCAACTATAACCATTAACAGTACCATTCTTCTGTGAAAACTGTTTCTGCGTTCGGTAATTGCGGTTCTGCGAACAGTAGGCTCATCAACTGTGCATGAATATCAACATCCGGGTTTTCTTCAGCAACTCTCAACCTTATAAACATGCATTTGCCATCTAGCAATAGACTCTTGTGATTGTCTGGCAATATGTAATCGGACTGCAGAGATGTTGATCATATTTTAATTAATTCTTCAAGCTTCTAACGATAGACAAATTATTTGAATTATATATATATATGTACTTCGTTATAAAGTTTGCTGAGGATGTCCTCGTTAAGCCGTTTCCTTATTTCCTGCTCAACTATGAAATTCCCTGGTAATATCTCTTCTACCAATTCCACGTATGGTGGACTAGACTTTTTGTCTCTTCTATGGTCCTCTTCGTCTTTAAAAACCCATGGATAGAGCAAGAGACATGTTTCATTTTTTAGCGAAGTAGTTAAGTGAAGCATCTCTGTTTCGTATCGCGCTACTGCTTCTGCTTCTGTAAGTTTAGGACAGTATTTAGAACAAAATTTTTAATATAAATGCAAGCCGGGGTTTTAGGGGGCCGAAAGTATTTTTTTCGACACCTTTCCGAGCTTTTTTCGCCGCTTCTTTGGCTATCCTAGTTTCCTCGATCATTTTTAATTGTTTTACTTCCTCTGGACTCCTTTCAGACACTTCTAAAGAGAATCTACAAATGTGTGATGTTGGTCAAAATATTTTTTAATATCCGAAGACTAGAATATGTATTATAGTTATACATACTCGTGTTCCTCACCATTTTGCACCCTCTGCAACTCGGTCGTCAGCATTTTTAACAATTGCGGACACTGTGCGCCGAACATGAGGTTTATCATTCGACCATTCTAAATAAATAATCAAAAGAACAATATTTATGCGGTGAAATTATTTTTTAAATTAACAACAGTGTGGTTTAATTTATTTACGTGGATGAACATCCAAATTGGTTCGCTTTTCCCTTGGAAGCGCTCTAGATCCGTTATGTAGTCACATTTTGCCTAAATTAATAACAATAATAATTTCGAAATAAACTTATACTGTAAAATATGAAAGTAAAAATTCACCGTAGCATAACTTAACGCGTCTCCGCCGATCTCCATTTTGATTTTCTTCAGGACGCTCACCATCCCCGTGCATGGTCCACTCCATTCCGAGTAAACATCCACCACTAAAAGACGAATCACAAAATCAAAAAACCAGAAACATAATTTCAAAAGACACTAGATCATTGTATGTCCCTATTAAACCAGTCTTCTTCAGAAGCTTCTCCCAGTCTTCATTATTCGAAATTTCAGTTTGCAGTGTCGCTGGCACTGACTTTTTCGCCATTTTCCGCGAGGACTTTAAGCCACCCTGCATAAAATTATGAAATGTATTATAGTTACTCACAATTATTCAGAATGTTCTAAAGTTCAACAATTCATTAAAGATTTATTAGTTGCACAAATGAATAGATCGCATAATCCCTGTTGCTTTCAAACTAGTTCAAACCACCTTTCAGTTGGGAGATCAATTTTATCTCATGCAATAAACGAAAGTTAGTTTGTGTGCTGTTTATAACATTGTTAATTACTCATTTGCACGTCTAATATTTTGGACAATTTTTTCATAGACAACAGCTCTTTTTATTTAACAACTTCGCGAGGAAAGCACGCAAGTACCCTTTTCCGGTGCATCATTTTTAAAGCCGCGTAGCGTCTCGTCAAATTATTTTATATCTGTTGAAATGCGTTCGATCGGGATTGCGTTTTCTTTGATCTATCTTGGTCGAGGCGCAGAGAGAAACTGTAGAAGCCTGTACATTTCTAAGACCATGTCTTTCGGCATACAGGACGGGGACATCGGTGACATGGAGGACACGCAAACTTTACCGATTAAGTCGGCTACCAGCTACAGAAATACACGCACAGACAATTACAGTGCACCAGAGGATCGAGCATTCCACCGACAAGAATTTCCTATGCATTGCACCCGACATGAAATATGAATCTTCGGCAGGACTCCGTGTAATTATAGCCGGCTGTATATGGGTACTGCCACAATACTATTGTGCCTTTATAAGTCTCTGGAAGATTTATCGAGCCGCTTGAATAGCTGAGGCATCATACTCCTTCGAGCTGGTTCCGGTGAAAAGATATAAATTTAATCGGTAGACGTATATTAAATCGATCATGCGACAGGTAAGCCATTTTTTCCCTGATTTGAATGAATTATTGCGCGACCCTAATGTCTTATTCCTGAGCTCTAGCTTCTTTTTCATTCATGCTTTCTGGAAATATATGTATAATTCATTGCTCCGAGGATTTATTAACAATCGTTTAGAGTTTATTAACAATTCTTGGGAGTCCTATTATTTTTTCTTGAACAAATTGAAAATAATCGTAAAACTGTGGTGATCAATTATTTCTTTTCGATTAATAAGTGAAATGGTTGTTTTAGGTTCCATAAAGTAGCTGGTTTGCGATTACGAATAATTGTTGAGTGAAATGACAAATTTTAGAGATAGAATCGCTGCGCCCATCAATTTTACTTTTGACTGCAGCTTAATTACGTAATTACGAAGCGACACGCAACATAAACATGCGAAGCTAATATTAGAAATGTTTATCTTCGCAAGCAATTTGCAATTTGTGTGTAATGAAAGGCTGTGCTCAGACCTTGCATGTATAGTGACAGGAAAGTAAGACAAAATGTGGTGTAACACCTACAAAATATAAAAATTATTATTTATATTCAAATAAACGTAAAATGAACTTTAATATGTTGCATATTAACCTTAAAGTCAACTAAAATTATTATTATTTTCCATATAATAATATCTTTCTTTTAAAAAATAAATAATCATACTATATAAATGATGGTAATGTTTTAATGAAAGTACAAAAAGTTTATCTTTGCGCTGGAAAATGTACATTTCTCTAATAAAGAAGAATTACTAGATTTAATTTGTGTTTCGAAGAATTATGGATATATTTATTTAAAAATAGTTTGAGGTGTTTCCTCAATTTACAAAGAACAATTTCTGTCCTTTTCAAACGTACCGGTTCAATTCAAATAAGTGTACTTAAAGATGGCGCTGGTGTCGAGGACTATATTTACGAACACAGGTTTCTTAAGAACAGTTTCTATAGTAATAGAACAACAAATACACCTCCACGAAAAAGTACAATATTGATTTGTTCGATTGCTATTCTAATACTTTCTCAATTGTAAATATTATAAATGCAATGTGCAACTTTCATGTTCTGCTTTTCACCAATCCCGTCACTGAATTTTACTTATTATTCAATTAAAGGTAGTATTCGAGTAGAAACTTAAGCTACATTGAATTTTGCTACATTGGAATACCATAGCAACATTACTTGGATTCCTGAGCTTGATAAACTATGCGCAGTCATACCAATATCAAACTTAAAATTTTATTTCAGTCATTTATATTATATGAAAATTATTCTATTAATTATAGGAGCAGAAGAATCTCAATCACGACTAAGTTTTATGAAAAATCAATACTTTTTCGGTTTAACAATCTTGATCATTGCTTCAGTTTTACAAATCAAATTTAGCACCATTTTAAAATCGTATGAAATGTGCCATCTATATCCAATACGGTGAATTAAACATTATGGCGAATGCACAACAAACTGATACAGCTTTGCGTGGGAATACGAACAATATCATAAGAATAGTATTGTCATTACTCTTTTAATCATAAGAGAAGAATGATACCAAAAATAATGATTAAATTCTGGTAATTATGTAGTTTACAGACATCTAAACAAGGTTGAATATTCCATTAAATTAACTATAAATCTCCGAAGTTTCGTCAAATAATTCTAAACAGCCTTAAATAACAAGACATTTTATCGCAACAAGGAAATGATTATGAGCAGATGGTATGACAATCGAATGTAGGTGGCTGTAACGATGTTTCGAGTGTACATCGAGTGTACCATCTAGCTGCGTTGTAGATGCCATGACCGGCGAGGGTTCGTGGTTCGCTTTTCTCTTCTTCTCCCCTCCTTTCCCACCATTTCCTTATCTGAATCAGCTGATTATTGTTTTCGTATTTCCAACGAAACGGACGGTTGCTGCAGTTATGCTACCCGATACGTATTAACGGGCGACGGGTACCGAGCATCCTAATCGGCGCGTCGAAAACGACGAACGGGTTCTCGTGCGATCTCGATCGCAGCTACTCGAGAGCTGCACCGACGCGCTTCGTATTTCGAACAAAAAGATTGACGTTTCGCGGGCGGGGTGACATCACTATCGTTTTCTGGTCGTGTTGTGTCAGTCACTCGCAGAATGACGCAGTAGAAGGTCGTTTCCGAGATGGCGAACTTCCCAGTATGAGGATACAGTTTTACGGCGAGGTAAATCGAACCGTTTCTGCTCGACGTCGATCCGTGAACGATCGACACCGTTTGGCGGACATCTGTTTGCTCGGGGAAACTAATATATGTAGGTAGACGCTGTGCGTGAAGCGAATGCTTTGTTGTGAGACCCGTTGCCTTCTGCCTTCTACCCCCTTTGTTTCACGAAATCTCAGGGTCGCTCGTTTCACGCCAGAACCGTCTATTTTTTTACACGGGAAAATCTAATCTGTCCAGATTCGATCGCTGGAACGATTGGAGATCATTAAGGGCCTCCCATCTCGGCTCGGCCGTTTTGACATTTCCGGTCCGCCTTTTATTAATTGTCCCTGAGCGTGTACATACCACGAACAGCTGTACTCTGGATTGTGTAATATTCTTTAACAAGCAAAATAGATTCTCCCACTACTTCTCCGTACTACATACTTCGTTTCTGCGTTATTCGACGCACCACCGATTGACTTTTCGGGAATTATTTATTTTTTCGCAACGCACCCGATATCCCTTCGCAGTGCTTTGCTCAAACACCTACGTGTTTAAATATTAATCGCGGTTTTACGCGAGTTTCTTTCTTTCTTTTTTTTCTTTTTCTTTTCTTATCGTTATCAACTATATTGTTATTAATAGACATGTGTACGTTCTGTGCACTTAATTTCCCACCAATGAATGGAAATTTTCACGCGTAATAAGTGCAGACTCTTTTTTTGCTGACAGATTTTTTCCGCATCTGCCGAGAGATTATTTCGAATTCGCGCGATTGCGCTGCCTTCGGAGAATTCGTCGATTTATTTCGTTTTCTTATAGTGCAATTTATTTTTTCCATAATAATTCGTGCTCGCAAATTGCTATTTTGTATTAAGATTTAATTATTTCTCGTAAGATAAGTCGTGGCAGTAGGATAACGTTTTATGCATATTATTGTTTCGTTTTTACTGCATCCACTGGAAAACTTGGAAAATCACAAATTATAACATTTTCTCCACTTTATTTAATCGTAATAATATATTGAAATTATAAATTGAATAATTCAAATTTTTTGTATAAATGATTCACCAAGTATGCATGTTTTGTTCTTTATAGGTAAAAATATTCAGTTTGGGAAGAAAAAATGGCTGCAGACTCTCCGAGGCGCGGTGTGCATAAAGGAGCTCAAGTCGTGTCACCTCAGCCTATACTTGATCGGTCGATAATAGATAGTGTTGCTGGAATTATCAATGATATAGTCCCACAGGTCGGTACTTCAGGTCATTGTCTGTCACATCATTTTTTCATTGAAAAATATATATTATCTTATTTATGAGCAGGCTTATACCGGCACACTCAATTCTGATAACAAGGAATCTATAACATGGGCACGGTTCGAGTATGCAGACATTAACGATCCAGTCTTATATCCAGACTACAATGAAGGCTCTAACACACCACCTTTGTTACTGGTGCTTGGTTATACCACTGGAGTTCAGGTCTGAAATTTTCTACCCCAGAAAAATTCATATTTTCGTAAATTACTTTATCAGCACCACAACTACATCTCGAGTACCATAAGTGCATAAAAGTCAGTAAATATCTATTTTTTAATGAAATTGCACAGATATTGTAATTGTAATTTTTTGGTGCAATAAAACGAAATGCTAAAGGTGGTGCATGCATATACATAATTGCTAATTTTAGTACTTTGGTACTATAGCAGCAGCGATTGCAAATTGTAGTTGTTGGTACAGGCAATTTTTAGCCACCTAAATGAATGTATTGTTAAATTAAGATAATGCTTGTCAATTATCTAAACTGATTTCTTCGAGTTTCTACACGATATTGTATTACCGAATGCAGGTGTGGTTGATAGCAGCAACAGGAGAAGCAACGGAAGTGTTATCATGGCGACAAGGGGTGGTCCGCACTCTAAGAATTTTACCAAATCCAAAGACTGATGATGATGAGAATATCGATCTGTTCGAGTCGAAACGGCCGATGGTGGCAGTGTGCGATTCAGCTGGACCTGGACCACAATTTTGCAACATCAGCTTCATTTCCCTGAAGACTGGAGAGCAAGCTAAAAGCATCAAATTCAAAAATCCCGTTTACGACATTCTGGCGAATAAGCGATCCATAGTAGTCACGTTTCTAGAAAAAATTGCAGTGTTTAATGCCCGGACTTTGGAAGACGTTTTAACGGTTACCACTTGCTACGCGAGTCCTGGGCCGAATCCAAATCCTGTTGCATTAGGAACGAGATGGCTTGCATACAGGTGAGATGACGAAGCTATAGACATCGGTCTATAAACCACTGAACAAATGTCATAATTAAATCATCATCGTTTATAGCGAGAAAAAATTACTACCAGCGAAAAGAAGCAGTGGAGGCTGCGAAGGAGAAGGAGTTCAAAGCTACACAGCGACTGTTCTTTATGCGGCAAAGTCCTTGGGCAAAGGATTGCGTGGTTTAGGGGAGACAGTCGCGTCCAGCTTGTCTGGCAACTCGGCGTCGCCTATAGTCGTCAATAACACAGGCAACGACGTAACCCAACCGGGCGTGATAACGATCTTAGATCTCCAAGCTGCAAAAGAGGAGAAGGAACTAGACGACGCGAACGTAGAAACTGTAATTGCTCATTTTACTGCCCACAGTGACGCGATCGTCGCCATGACCTTTGATTTGAGCGGCGCATTGTTGCTGACCGCTGACAAAAGAGGGCACGACTTTCATGTATTTAGAATTCAGCCGCATCCGGGCGGCCCCACTTTAGCTGCAGTGCACCATTTATATATTTTGCATCGCGGAGACACCACTGCCAAAGTGCAGGTATATTAATTTAACGACTTCGCGTTGACTACCAAATCGCAAGCAAAAAGTATTCCATGACTGTTAATCAAAGGGGACAAACACTGTGACGACTACAATCATACTTGCAAATTTTTGGTGACACCTGTGAACTAAGAAGATAAAGAAATAATTTTTTGCTTTGAATTAGTCATCAGGCATAGACAAAAGTTTTCTACTTAAAAAAGAAAAAAAAAAATTCAGTCAGCATGCTCCACACAGTAAAATAGTGATAGTTAGCTGTAGACTGCGGACTTTTATGTAAAATAAGCATTTTCTAAGTCGATCGTAAGAAGTGGAAGCTAGACGAGAATGTATTTCTTATTTCGATAACAATAACAAGCCGAAAATAATGTAACGACAATTCTTCAATTCTTCTGATATATTTATGGTTTTGTTTTTCACTCGTTCGTTTTAGCATTAAATGCATGAAATCCGCAGTTTAGTTATCTGAAATGAAAGAAATTAAGATTTTCTTATCGCGTATGAAAGGCACATGTTTAAAACTAAACAGTCACAGTGTTTGTCCTCCTTAATAGCAATACTATTTTTATTTGCGTTAAAGTTAAGGAATACGGTGGTCGACGCGTTAATGATTATCTTACGGAAATTGTTTAATTTACTTTAAATATTTTTTCTGGTCACAGGATATGGTGTTTTCGAGCGACACCCGTTGGGCGGCAATTTCAACAGTACGGGGCACCACTCATGTGTTTCCTGTCGCACCTTATGGTGGACCTGTGGGGGTGCGCACCCATTCCACACCTCATGTTGTAAATAGACTATCGAGATTTCATAGAAGCGCCGGTTTAATGGACGACGGTATCAGATCTCATTCCCCTGTTTCCCATTCAGAGTTGCCTTTGTCGGTGTACCCATACTCTAATCCAAGACTTCCCCCATATCCTCATCCGACCGTGTTGCACCCCTTGGCTCAGATACGGCAGCAGTCTACGTTAAATTACACGAATAGTCAAGTTCAACAAAGGTATCAATCACAACAAAATTATAATAACTCCGCAGCGAATTTGACGCATTTATGACAAAACTCAGTAGGTGCAAATGAAAACAGTGAAAATATTAACTGTTAGCACTCGAAAAAATCGCTATACCATTATTAAAAATATTTTTTGTATTTAATAAATGACTAAACATTTAACACTAAACCTACCACGGTCAAATAACCGGTTTCATATTTTTACAATTAATAAAATGGTAAAAATGAATTCGTGGAAAACAATAGAATAAATTTCCTCGCACGAGTATTTGTCATAAGAAAAATTACGAACAATCTAAATAAATGTAATATCATTTTTATAAGGCAACAATTACCACATACTTCCAATGCATGGTAGATTTAGTGTTAAGTATTGTATGAGGTATTATATCAGTTTCATATCCATAAAATTAAAAAAAAAATCATAGAAATGGAAGTATTCTAGGTGGGAAGAAACGATTGGTTTTCGAGTTAAAATAGCTCTGAGTGCAACGGGTTAAAAGAATTTAACAATATTGATGCATCATTTCGATTTTACTAGGATTATTAAAGTAAGAATGAAATTTCTTCCTGGCTACAAATTTTCATAATTAATACAGACAATTTTTATTTTACATAAAAATTGTAGTCTAATAATAATACTTGTACAAGAAACTGTAACACTGAAACTGCCGGGAGATCATTTCTATTTTGCTTTGGGAAGAAGACTGATTGATTTTTCTAAGTGTAAATTTTTATTGACATTCTAGCTGGCCGCAACAAAGACAACGATTGCATTCGGACGATAGTACGACTCTACCATTAAAAATCTGTGCTTGCTTCGCTCCACCGAGAGCATGGATGTATGCGCAAAGAGAATCCACCGCCAAAGTTATGAAGAGGGCGGTGGATTCTTTGTTCATCATGGCATGTCATGGAAACATGATACAGTATGATTTAGAACCAAAACCAGCGGCAGGTGGGTGCAGTATGTGCAGTTTAGCCCATTTACATTACGAGAAAGAGGGAGAAATAATTTGCTTTTATAATATTTAACACGAAGTTCACGGTTTAGGGTTTCAACATTTTTAATTTACGATTATTGAGATTGTAAAGTTACTAAAAAATGTGGGAATCTAAAAGGTAATTGTACTTGGCAGGTGTACCAAAAGAGAAAGTGTGTGACGACACGATGATCGAATTGGAGGTCGAGGCAAAGGGTCAGTGGCCTCTGATAAGATCCCCGAACTCTTTAGAGATTGTGCCACCCTTACCGGCGTCCAGCTCTCTGCTGAGTGTTGTGACTCTGCCAAAAGACATTCAGGACATGGATTTAGCAGAGGATCGTTGGTTGAGTCAAGTAGAAATCGTGACGCACGCTGGTCCCCATAGACGACTATGGATGGGACCACAGTTTGTTTTTAAAACCTACAACGCGACCAGTGGGCTAGTATCTCAAAGAATTGTCATTACTATTCTTATCTAGACTGCAGATTAACGATTTACAATTAATTGCAGAGCACCTGTAAACCTGGTCGAGGCAGAAGCTATCGAGATCGGTGTAACCGGAGGCTCTCGACCAGCAAGATCAAATCCAGTAAACATGCCGCATGCTACATCTAGATCGCTGGTACCCGTGGTGATCGATGGATCAGGAAGTAAGTCGATAAATAAATAAGAAAAAAATCAGAGACTTAATTTCTATTATTATCGATGAAGCAAGACTCTAAAACAATGCCCCGAGTAGTAGACAATGCAATCAGAAATGATCAGTATACGTGATGCAATTATTTTCTTGATTCCCTTAATCGTGCTGCTAGAATAGATAATTAGGTTATCTTATCGCGATTTTAATCTTGTTTACTGCTGCTGGTTTATCAACATTGTGTTTCCTGTTGCTTTATCGAGATTCCAGTTACACTACTTCGAGTAATTAGAATTAAAATGTATCTCCTAAAATAATGATTACTTGATATGAACGGGTCAGTTCTTTTTTATACAAAGATATTCATAAAGAATTTATTATTTTGTTTGGAAGAACAAACTTGATCTACAAGTCTTTTCTATACATTCATTTATATGAAAAAACTGATTGTGCGATTTAAAATATTCTTTATTAACCCTTTGCACTCTGAGGTTTTTCTCGGATGATCTATTAGCAATTTAAATGCATTCGTGCCGGTGATTATGAAAGTGAAGTAAACTCGTGAGTCATGTCGTCTTTCTTCAAGATATCTAAACTTTTGCGTCTGATTTGGTAAAAAAATATTTTACCAAATCATAACATATAATACATAATATGTAATGTGTAATATGTAATTTTTGACTTCATTATATAATTATTAGAAAAATCAATCGACGTATTACATAATAAGCAAAAAGATCAGTTTGTTTGGAATTTTGACTTATAACACATTCATAATGAAATGGAAATTTCCTATTTAGTCGGAGAATTTATGAAACAAAAATGATAGATCTTGTAAATACTAGAATTGTTAGGGACCTTTTTATGTTCTGTTGAAAGGGACATTTAAAAGTACACTCTTGACTAGATTAATGTCCTTTTAAAGGATGCAGTTAAATGCAAAGGGTTAAAATTATTGTTATTGAAGTGGTTCTTGTATATTGAAATATAATGTACAGAAATATTATAGACAAGTAATTGTCGAACAAGTGAGGGACTAGTTTGACACGATTGGTGTATTTTCCAGGCAGCTACGAGCAGTCCCCGAGATTCATGGAAGCCTACGGTGACTCCTTAGACAGCGAGAGCGCAGGTGTCGGCAGCGGCGAGAACCAGCTGCGAGAGGACCTGGCCGAGGCGATGCTGGAAACGTCGATTGCACCGCATCGTGCGCCAGGTAAGTAGGTTTGCTCGGCGAGACGTGTGGTGCTTTGCTTTGAAACAGAATTCTCAACACCCCGACGTGTCCTGTTTGTCGACGCTCACATACTTCCATATTTTTATACGCTGGATCCGTAATCATCGAACAATGAGAAATAACGTTAATAATATATAATCCGAGATATCCGACACGTTTCCGAGCATCTCCGAGTTCACGTGAATTGTACTGCGTTCTTACAATCGAAGAATCTTCCTGCTAAATGCGGTAAACTCACTAATCAATCGTATAGATAAAGCTGCTTTTACAAAAGCAATTTTATCTCTCTCTCTCTCTCTCTCTCTCTCTCTCTCTCTCTCTCTCTCTTTTTCTCGATATCCACACTTTCAAAAAGCAATATACGATTAAGTTCTCACTATAGAACACTATAAAAATTCGAGTGCTCTTTCGCCATTGTTACCGAAAGATGGTTCCTTATAAATTCATACTAATCTGTTGACATCTCGTTGGAACAATGCCTGCGAGCATGAGCGTCTATCAATAGATGCGGTGCCGCCGCTTTCTGCATTTGGTGACGGATGATTGTTAGATTGTAAGTATGCGGTGGATACAGAACTGGCCAGAGGCAGGTATCTCCGTTTTCCTCCCTTATAACGAGGTTCTATGTTCATATATGTATATTATACGTACATATGTGTATTATATATATATATATATATATATCTAATTACTAGCAGCGATGTATATCTCTCTCTAACAAATCTACCCCCAAAGTCAATACTTTGCAAAAAGAGGCTGCGGTCGGTCTACTAACCTCTGTGAGAGAATATACATTCCTTCTACCTTCGTTCTATCAGTTCACACGACATTCGTCGATGAGTATATACACAACTACCAAAAACTACTTGTCTTTTCTTAGTGTATACCATTCAATCCCCGAGAAATGTAGAAGAAAAAAGCGACCAGTTGTTTGTGTCTTTGTGGTGTGCAGTGTGACGACTACAGATATCCCAGAGACCTAGTCTATACCTTCTCTCTCACCAACTCTTGTTCTACCTTTCTGCGCCGTCCCGTTGTCTGACAAGAAGAGGACACAGGTTTAGGTGATCGATATTGATACAACTTCTTCCGATGAATCTAGAACAAACACAAGCTGTATGCTTGATCGTTTTTGTCAATACTCATTATTTATGAATTTTACATTTAATAACTTATCGTAATAGCTATAGTATGGAAAGTGATAAAGTGGTTAGTTCTTAAGTTACTGTGCCAATGGTTCAAATCGTGGAAGATGAATAGTTTTGTCCTTTTTAGTTACCATAGCTATTGCAATCCATTTTTGTTAATCCAGTACATTTGGAAATCGTAACGATTAAATATCTTGAAAAATACTGAGCATTGACGAAAACGGCAACATATGGGTCGGTTTATTTTTGCTCTAGACTTGTCGGAAAAAGTTCTATCAAAATCGATGACCCAATGACCGTGACCTCTCCTTGCAAGTCCCAAGTTTCTTTCTGTTCATACTCACTACAACTTCGAGACACTATACACGAGATACTATACACATGACACATTCAAGGTAGACTGCGGTTCTGTATGCAAAGTAAAAATTGTTTACATTCATTACACAATACACAGGTCAAATAAAAATGTGTCTCTTCTTCCAATAATTTCAACAAGCTCAAACTAATACATTGATATTCCTAAATTCTTTTAATCTCCCTATTACCATCAATTGCACCTATCAGTTTTATCATTGATGCAGTCTAAAATCCGCAGTCTATGTAGTTCAGAGACTATCAGAACCTACGCACTGTCCGTCCACCTGACGATGGCAGGGCAAAGTGTTTACGTTCTCGCTCTAAACAATATCTTTGGCCAATCGCGACAATAGCCAATAGAGGGATTGCTATTGACCGAGGACATTGTTTAGAGTGAGAGCTTATACACTTTGCCTAGCCATCATCTGGCAGACGGATTATACACACACACACACACACACACACACACACACACACACACACACACATATATATATATCTAGATCTAGTCTATACCTTTTCTCACCAACTCGCTCTACCTTTGCGAGATCCCGTTGTCTGAGTCCTAAATTTCTGTTGATACTCACTACAACTTCAAGACACTATATACTACAATAGAACACGATACCATTCCGAAACTACCAAGAGACGTATCGTCCGTCTATCAGATGATGGCTAGGTAAAGAGTATAAGCTCGTTCTTGCTCTAAACAATGTCTTCGGCCAATAGCCGATAGGTATGTCGCTATTGAAGACATTGTTTACAGTTATGTCCACACTGAAGCAACATTGAGCAACTTTTCGTTACTCCTGGTTGTCTTCTTCATTTTTACCGAATAAAAGAAGAGGCAACAAGAAGCGACAAAGAGTTGCTGGACGTTGGCTTCAGCGTGGACACGACTGTGAACAATGTCTTCAATTTAGAGTAAAAACGTGAAAATTTTGTCTTGCCCTCATCCGGTAAACGGATACACACATTCACACGCAACCTCACAAAGACCAAAAAGAGAAAGAAAGAAAGAAAGAAAGAAAGAAAGAAAGAAAGAAAGAGTAGAGAGAAAGAAACTGGAGATTGTGTCTCGCTATTGATACCTGCCGATGGCTTTTTCTGTTACTAGGGAGGCGATCGGTATTTGAGAGGGTGGGTCAGCCGGTAACTAAAGTCGTCAACCCTCTGGGCACGGTGATAACCGTGTCGGCGGACGAGGAGGATGCGAACTCTAGTCAGGAGTTCGACTCCGCGGAGGAGAGCCACGTGCCGGAGCCGCCGAGGAGTGTGTGCGCGGAGGAGGGCCCGGCGTCGCTCAGCGACCTGGAGCCGGACAGCTGCCAGATGCTAAGAGATCTCACGGAGATCTGCGCAGAGATGCGCTCGGCGAGCGAGCCGGCGATCGACAGCGTGCCCGACGAGAACATCCGCGAGGTTCGGGAGCGTAGAGCGCTTTGCGTAGAGATAGCACCGATAACAAATCCTGGGAACAGCTCCATCGACTTCGGCAGAGAAGAAGTCTTCAGGGACGTGCCCACCAGTCTGAGCCTCTGCGTGGAACCCGGTGAGATACCGAGCAGCCCAATGACCCAGGCGAAGGAGACCGCCTGGTGTAAAAGACTCGACAAGAAGGAAGACAAGACCCACGAGAGGAAGATGTCTGAGGCCCAGTACGTCGTCAACTGCGACGATGAGAGCGTTGTCTTGATGGAGAACAAGCTGGCTCGTCGAGGCTCTTCGCATTGTAAGCCTGAGAGTAAGAGGGTGGGAAGAAGAGAGCAAGAAGAGGCGGAGAAGCCGGGGAAGAAGAAGAATGGAGGGAGTTCTGGGAAGAAGGAGTCGAAGAGCTCCGTGAAGAAATACGTGCTCAAAGAGCACGAGGATAGTATTGTTATCGAGGATTCTTCCTACTGCGAGGATGCCAAACATTGCTCTAGGAAAAGGGAGGAGAAGAGTGCATCTGCTGGTGAAGGTAAAACGAAGTGTACTGAGAGTAAGAGTGGGGATTCAAAGGATCCAAAGGATCCAAAGAACTCGAAGGATTCGAAGGACTCAAAGTCTAAAGGAAAATCTAAGTGTTCTGTAGCTCTTCCGGATAAGAAGGAAACGAAAACCGATGCTAAGAAGCCCGAGAAGAGGATGGAGCCGATCGTGGAAGTAGATAGCGCTCCAACGGAGAAAAAACAGGAGCTCAAGGTGGATGTCGCAGCCGAACCAGATGCCTACAAGTACCCTCCGTCGGACTCGGCTGATGATTTCAGCTCCAGCGAGTACCACATAGTGGAGACAGCATGTTGTGGCAAGGATAACACTTTGATTCCGTCTGACGAGGATATCGAACACATTCAGACCTCAGAGATCACTCAGTTGCAGCAGGCAGAGTGCTGCGAGGGTGACAAGTGCGGATCCCTCTGCTGCGAGAACCCTTCGCCCGTTTTACAAAGAAAGAACAGCAAGAACACTATATCGGATGACGACTTAGAGTACATACATTCTTCGGAGCTGGTAGAGACTCCTGATAAGAAGAGCAGCGACGATTTGAAACTGGAAACAGAGAAGGAAAGCGATCGCGACTCGAACGCTAGTAAACGCACATTCTCTGACGACGATCTGGAACATATTCAACATTCTGACGTCTGTGCTATGTCTGATCCCGACAAGGATGAGAAGAAGGAGACGCAGGAGCAGTGTGCGAAGCCGAAAAGTTCGAAGAAGACGAAGGACATCGTGGTGATCGAAAGCGATACCATGGCAGCGGACGTTACCGTGATCGTAAAGCCTGCTGAGACCTGGCGAGCTAAGGAGAAGAAGGACGAGGAGGAGCCTGCGAAAGACCCCGCAGAGAATCCTAGTCCTCTGAAGAAGATCAAAACTAGACAGAGTAAAACGTCGCCTTCGAACGTGGCTCCGAAAAGATCGCCCGGGGAGATCGAGATCATCGATATAGACGCGATGCAGAAGGCCGAGATGGAGGTTCAGATGGACCCCGCGTCCACTCCCGAGTGCAAGATCCTCTCCGGGCCCGAGGTCACCGGAACCAGAGCCAAGAAGCCGCGAAAGAACAAGAAGACCAGCGCCGAGAGCGCTCAAAGCTTCGAGACTCCTGATCCTCCAAAGCCTTTCGACGAAGGCCCCGTTCTCAGCAAGGAGCCTAGCTCGCAAGAGGTCCCGGAGTTTTCCTGGAGCGCCATAGTCAAGAAGAAGAGCCCCTCTCTGGAACCAGAGGCACGCGAGGAAGAGGATAAGCTGGTGGACAATGCGGAAATCGAAACAGAGTCCGTGAAATACAGCATCTCGGAGAAAGACTCTACGAAGAAGAAGGGACACGATTCTTCCTCGAAGAACGCCAAGGACGCCAAGAACTCTCAGGCGATCCGCGTTTCGATGGAAACCGATGTGAAAAAGGACTCTGATCCTGATGTAGGTCAAGAAGAGCATAACTCTCTTCTAGAGCTGTACAGGCCTGATAGCTCGAAGGAGAAGTCCAGAAGGATTGAGCTTGTTCGATCCTCGGCGGTGACCGACAAGCTGCGAGATGATGCAGCAAAGCCTGACATCGGAGACTCTTCAGCGCGAGTTTCCCGTTGCGCGATTGCCAAGAAGAAGAACAGCTTTTCGATGGAAAGCGATGTAAAAAAGGATTCTGATCCTGATATAGGCCAGGAAGAGCCTAGCTTCCTTGTAGAGCTGCACAGGCCTGATAGCTCGAAAGAGAAGTCGAAAAGGACTGAGTCTGTTCGATCCTCCGCGGTGACCGACAAGCTGCGAGATTCTGCAGCAAAGCCCGACGTTGGAGACTCTTCAGCGCAAGTTTCCTGGAGCGCGATTGTCAAGAAGAAGAACAGCTTTTCGATGGAAAGCGACGTAACAAGTGATTCTGATGTTGGCCAAGAAGAGCCTAGCTCTTTTCTAGAACTGTACAGGCCTGGTAGCTCGAAGAAGAAGTCCTCACCCGAGCCTATGCTGCCTCCTGCCATCGAGGAGAAGCTGCGCAGGACCTCGAATCCTTCGGAATCATTCGATAATGAAGCTAATCGTGAGTCTAAATCGGCTGAAGCTGTGGCGAAGATGGATACAGTTGACGAGTCTCTGGATTGTCCTCTCGTGGATCTTTCGAGTCCCTCGGGACTGGAGGAGAAGAAGGAGAGATCAAAGCTGAACGCCATCGATGAGAAGGACAACGACGACGCAGTCCCGGATCCTGATCCAGCGTTCTCCAAGGAGGATTCCTCGGAACCGGAAAGGGACCCTGAGAAGAGGAGCGATTCTGAGCAAGAGGTCGCTCCGAAATGCTGCAACTCCTCGGATGAGTTGAACGGATGGGAACACGTCGTGTACACGGATGGGTATTACTCGAGCCGCGAGGTGGTCGAACGAAGCGTAGACAGCGGCTCGAACCCCTCCTCGGTAGCTATCTCCAAGAAAGGCAACAGGTCGAAGAAAAAAAAACGCAGATGAGTAGAGGATTGCATGGATGTACCTAGGGCCAGCCTTGCCCTCTATATTCTTCTGATGCAAGTCACCGGAGCGGATTAGCGAGAATTCCATCCGGGAACCTATCACCAGGCTCCTGATATCACGTTACCTTGGTGATTCTCCGTTACGGATTGGCAAGGATACAGTATGCCCAGAATTTGGCAAACGATATTTTTGGTATTTTTCAAAGAACGGTATTTCTAAAGACGTACATACACTAATTCGTTCGAAGGGTCTGATTGAATTGACGAGGAGAACACCTTTCAAGGTAACGAGGGCAAGGCTGTTCCATTGGTTGTGCATGCGCCATGTTCGATCGGATCAAACGAATACGGATAGAAGTTTCGTATTCTAAGAGGATAGGGCGTTTACTAATTTGGACTATGTCACTTGAAAATGCGATCTCTATTCGACTGTGGCTTCGACGGCAGGGTTACCAGACTATTTATTATTCCCCACTAAATATGGCTCGATTCTCCTCCAGCGGCTCTCTGCGCCAGGAGAATATGTGACGTCACGTTATTCCCCTACTGCTGTTTGTACCTGATCGCCAACCCTGGTGCAGCCAGACAGAGAAAACGGAGGGGAATAGAGTTACTCTGTCTCTCTCTCTCTCTCTCTCTCTCTCTCTCTCTCTCTCTCTCTCTCTCTCTCTCTCTCTCTCTCTCTCCCTCTCTCTCTCTCCCCCTCTCTCTTTCTCTCTCTCTCTCTCGTTCCCGGATTAGTCGCGTGACACTGTGACATACCTACGACGCAGACAAAACGCGTCGCGTGACCGGTCCGTCGCGGAAGCGGGGGTTGTTGGGAGATACTCGACGCTGTAGAAGGAGTAAGGTAGAGTGGCTTCACTGCCACTACCACGTATGTATTCTTCTCGTGTAGAGAGTCGTTAAAGGGGAATCTGATGGTGGAGAGGGAAGCGCAAGGCAAGGACTTTTTCTGGCAACTCTGGACGGGACTGACTCTCCCGAAAATTGTCTCGTCCACACCCCATCCCTTCCCGTGCAGAAATCGGAAGACTTGTTGTTGCCGCGGCGACTTCACAGGGCCTTATTCTATAAAGAGAGATTCGGGTCTCGCAGGGAGTACCGATCCGATCAGCGGTTACGGTATAGGACATCTTTTTCGAGAAGGAAACGAAAAGGCTCTATTGTGTAGTAGAGAGAAATTCTCCGTCTGTGGTTCGAGAGAACCACATAAACATAAACGATTTCATAGCGATTTCTGTTCGTCGACTGCCTTAAATCGTCGTCGAGTCCATTCACAAGTCCGTGTTTGTGGTGCGTACACGAGGAAAAACTGTTTCCAGCTTTCAGCCACGGTTGTACGATAGACACACACCTAATCCAAACGAGATTGTACATACAGATCGATTAGAAAAAATCGAGTATTTCGTAGAGCGACTCGAGCTCTCGACTGGCTTTCGTTCGCGCAGTCGCGGTTAGGTCAACCACGGTTTTCAGTTGCACAAAACAACGTTCGACCCCCTCTTCTACAACTCACCGTACAAAATAACTGTACCCGCGGAGATCGTTCAGTATCGTTCTTTTGTATGCCATGCAGAGAAAAATGCTTTCCATGAAAGCCCTCTTGTGAAAATCGATATGATTTTGCGAGAATTCGAGAACCTCGTCGCTTCTGGAACATTAGGGTGGTTGATGAGGGACCGAGATGAGTTGTTGGTCCTCTGCGACGCTACCAAGGGATGCTGCCAGTGGTAACACGGCAATTGTAATCATTTGGGAGAATCTTTAGTCGAATACTCGGCATGTATTTGTTTCTGACTGCAATTGTTTGTTCTTAGGGGTGGAAACTATCCGCGGATGTATGATTTCCTTAGGGGTAGGATAGGCGAATTTGAACCTAGATTAGATCTAATTAGACCTGGTTAGACCATTTTTGTACAAATATTGTTTGTTCTGAACACTTAAGCTATTAGAAGCTTGTCGATATGCTTTTTAATTACTAGACTGTGGATCTTTATGGAAAATAAAAATCGTATGCATTGAGTGCAGGACAGAGGAACTAATTAGGAATTCGTTCCTCTTTTTAGTGGTTTTATCATGTTGTCAGAAATGTGTTGATACTCTTAAATTCTTGTAATCTTATTATTGTTTGAAATCATATCCACCCATTTTTTTTTTTTTTTTTTTTTTTTCATAAATGCATAAAATCCGCAGTTTATCAATGTCTGTGGTGTATTTAAAAGACGCTCAACAATTTTCTTTTAAATAATAATTCCAGACGAAGTTAGTAGCAAACCATCCTAACAAAGTATCTTATTGAATCAAAAACGAAATTGCTATCACGATTGAACAGTCTATTAAGAAATCATTGGCCAATCTTTGATTTCAGAAAGAACATTAGGCAATCGCCATTAGAAGTAAATCGTTAAGGGCTGTTTTCACCCTCCATACAGAGTAATTGCAGCTAAAAGAGTACAACAGATATTTTCCTACAGATTTACCTGTCAAATATAATTGAAATTGCGATGTTACACAGTCCCTTGATGAATTTAAGCAGAAATCAGTGGCGATATTGTTTCGTAATCGTAGCAGCACGCGCAACAACGTTTGTGTCTCCCTTTTCGAGCTCATTCTCGGTAGGTTCCTTAAGCTCTTCTTCTCATCGGCGGTCTTGTTAATAGTCTAATTAATACTAAAACGCATCGGCATGATCGGTTTCGTCCCAAGGTGTACAGATCACGCCGAAATCGTGTTATGGTTGCACACACAAACACATCCATCACATAGTTCTGCAATTGTCACGAGGATAGCTGTTAAGTGTCTTACTTGACGGGTGATTCTGTCGAGTCCAAAGGATTTCCGTTGATTTGCGATGCAAATCTTGCGAGACGGTAGCATATTTATCGTAACCTTCGATTGTGTGAACTCGTAACGCGTATAATTCGACGTGTGTTGTATAATATCGATATGCATAAAATATATTTCTTGCATTGTATGTCGGCAAGAACTCGCAGAAAACGGGATCCGGGTTTACTGCTGCTCGAAGGGAACAAAATGGCCGACGAGGCACATAGAAAACGCCGGACTGGTAGCGATCTAAATCTACTCTGTAGATTTGTTTCTCTTCACACAAATCGGTTCGCTTTCTGTTTAAATAGAAAATTTAGATAAAATGGCGGAAGATTGAAATCGCAGAGGGTCTCCAAAATGGCTGACAAAGCATAGAAAATCACGGACTAACCGCGATCTAACGGCAGTCTAAATTTAGAAAAGCGACAAAATGGCGCGAGATTGACATCGCACAGAAAGTGACCTTGATCTTCGCAGAATTCAACAGCAGTATACCGAGATCCCGGTTCGATGTACTAGGTAATTTTTTAATTATCGTACCCCGCCAGGACGTACCTGTCTGCACTCGGCTCCTTTCGAAGCTCTTCATTTATTGGACGTGTTAGTTGTCGGAGCGCGACTACCACGTGGACAATAGTCCTTAGATACGGTTTTAGGGATCGTGTGTATGTTGTTAGGTTTTCGGCGCTCCAAGCTAAACGTTCGGACGTAGGAGGTTTTCTTCACTCAGTGTGATCAAACGTTCCAAAAAAAGGAGAGAGAGAGAGAGAGAGAGAGAG
>CM052125.1:14813953-14894109 GCA_028454245.1 Halictus quadricinctus | reverse complement strand
AGAGAGAGAGAGAGAGAGAGAGAGAGAGAGAGAGAGAGAAAAGAAGGAAACTTCACAGGAATTTTTAGGCGATCTATCGATCCTCGAGAATCCATTCTACTGTAAATTAAACAATGTGATCGTACGGCTTCTTCTTCGCGAGAGGTCATTTTTCGATTCAGGAAGATCGACATTTTTCAAGGTCTCCCTCGGGTGCGCGCGCAAAAGTATTCGATGCAAACAAAGTAGTTTTCGTATAGCACTGGTAGGCACGCTTTTTTTCGTACGTGCAGAGACAGCATCGATTATCTCGATTTATTGATGCGGGTGTTCATTAAGTAGGGCAGGGGATTGCACGTCGATAGAACACGAAATCGGTAGAACACGATCGTTCGGATCACACTTCGGTCGGCCACTTTCGGACCAATTCGCGAGAGCTCATCCTTTCGATGGGAGAATCTTCTGAAAGAATTCAGGACGTTCTTTTTTTGTTTGTTTTCAAAACGCCGTTCAGACTCCTTGCTGAAACTTCTGCGTTTAGGGTGTCCGAGACGAAGACGTTCTCGTGAAACGCACTTCTGTCATCTATCTTTACCTGTTAACCGGATTTCCCGATTGTATTCACAATGAAACATGGGTAAATCGAAGAGTAACTTGTCCAGCAATAAATCTAAGATACACAGACGTTACGGTATAGATACATTAACGACTCGGGTACGCCAATTAAGAACCTAGAGACTCGAGGACGCTGGCCTTTCTCAGTTAACAGGTTCGGAAGGTTCGCTTTTTTACGGATACCCTTCGATAGTTGTATCGAACTTCGTAGAAGTCTCGCGTAGAAGTTCTCGTTAACGAAAAGGAAACAAAAGTAACGCTAAAAACAAGCCAAAGATGTTGTACGACTATCGGTGCGAATGTGCGATTGGGATTACAGATTTCACGGAACACGTTGCACTTGCAAAGTTAACCGCTCAGCTTTAGAAACGAAGTGGTCAGTTTTAACGATTAAGTTGGCAATCTAGAGTTAATAAACACTGTACAATTTCCACGAGGATATACCGGATGGATCTTTCGTTCGCGGCAACGAGATTGTTCGATTCGCAAAAACAGTGCGAGACCTTTCGGTCCAGAAACTTACTCAGAATTTTGCAGACTTGTAGATTCTCTTACTATCCTAATTATAAAAATATGCTTATAGCCTCAGGGACTCGAGGAAAAGAAACAAATGATACTTTAACTGCCGCCAACTATCCATCAGTCTTGTAAAAATTAAACACCTACAAAGTTTGAATCAATCGTTCAGTAGCGACGTCGATTTAAATTCTTAGACCAGACTGTTGTGTTCAGTAATATAATCGAACAATTTCTCTATTATCCATAAGAATATTATTACGATTGTTCTAGGTGTAATTAAAAGGCTTGTCAATAGGCTTCCGAACCAATAATGATACTATATTTTCTCTATTTTCATAAGCATGACACCAAAATCTATGAGACTACAAAGTTTCAATGAAATCGAAGGGGTCTCGCACACCTCCTCGTTAGTTGAATTTTTTTCTATAGCGTCCCGTCCCTCTAGTTTCGTATTTATTTATTTCCTGTCGGAAAGATCAGTCTTCTAGACACTCCATAAGAGATTTACAACGTACAGACTCGCGAGATACACAGTATTTCCTCCGCACCGTCTCGAGAGACACTCCGAGCCGCTAAAGAGCAGCAGAGGCTGTTTTATCTTCGCTAAATGTTTGGTGGGGATAGAAACGCGGCGCTACGGAGATAAAACTGCCCAGAACAGTTAAAACGTGACTCTAGGGAAAATATTATACACATGACTCTTTACGAGACTCGTTGCTAGTACAAATAATTAATCAACGGCGAGAGATCTTTTCGGATTCTTTCTGTTCTTTCAGCGATTACGGTAAGATTTTTTAGTACAAAGCTTCTGCCGACGCTTTCGTCCTCGCGAAGGCTGTGATTGTGCTCGTGAACATGCTGTATCGATGCTACGTCGAGGAAAATGACTTAGGTGATCGCGTCTCTCTTTTCTTTCGGAACGTTTTCGAAAGACGATTTCGAAAATTACCGTGTTGCGTCTTCTGTCGTTCAGCTAAACGTCGGCTAAATTGCGGATTTTGTGCGTTTATGGCAACCCCGAGCTTTTAAAATTCGACACAGAAAACTGTTTAACGAATCTAAGGAAAAACTCATTCTTAGATTCAAGTATTTATAGATTTCGATTTAAATAATCATTAATTTTTAATGTAAGAAGTGTTTAATAACAGTCGAACGTTTGTGGGAGTATAGAAAATAGTCTGTGGATTTTCATGCAAAATTAAAATCGTCATTTCGATATGTTGCAAATAACATATATTCTTAAATTATTCATTTTTCTCGTAGATGCATAAAATCCACAGTCTACTAACAACAAAATTAGGTCTTAAAAATTCATATTTGCATAAAGCTCCAATTAATTTCCACCGTAGACATCATTTTTCTTTTACTGCGAAATTTAAGTTATTCTTGCCACTTTGTTCGAGGGAATATTTTCAGCGCGTAGTCTTTCTCAACGACAATATTATTTATTGTTCACCACTGTTCAGCCGATTTTTCCGGATCAGAGCGACCAACGAAATTTTTTAACTCGAGTCCTCGGTGCATAACAGTCTTTCAGCTTCGATTATTATAATAATTGCGCATCGAGGAGGCGCATCGTCGGAAACTTTGATTTTAAAAACGTTCGTCATTCTCCTCGTTTTTAATTTTGTTTACGCGGCTTGTCTCGCGGGAAACATTGCGCAATCATTTGCAAGAGACACGGGTACGAGTTTCGTCTAAATTTTGAAGATTTTCACTTCGAGAGAGAAAGAGAATAATTAACGGTACGTTTTCCCAAGGAACGAACACTTGTATTTCATAGTATGTCCTTCTATTCACTAACTTTTATTGCCGTTTCCGCGGCTCTATCTATGTAACGACATGGGTTTTTTGTCAAAACGGACAGACACTGTTCGAGTATTAATTCTAGTGGGAACTAACAGTACCTACATATTGTTAGAACATAAGTAGAGAGAACATTTCATCCTTTCATCAGTATTTGAACGTGGTCTCCTTCGCGTTTTGCGAGATGCTGAATCTGTGTCCAGCTAGACGTCACTGATAGTGGCTCACTATAGTTTTTCAATGTCTAGAGCTCTCTAAACACGAGTGTAGGCGGTGAGAACTTTCGATACTCTTCAGCGTGCACTTCCGATTAATTTTCATTAACTTAATTTATTCTGTGCTTACCCCTTTCTTGATTTTCTGACAACTAACGCCTGTCTAACAGTGAAATGATTTTTACGTGAAACGTGGTTTGTTTCCCTTCCTCCCACCCCCATCCCCCTCCCCATCCCCATCCCCATCTCCAACCCGTCACCGCTTTAAGTATACTAATACAATTAACGGTATTGTATGCCACGAAACGCGTACTAGAATGTAATATATTTCTGTACATAAATAAGACGTGAGTGATAAAAGATAAGTACACAAACAACACACAAAAAAGAAAAAAAAAAAAAAGAAAGAAGACGATTATACAATGTATTAAATAAAACAAAAAAGAGATTATTTAAGGTTTCATATCGCCGAGCTATCGGATTAAAACATTTAGCTATCTTTTTCGCGAACTAACGCTGTGTTGAAAACAATGACAAAATGAAAATGAAACATGATACAAGGGATCTAGTATTATAATACGAAGAAAACAATGAAAAAATGTTCGTTGAGTGAAAATCTTTCAAATTCAGACAAACTTGCTGTAAAAAATGTTTTTGTTAATGAACCTTGTACACCGTCTTTTAGTTGCATATTTTTAGGCTGTGTGCGTGTAAACGTGAAAGAAAATAGGAAAGTTTGTTGTTTTTCTTTTCTTTTTTTTTTTTTTGTTTTCTTTTTTATTACGTCTTTTGCGAACGACTAAAGAGAAAATTATTTATTCCGAATGGTTTTTATTTATGATTAGCGTACCGTTAGAATGGGAAAACTTGTGCATAGCGTATAAGATCGGATTCGAAGTTTGCGTTCGAACGTGATTCAAGATCTCAATAATTAAATCAATTAATTAGCAAGCTTCGTGTACAGTTAGACGATTGTTGATCGAGAACGATTCGATTGTACGTGGCAAGGCAAATCGTTGTATGCGATCGCTGATAATACAATGCAAATCAAAACTGTGTTTCTTTCTATGATTTCTTCTATAGTTCACTAAGCTCCGCAGATTTTCCAAAAATATTTTCCATCGAATTTTCCAAGAAAAATTCAGTTGAACATTTCTAGAGAGTTTTTTTCTTTTAACATCATCTGTCACTAGACTGTGGATCATTATGCAAAATGTTTTCATAATTCATAGTGTACCTGTTAGAAGTGTAACAATAGGTTTTTTAACGACTGTAAAAATCTTAATTTTACGAAGTCTAGAATTAGGGTAAAAATTCTTTCATTGACTGAAAGAGTCCTTTTGGTGAAAAGAAGGTAAAAAAAAAAGTTTCTTAGTATTTTTGAATTCCGTGCATAAAAATTCACAGTTTAGTAATTTTCTACTTTTTACCTCGTCTGTTAACGAGTAAAATTGCTGTCGCTATTGAACAATGTCCTCCAATGAACAATCGCTCCTCAATTATTTATTCTTTACTTTTAAACAACTATTTAATTAACTATCGATAAATAAACAATCAAAATGGTACAAAGCAGAGCTCAGTGAACGACCTAAGTAAAAACATTGTCACCTTCTTTGTTCAATTTTTATTTTATCAATCTTCTGTCCACGTGAATGTTTTTCCTGTCTGTAATGATAAAAATCGTCTCGATCCGAGATCTCGGATCGAGCAAACTGTGCTTTACTCTCGTCTAGAATAGATCTCGTGAGTCGGACCTGTTTCTAGTTTCTAGAACAATTTCAACGAGAAACGATTAGCGATAATGAACGAGAAAATGAAGCAAAGAAAAGGAAAAAAAAGTCAAATATTGCGAATATTTTAAGTGAACACGTTGTATGCGAGGAAACATAATAGTTCTTTCAAACAGTACAACAGATTTTGGAGTGTTAAGATAATGCGATGTTTTCGCACTAGAAAAAACAAAAAAAGAGAGAGAAAAAAAAAAGAAAGAAATAGTGAAATGAAACGAAAGCACGAGAGATTACAATGATTACGATGCTTTCTTGTACGGTGAAAGTAATTAATTCGTAATAAAGAGCTCGTTTGACCTGTACAGAGATTATTATGATGTATGATTTTCTCGACGTAGCAAGTGCAGAAGATCGAAGGCCATTTTATTCGCGCCGCAATGAAATCTTCACGAAACGTTACTAAAGCATTCTCGATTAGAATAATTCTATGGATTCTTGTTTCGTTCGTAAATGATTGCTGTGGTTGCAAAATTGTACAAATTTCTGCAAAGAACGACGAATCAGCTTAGCAACGTAAAGAATACGAATTGTTCATGAATCATGAATCAATTATGGATTATCAATTATAAATCCTGATAGAGAGCGCGACCCTTCTGTATCGAATGTTGTATTTCAGACACGATTGTTGTTGTAGGAAGAAAATAAATATTTTAATGAATATTTTTACGCAAGAGCAGGGTATCTTACATTCTTTGAGATTTGGTATTGCATGTTTTTGCGAAAGCTGTAGCCGATAGGTGAGTATCTGTAATCAAATTCTGTTCTCTCGTTTATCTTTTTTTTTTTGTTTTTTTTTTCCTTTTAGAATGCGTACTACCATTTGGTTTTTTACTCTTTTTTTTTTTTAAATTGTACTTCGTTCAAAAAATAGTTAGACAATCTGTACAAGCTTGTTTCCGTCATAGAAAGTCGATTTTTAACTGCTTTCGACTGTAAATTTTGTGTAAAAAGAGAAATAGCAACAGAGAGGTTTTTTTTAACGAAATTATTCATTAGTTGTAATATACTTTTTCGGAATTGTCTTTTACGTATTCACTGGTTAAATATAACGAGGTCGGTTTATGAATTGTACAAATCACACGTATCGATTAAGTCCCTCCAGAGATTTAGGTGATTAAGGATCAGCTTACGAATTATACTTTGGAATTATACTGATTTTAGCTTGCGGTGTTTCAATCGTGTATTTCGAGTATATTAAACGAGCTGTAATTAAAGTTTGTGAATTATATACGGATCGTATGCGTGTATGTGAAAGAGAAAGATCAATAAACTAGCAGAAAATTCGACAGTATTTTATCGAATTATGCGAATCGTATGCTTCGAGTGTGATTTAAGTGCACGGTACATACTCATGCATGTGGCTACTTCTAACAAATAGTGGGAGATAGTGGCAAGTGATCTAACAGCCACTGATTTTTAACATTAACAATTTTTTCTTAACCCTTGTGCACTATTCGGAATACTCGGTTAATTTCAAGATATCAATTGTGCCAGAATTATTATTATTCAGTTCTGGATAAAATTTAACTCTTGATTCGAGTGCAGTGTATAGAATCGTTGAAATGTGAAATTTATTTATGTTCAAACTAAGAATATTTAGTTATATTCGAACTAAAACAATTGCGATTATAAGCAAAGGCGTGTGTTTTTAGGAAAAATTGATCTGAATATTGCAGGAGAGTTAAAAATTGTAAATCTTCAGCGATACAGTTTCTACAATATTTCTGATAAAAATGGTATGACATGCTTTAATTACTTTCCACCGGAGAGGATCACAAAGAATCAAATTTTCTATTGTAAACTCAACAAATCCAACAAAGCTGCGAATGCGAACAACTTTTATCGAAGCTAGACAGAAAGATTGTTACTGTGAAAAATGTATTCTGAAATACAGATGCACGATTACGCTTCAGGAATTATTTCTCATCGAATCGAGAATTCGAGCGAGTCAATTGTCGACACCCGAGACCAATGGATTTGTTCTTACCAGGGACCATGGGATCATCACTATCAAAATTAACAAAATCTTGGTATTACAATCAGTTCCCTTGAAATTTTTCTGGTTGAAAATAATTGAAATATTTTGTTCATTGTCCGTGAAATTTAATCATTATCAAGAAAAATTGATTTGGGTTGCTCACGATCGTTATCAATGATGAAAATTGATTTTAGTTGCTCACAACTGGTCTGTAGATTTTCATCTAAAATGAAATGTTTCTAAATCAACTGTAAGAAACAGAGGTTAAATAAAAATATATACACACGTATGCATGAAGATTTTCAGTCTATTTATCCTGATTAAATTGTCAATCGGAAGGACATTTTTATTCTATATAAGGATTCGTAGTCTAGTTGAGCTACTGAAATAAACGTTCACGATTGCAACTATTATAAGCGACTGAAAGAAAATTCTTTTCACTAAGAATCATTAGCAATGAAATAATTTATCGGTCACTCGTAATCGTTATTTATCACCATAAATAGAAATTGATTAGTCGTGTGTGGTCAACTAAAACTCTGTTTACAATTACGTGTTATGTTTAACAGCTTCAATTTCACTTCGAGTCTTTGCTATCGATTTTCTTGTCCAACAATTTTGGATTGGTCCCTGGTCGTCACTGATCAAAGTCTAATACTTGCTATGATTCATCAGGATCCGCCAATCTCTGTATCGGTAACGAGCATAACCGATTAGGAGCGTGAGAGTCTCGCCAGGTCCAATAACGTTCTGTTCTTGGTCATTTCAGAGAAAGTAATTGCCGGTGAAGGTTCGCTGATGGGAGAATGCTTAATACGACCATGTTAAGTGGCTCATGTGAATACCTTTATTACAAGCAACACGAAAAACCGTAAAATCGGTCGAAATCGTGTGATCGGTAAAGGACGTCGATTCTGTTTGTCTGTTGCAGGTGGCAGCCAGTCGGTTGCCAGTTACGAGGATCTAAGTTCGAGTAGCTTTAGCTCGGCGAGCAGAGCTTCTTTGGACGCGAGGAGCTCGCCGACCCCATCTTATGGTGCTGAAAACATGATGGTCTTTCCCGGTGACAGTAGCGGTTCCATTTGAGAGTATTTGAGGTGCGCAGCTCTGCTACCGAAATGGCTGCGCTGTCTCAGGTAAATTCAGGAGAACAACAACAGCAGAAAAAAGCCATCACGCCTCACCGCAATTTCCGAATAACGCATATGCTCAATCAACTACAGGACTCGCGAGGAAATCACTGTGCCATTTCCCGAGGTCGTTGCACATCTGCATACCACGTGCCCACCGTTTTCGCAGTTCGATTTCTCACACAGAAAATGATCTCGCGGAAACGCGGACACGCCGCGCCGAGGCATTTATGCGAAACGAAACTCCTGGCGACACTTCTTCCTTCGAGCATTTTCTTTTAATTCAACAGATCACCGATTCGCAATAGACATTTTTCTTTTCCGAGTCTTGCACACGTTCTGCCACTTTTTCGTGGACAGAACGTTGTTCAATAATAGTGTCGGCCAAAAAATTGATTTTTCGACGACGGCAATTTTTTGTCAAAAATTATGGTGACTTGGATCTCTTTAATAATTTGTTTTTTTACGGACGGAGAATTTTGTTTCTTTTTTTTTTTTTGTTTTTTTTGTTTTTTTTTTGTTTTTTTTTTTTTACGAAAGTAACGTGATTCCATTTACGAATTCACTTTTCTGCGAATGCTAAAGTTAGGCAGGCAGGAGAAGACTTATTTTTGCCAAACTCGTGGTGACTGGAATTTTTCAACAATTTGTTTTACTAAAGGTGAGGCGATTTGTTTTTTTACAAATTCACATTTCTATGTGTGCTAAATGTAGACAGGCATCGGACTGGTGGAGAGAAAAATTTGTTTATACGTTTCACACCTTTGGCAAAATTATAGTGACTAGAATTAGAGTACCATGTGACAGAATTCACAGCTGGGAAAAATATACCAAGGAAATCGCGATAGATTGTGGTCTGGGGGTTTGGTCTGACAAGCATTCTCGGTAAATTGGCGACAGATTGAGGTCTGCGTTATGTTTAACAAATATTCTCGGTAGAGTTCCGAAAGATTGAGGACTGTTTTAGGTGTAAGGAATGTTCCGAGTAAAATCACGAAAGATAGAGGTCTGCGAAAGAAAGCGTTTCACCTTCCTGTTTTCCGGTTTTTCAATATGCCTTGAAAAAGGGAAAAAGTTGGTCGATTTCACTGATAAATGCTTCGGCGTCTCGTCACGTCGCGACACTTGGGATCGTACAAAAGTCAGTGGCATTGAACTCTCTCTTCTGTCTGGGAATGGTAAACGCTGCGCTAGAGCATCTACCTACACACGGGGTGATAAGATTGCTGAATATTTTTCTTTCCTTTTTAAAAGAACGTTTTATATCGTAAGGAATAATTACGTATGAATAACCGATCGTTTCTAATCGTATCTTCGTATATTTACGTAGTATTTTGGTAACACCACCGTTGACCAGCGACGAATGTAAAAAGTTAATCTATACTTCCATGATGATGAAAAGGGAGAGATACAAAAAAAAAAAAAAGAAGAGGAAGGAAGAAGGAAGAATACAAAGAGCGACACACACACACACACACGCGCGCGCATATACGTACACACGTACATACAATGAGAATGAAGAAAAAAAAAAACAATTGCATTTTATACTCTGTAAGCGCGGTCGCGCTTTAATTACGAAGCTTGAAAAAAATACGTTCTGTAATCTTTCGATCGATGCATTTCTTCGTTCGCGATACTTTTGTAGCCTTCGTATCTGCGAGGAGATCAAAACGATTACATCCGA
Organism: Halictus quadricinctus; assembly: GCA_028454245.1. Classification (NCBI taxonomy): domain Eukaryota; kingdom Metazoa; phylum Arthropoda; class Insecta; order Hymenoptera; family Halictidae; genus Halictus; species Halictus quadricinctus. The sequence continues at coordinate 14,884,393 of CM052125.1, read as the reverse complement.
GGAGATCGTTCGATTGTCGGTTCAGCGACACCGTGCGAGTCGCAGTCATCTCACCACTCTCTGGTTTTCTTTAATTTGTTGAAAAAACCAGTCGAACTTTTTCGGCACTAACAACGTCGGTCGAATTTCGAGCCGGAAATCGAATAAAATCGTTGAACACGAATGATGAAACAAAACCATCGAAAAATTGTCTGCATCAGTTGCAAGGAACAGGAATTAAGTAAAAATTTTCTTCATGCTGTAACGATGACTTCAATAAGTCCGTATTTTGAAAATTTTTTTAATCTTCCTATGCATGCGAATGGGGCACCTACTTATTTTTGTCATGAATGTATAAAATCTGTAGTCTATTTATGAGCGACGATTTTGTCCTTTTTCTGCGTTCGACAGAGGTTCAAGCGATTTTCTCACCGCACATGGTGTGTAGGCTTCACATTTGTATACTTTCCACTGACTGTCTCACTTGTATTTGACTTTTACACGCGTATAATCTATAAATAAGTATACCGAATCTTGCTAGACGAGAAGCCTTAATGAACAAACGACGAAATCAGGTTCGAAATTGACTTTTGAACGAATCGAAAATATATTGTGAGCGTTGCATTGTTGGAATTCTGGAGGGGGAACCACCGCGAATAAACGTAGACTCTAGACGCAATTTACGCTACAGTTGCAATACGATAATGCTGTTCAACTACCACAATAATTATTTACAGAACGTCAATGGTTAAATGCTTTAACAGTTTCCCGGATTTTATCAGTGCGACTCTGACGATGATCTTTGTTCATTACAGGCTCACTTTGAGTACTTTCGTGATATAAACACAACGTTTCCTTTGATTGAAGTGTGGTTAGACTTTGAACGCGTACACGTTCCAATTCGAACTGAATGTTTCCTAACGATGGGACAAGACGACGGTTCACCGAATGACTGCCTCTCGTATCGTTCGACGACCAATTTCCTGTGTCGACGCTGCGAAGGGAACTCGTGGCGTTTTATAGAATTCGGGTAAAGAGAAGAAGAGCGAACAGTGTTGTCGTACGTTTTGTCCGAGGACGAGAAACCCGTTTGTACGAGCGTTTGTACGATGGTGGAGTTGCTTTGAGAGAATGCGGAGAACCTGGCTTGTCACGCTGCTCAACCAAAAGACAGCGTTTCCCTCGTTTGGGTCGCGCTCTGGCCACGCCCCAAGCACCGCCTCTATCCTCACTGCTGCCCAACAGCAGCGAGCAGAGGCAGAGTTTTCAGAAAAATGCGTGGAGAGTGAAAGGAAATAATTACCATTCATATCTGAGGGGAATCAAAATTCTAATTAAATCAAAGATATGTTCAACTCTTAAAAATTGAAGATTGTGAATGTGGAATTTGGAAAATTGGAAATTTATCATAGCTACAGTTCGCGACAATATTCTACACGATCTACCTTTAATATTCAATCAGTTTTCGAAATAAATTGTCAATTGTCTTGGATTTGCTAAATAAATAATATTTATTGCTATGAAGAGTGACTGGCAGCGCGACGTCAAGGAGGAAAACTGTGTTTATGGATGCATGGATCTTCTGTTTGTACCGATTCCTCGATCCTTTCGAGACCGCTATTGACATTAATACTACAATACATCACTCAGTCTTATCAACTTTCGACGATAAGAATGTTTATTCCATGTGTGAAATAGATTTAATGACTCCAATTATTGAAACAGTGAGTCTTTAAAGCGTTAAATAATTTTGAATCGATTTAGTTTGATTGGATGATGTTTCGGAGCACGTTTTGGTCTCGGGAGCACAGGAAATCGGTTCAGGCGCGATCGCGAAATCCACAAACCGGAAACGGAAGTGCAAGAAAGCGAGGTAACTCGTGTATGTGGGGTACAGACGTAGCTGGCCGGAGATTCGATTCGATTCGATTCGATTTGATTTCCGTGGATACTCGCTTTTCCCAATAAGAAATCTGAAAAATCGTGCACAGGATCTGCGTCTTCCGTATTCGGGGCAACAAAGTCGAGCAAAATACGGTAGTCCCCGCTTAGTAGACCGATGCTGGAAGTCTGACTAACGTGCCGACTCACGTGGAGTAGTAGGGGAGCCGATGGGATCCGAGAGGACTCGGGGGAACTCACGAAACGTCTCTCGGAGACTTTCTTCGCTTTTCCGCAAACCGAAATAGCTCGTGTCTACGATGAATTAGGGGAGGAGGCGGGGAGTCGAGGAGAGCCGGGAAAGACGGAGTAGAGGTAGAAGGGGGCTGACGGAGGCCTGAAGAGACCGAGGAGAACCGAAGGAGATCCTGGAGCGCCTCTCGGAACCTTGGGCCTCGAGTGGGGACTCGCGTCGCGCTCAAATCTAAGCAGCTCGCGTTTGAACCGCACTAAAGAAGCGAGGGAGCCTCGGAGAGCCGAAGGGATTCCCGGAGCGTTCCTCGGAGCCTCCTCCCCACTCGCGTCGCGCTCAAAGCTAAGCAGCTTGCGTTTCAGCCGCACTAAAGAGGGGTGAGGGTGCCTCGGAGAGCCGAAGGGATTCCCAGTGCGTTCCTCGGAGCCTTTGCCCCCACTCAACTGTCACTCAAAGCGAAGCAGCTCGCGTTTGAGCTCACACGCTCACGAAGTGGGGCAGCCGAGCCGAGTAAGGCTAATCGTAAGCTGAAAGAGAGGCCGATGGGAACCGAAGGGACTCCGAGAGCGCCTACCTGCCTCGATCACACTGTCACACTACGGGCTCCAGCCTGCGTCTACTAACCGGAGACTGTTGTACTTCAAGTTAGCGAGGCTTCCGAGCGTTGATATTGCTCAGACAGTGGTTTCGAGTAGTGTTTGCGTTACAATTTCTCTCGTGACGGCAATGTGAATCCCCAAAGAAGGATTTATCTTGATAATTGTAGAGGGTTCGACTTGTGAGAGTTTGAAACAGAAGGTCAGTGCTCGGAAGGACCGATCGGTGAAGGAACTTTTTTATTCGAACGTATTGTAGTCGCGTAGACATTGTATCATCTGAGAATCGCGAAGAAAATGTGGTGCTGTCTATTGGGAGGAATCTGTGCCGCGTCCTTCCACGATCAACATCTTGTTATCCGTTTTGGTGGATCAGGGAAACTACGGATCGCTCCGATTTTTATTTCGCAATTATATACTTTACATGCGTGTATGTAACAATTACATACTTTAGAAATATTATTATTGACAATTTTTCTTCCATTTTTTCTTTTCATTTTTCTATTCTAGCATCGTTTAAATTGTATCTATCCTACACTTGTACATTTTTAAAGATTGCGGACTTGCGATGGAAACATAAATTTGAATAAACTAACCAGCAGAAATGAAATAGAAATAGTATGAAGTATAAAATAAGAATGTGTAGCTTCTATCAGAAGTCTTTCTACACCGAAGCTAAAATTTTCAATTGCACTGCGTTCAGACGGCAAACAGGCGGTCAACAGGCGTTAAAAAACCGCAATATGTTTGTTTATTACAGAATAATCGCTATCTCCGAAGATTGTCGAATGTGAAACAGTTCGGTTAACAGGTCCACAGCCTGCAACACAGAGTACAAATGTAAAGCAGATCCACCATAATCGGGTAACCAGGTGTGAATCGCGTTCGAATGGCAGTTTCAGAGCATTACGGGGCGATGACAAAGCGTGCGGTAGATTCGACGAACTATAAAAGAAGAGGAGAGGCGCATAGATTAATAGAGAGACGTTTGTAGAGATTTGAAATTCGCATCCTCCCTTTTACCACGGTTTCGATGAGCTTTCTGTATGTGTATAGACCGTGTGGCCGGGCATCGAACGACAGGAAACGCTTTTTACAAGGATCCCCACGCGGCACAAGATCAGAGAAACGGTAAAAAGCGGTGTATGCATATATTTTTCTACCTTTTACTTTCTAACGTGTCACCGTTACGGATTCATTTTTATAGAGATTAACAAAAAAGAAAAAAAGAATATAAACGACGAGGTCGAATGAAAAGAAAAGAAAAGAAAAGAAAAGAAAAGAAAAGAAAAAAGATAACGAAGGAAGGAAAAGCGAGTTCGCAAGCTCTGATACGAGATGCAGACTCTAACGAATCACACGAGGATAACTCTGGTCAGAATAACTCTGGAAGCAGAAAAAATTCTTAAACCTGAAAATTTGGCTTTTTCTCCTGAAGATTTATCGATGATTTTCGGGAGAAGATTTCTGTTGACCAGTGCAATCATTTTTTCTGGTAGTTACCTTCTGATCCAGGTCGCATGAATCGAGTCGTAGAATTGATAGACGGCTTTCGAGAGCGTTACGACGACGTTTTTCAATGCGGTTCCATTCGGAAGAGTTTTCGATCGCGCGGACATCGAACCCCTTGCGCTTGTAATTTTTCAATCATCAACCGTAAGAAATCGAACAGTGATCATACATGTTGATCCTAAAATCATGCCTACTATTTCTACAAACTACAGTTTCTGTTATTAAGTTCACCTAACCCTCCTTACAACAAAAATTCATCAAAATATTCAATCACGAATTGAAAGTGAATATAACGCATCGAATCGCCTTCGACGAAGTACAGTGTTTACTCTATGTATGTCCTAAATGCCTAGTGAGGGGCCATGAACCGAGGCCTCTAGAGCTTCGCTGTCCTTTTTTACGTTCGGCGTGGATCAAAGAATAGTATCTCCTGGCCGATATATGTCCCTGGCTAGACCCGTGTTTTCGACATATATCGAACAAACACTGTACATTTCGAAAGAATGAGCACAAAATTAAAGTGGCAGGATCAAAAGATGTTAATAATCCTCCGGCTGTGATCTGTGTCGAAATAATATTTTTATCGATATTGCTCGAAAATTAAACGAGAGTCTCAGTTGTTTTCGATCTGAATATAGTCGTTTACGATATAGTAGTTGATAATGAGTTTCTTTTGTAATTACAAGTACAAAGGGTAAATTGTCTATCCGTCGATTGATTTTCGACTACAAAAGAAAAGAAAAGAAAAGAAAAGAAAAGAAAAAAAAAAGAAATTATGCGTTTGACGATGTAATTGCTTGGGATTCAGAAAACCAGGAACATTATGAAGTGTACATCATTTTGTAATGGGATCGTCGAAGTTCGAGTGAAGAATCGTTTCTTATTATGTTTAACCATAACCCTAAGAAGTGCCAAGAATTGTAATATTTTCCTTTTTACAGAAATACAGAGGAAATTTTATAAAATGTTCTTACTCGGCAACTGAAAATCATGAGCACAACTGTGGAAAACTAGGAATTGCAACAACAAATTCTTTCTCGCAATCCTGAAACACTATTACAATTTTTATGCTACGTATATGTTACAAATTTTCCTGTCTTTATTGTTATTATAATTGCCTGATTTTCGATTGTGTCATGGTTCTCGGAAAACTTTATACAACGTTACGAGATAAGCAACTAATATACTTTCGTGTTAACAAATTGTTGTTAACAGTTTCTCAAGCTGCGTGAATTAGCATTGCGAAAATAGAGCAAACCGTTCGACTCGTTCAGTTCAAACAGTGTTGCGAACGATTACTATTGATTGATCAGGCTCGAGTGACCCATTATCATTGTGTTACCAATAAAAATGGCTTTTTGCAGTCTCAACGAATGATGTGCGTGGTTCTCGAGCGCTCTGTAACACGCAGGATGGAGACAACGATAAAAATCAAAATTGCAAATTTCTTTTTTTGGTGGATCGTTTCCTGATTAAGATAAACACTGATCAATACAAGTAACTCATACTAAATAACGGGCTGTACCATTTTCCTTGTACAGGGTGAGTCACCCTATCAATTCTAAATTTTATTTTACAAACAAATGCACAAAACAGATTCTCCTGAGTAGCTAATCTTATCAGTACTTTCTAACAAGTATGAATTTCAGTATGTGAGCAAATGCGACTTTAAAACAGAAACTTTCAGCTTAAGAAGAATAATTTTAATTCTATTACAAATCTATTGACAATCTATTTTGTACAAATTGCGATCAAAAAGTCACAGTGAACTAAAATGCAAAGAGTAATAATACTTTGCTATTAACCTTCCTTCAAATACAGTTCGAACTTACTATAATTTGATCTCGGACAAACCCCTAAAAATTATATCAATCATACGTTCAACCCCCGAAAACAATATATTTTTAATTTTCTCGTGACTGCCCCTGCATAATTAATTTCTCGCCTGAATAAATTTGATTTAAAACGCTGTACCTTATGTAATAATGAAAAGTGCGTGACACACAATCATGCTCGATGAACGCAAAAGTCAGCCTCGAACTCGCAAACCTAACGAAGGGGATGGAAATTTGAGCTGCGAGGTTTTCGTTTCGAACCAACGCAGATCAATCAAACGCAAGATTACTTGTATCAGAGATTCTTTGTATCGTGACCATATTTTTCTCCCCTAATTGTAAGCGCATGATTCGTATGATCGAGGCTGGATGAGTTTACATTTAATTTGGAAATCTCGAGTGAGAGAGGGAGAGAGTGAGAGAGTGAGAGAGTGAGAGAGTGAGAGAGAGAGAGAGAGAGAGAGAGAGAGAGAGAGAGAGAGAGAGAAAGCACTGGAACTTGCAATTAGTTTGCTCGACGAACTGATTTGTATCGAAATGATGAAAGAAGATGATTGTTTTATATGATACTAAGGCTGAACAGGGTTGTCGTGTATGCTTGGGCTTGTTTGTCTGTTCGTTTCCTGTTTAATTTCTTCATAGTTTTGAGTGCTCAGCCTGAGTGCGAACTTTATTTTCGATACGGATTAAAAAGCATTCACTACTGTCAAGCGTCTCGTTTTCTTTATTTCAACGCTTGACGTACGATTATTATTGATAATCGTACGGCGAATAATTAACGCGAGATGAACGACAGCTTTCACAGGGAACGTGTGGATAAACGCTAGAGAAAGGTAATGCACGTCGCATTTATAGCGTTTACAATTTTGTCAATATCGGTGATTAACTTTTGTATGTATACCTATTTATATGCACGTTAATAATTACTTTTTCATACATTGATATCAAGTATAATTCCGTTTGATACGAAAAAAGCGTGATAAATATACGATTACAAGAAACTCACGTATTTTTAGTCACGATTTGTTTTGGTTGGTGTTTTTGTTTTAGAAGATTAGAAAATAGTCTGACCCACTAAGAATTGACGCTATAGTGATCACTTAACTCCGAGATATTAATGCTATAGCGATTACTTAACACCAGTAATTTGTTCGCAGAAGCTTAGAATGTTTACATTAGTTTTATTTGTAATAAATGCAAATGTTTCGAAACTCGTGATACATCGTTCGATTACTATAGCAGAACGCATGTGTCTCAAGTGGGAAGAAATGAATCAGGTACGTCGAGAAATCTTATAATATTGTACTAACAGAAAAGGTAATACTTTTTCAGGCATCCTATTCTATTTGGGAAAGAATGGAAATGTGTGCGGGGCACTCGAATCCTCTTAGAAATTAGTTTAATTAATTAGTTGCTAGACTGCGCATTCAAAATAAAACTGTCCTCCATTCACATCGCAGAAAACTATAGTTAGATGGAAATTGATTTTTCCTTTTAATAATTTCTATTATTCTATTATATTTCTGTATTCTTTTGGTGCTTTTACTGTTTCGCGTTTCATTTATTCATTTTTCTCATAGATGCGTAAAAACCGTAGAGTTGTAGTAGTTGCAAATGCGTAAATTGAATAAGCTGGGTTGTACCAGCTAAAAAAAATGTCAAATGTTTGACGCAACGAAATAATTAATTCAAGTAGCCGAGTATGCCATTTTCCGGGGGATGAACGGAGAGTGCATTCTCCTCGTGGCCAGATTTCTAGGACGAGGACGTGATCGACCTCGAAATCTCGAGGTAACGGGGTGATCTTGCGCGTCATCGGCGAGTGCAGGCAATTCGATCTTCTATCGATTCGGTTTTTACCAACATCTCACCTATTGACCACCCCTCGGTCCTCCGCATCCTTCGTTCTTTAATACCACACACTTGATACATCACAATACACACTGTAACCATCAAAGCCGAACGACAATTATCGATACAAGGGTTGAAAACAACACCAGAAAGATAAGTTAAGCAGGTGATGAAGAGGGTGCGTGAGGGTGGGTTGGTGTTGCAACAATTCACAGGTGAGACATAAAAATATACACTGTAACCATCAACTACACATTACTGAACATCATATAAAATTGTCGATTGTCCGGTGTCGACCGGAGTGATGACAGCAACGCGTCGCAAAGGTAAGATAAGCAGGTGATGAAGGATTTATAGGGGGTGGGTGAGGGTTGCGGCAAATGATAGGATCGTGTGAGGCAAACTGGAGGATCAAGCGAGGGCTGTTTTCGAGTTTCGTCGAACCGGATACTAATCCGTCGAGCAGTAGCACCTACGTCGGCAGTTGCGCGACAATTGGCAATCGGTCGAAAATAATAGGCACGCGGGCCGGAGGGGACACGGCTTTTGACTCGGCTCGAGTCTCGGGTCTCGGGTCTCGGGTCTCGGGTCTCGGGTCTCGGGCCAGGCTGCAACGGCCTGCAACGGTGGCTGCAACGACGGCGATGAAAACGGCGTGAGGTCAGAAGAAAGAGGAACGGGCGTGCTTATCGTGCATCGTCTCCATCTACCTCGAAACGCTTCCAACACGGCAAACTAAGCCGTAGCCGTGTCCCTCCAACCGGGTCCGTACTTCTCGACGTGCCTCGGCCAAGAGTACCTCAGCTGACGTTCGCAAAAACACCAACCCTGTGCGCGACGTGTGTCATCGTGCACAGCCTGCCAGCCAGGCCTCGCGTCCACAAGATCTAGATGTTTCTCCTAATTTCGTTTCGCTATGCATCGATGCCTTCCTTTTGAACCCCTACCGCGAGGGGTTCAATTAGGAAGCCACAGAAATCGGTATCTCAGGGAATTCTTTTCTCTGAAACTATTCGACAGTACCAAGCACTTCTTGGGCCATTTTAAAGGCTGGGGCATTTCGGAGACTATATCATATTTTTTTTGTTTTTTGCTTAATGAAAACTGTTTATTAACTGCGAAGTTGTAGCTAATCTCCTGGAATAAATAATTGTTAAATATTTTTTGATGAAGAAATTATGAGACAGATTCCAAAATATGACATTTTAGTTTTATAGGTGGTGAGAAAAAAAATTTCCAAATATAACTATTGACCGAGTGCAACCCCTTACGGGGATTTTGATGCATGAGAAATTAGAAAAATTGATCTAGAGGAGAAATGAAAGATTGACTTTCCAACTGCAGTAAATAAAGGATATACATATGTATGATTTTACAAATGTGGTATACAAAGAACACATGATTTCCCAAATACAGTACAATAAGGAACGAAATGGTGACTTCAATTTCTGGAGAAGTTCGTCACGAGTGGAACGAGAGTGCAAGATTGATCAGAGGTATTTTTAGTAAGCCAGCGCACGGCAATTAAAAAATCTGTTTTGTCTTATAAATAGACGGCCGGGTACTTAATGGGTGAAGCGTCGTGTTGCTAGTTCGACGTATTGATCTCTTATGCAATTTATTCTGCTTTGAGGTTCGTGCCGATTCGTTCTTTTAATTATGTGCCACTTGAGTAACGACTGCGGCGTAATTAATGATAGGCCCGATTTAATTTTGGCCGCGTGTAGTCCTGTAAATATTTTCTTCTTGAACCTCGTCCCTTCATTAATTTCGATGACGTTTCTACCAAAAACGGGTCAACTGTGCCACGATCTCATTTGATCAGATCCGCTCAAACGACAAAGCTTCCTCAATCCTTCTGTATTTTTGCCGATTTTTTCTCTTTTCGATTTTTGCCGATCAGTGGTTTCAAGGAAATTTATTTTGCTTTAAGGGGAATTTTATAGGTATGTTCGAACGAAGATTGAACGGAATAGGGTATTTAACATAAAATTAAGACTCCCGATCGTCGAGTGACGTCACAGAATGACACTTTGACGTAAATGCTTCGTTGCTGGTGATCGAAGAGAAGCTGACAACACTTCGGCCACTCGAGACGAGTTCAATTTCTTAAACGTTACCCCCGCGCCCTTGCTTTACCGTGTCAAATATAGATCTTTAAATTCGATAATACGATGATCTTGCACCGATAATCTCTTTTTGTTATCCGGGGGACCTTAACCTAGTGCGGGAAAGAAATCTGACAATGCACGATCATAGTATCATTTTTAGGGGACCATGGCCTTCGAGAATGTTAGGGGGTTGTCCACAACGGTATCCAACCCCCAGTTCCTGAGGAATCGATCTCGAACAGAAAACTGCATATTATTATCGAAAAAAGCGACGACAGCCGGAATATTATTCAGTTCTGGAAATAGCCAGACATCATCCTCGTATGGGGGGGGGGGGGGGACTCGTGGTAACGAACCATCGAGAGCAGCTTCTTTTTACCTCGACAATCAGGTCATTGGGCCTGTAACACCACTGGGAATAGCAGAATGTGCCGTGAACCACTCGAACCGCTCCTTCAGCAATCCATTTCTCGGCTCTTTCCTTTCTAACGGCAGCCAGCCGCAGTATCGACGTCAGTACTACGAAAAATGACGTCATCAGACGCATGGAAATATATCAGGTCATCCGATAAGCGATTTCAACACTTTTTCTTCCGTTTGCCTCTTACTCATGGAACTGGGCACTCCTCGAGGTACCGATGGCCATTGCTGCCTCGAGATACTCATCTTACGAAGATACATAAACTGTCTTTGGGAATTTTTGTCACACTCGATCACTCACTCACGCTGGATCCAGAATAAATAAAGTCCCAACAATTATTATTACTAGATAGTGGATTTTATGAATCGATAACAAACATGAGCAGATGAAACAGAAAATAGAAGAAACGTCAAATGAATTTAATATCACTGGTACGTTATTTATACAACCTATTGAAATTATTAAGTTTAACTCTCCTTTCTTATAATTGATGCAATTTTTACTTTGCATAAAGACTAACCACTAAAGAAAACTTTGCTTGATGAGCGATGATTTACAAAATGGCGACGCAAAGAAGATTTCTTTAATATTTTCTTCCAAGATCAAATTAATCATGTTCTTAAAACAGTGTCAGTTAGATTGGCAATTTTGAAAAGAAAAGATTTTCAAAACTGTTTTTCATGTTTTATATCGAAGTCACTTTCTCGAAAAGAAAAATGGAGGCTGTGTTGTACACAGTCTGGATGAGTTGAAGTTGTGTTTCAGTGGAGAGAATTGTTTTCAGAATAGTGAAAATAACTTTTTATTGATATCGGTCCAAGTGGAATTAACGAAAGAATGTACTTTCTCCGTGCGCAGTGTCTAAATGTTTCTACAATTATAATTCCGATGGAATCGTCGCGTCACCGTATCAAGCACTCGACAATTAGAAAGGCATTGTTGCAACGTGCTTTTCAAAGAGACTGGTCGATACTGCGACTTAGAATCAGTGAAGGAAAAGGAATTCGTTCTTATCATTCTCAAGGTAATGCCACGAGGTCAAGGTAAAAGTAAATACATTCACCCTGAGGGCGTATTACTAGATTAGCTTCCTACATCTCCGTTAATGCGCCTTCAAATCTCGATTTCAAGGTTTTTAAAGTAAAACGTCTCGTTGCTCGGAGTCTCGGAACGCGTGGACCGATCTTGACGAGAAAAATTAGCAGTTTTTCGAATTTTTAGTTAGTCAGGCCATTGAATTTTTGGTTAGTTGCTACGGGTGAGTGAGTATAAGTCGAATCTACACGGTGTCCTCCGACGATTCTACGCAAATTATTAAGACGGTTCGAGAGTGGCAATATTATTAATTGTGCCGGTACTAATGAGAGCGTCCGTGGCTTCTTTCTCACGTGTCACGTGGTAAAGAAGTGTCATTCCACGAAAAACACTGATTTTCAGTTATCTTCAACCGCTTCTGTATTAATGATATTTATCCGCGTCATACCTTTAACGAGGCGAGTTATCTCGCTGGTAACGAACACTGTGCAACTGAGAACGGAAAACGAAACTATAGCCAATCAGATCTGTCGATTTTTCAAAACCAAAATCTACACTCTTTCTTTCTTAAAAAGTCTTATAATTGTCTCTCATCGATTTCATTTGCTTAGAATTATTGCAATTTTCGAGATAATTAATAGAAGTAGAAATAGAGCGAAAGCAAGGCAGTTTTGTTATGTAGAAGGGGTGACTAAACAGACAACAACAAGTAACTCTCGTTACAGGCTCGTGTTCATTGCCTCACAGTTTACCCTTTTCATCCCTGCCGGCTGACACCGTCATTGTTAGACAGTGTCAGAAAGCACCCTCTTGTCACATAGTGTCCCTCGTGGCTACACTTTCCTTCCTTTTTGCGGTACGTGGCCACGTGTTCGTGCAACCGCACACATGCGATTTAGGGAAGCTGCACGCGTGCGAATCGATGGGTGCATGTACAGGATGACTCTGATAGAAACTACTGTCCAAAAATAACAAAATAAAAAAGTATAATATGGAGTATAGAGCAAAGAATGGAGCAGAGTATAGAGTAGAATATAGAGCATGTACTATAGAATATAAAGCACAGTATAGAGAAAAGTATAGGGAAAAGTATAGAGTATGGGGTATGAAATAGAAAGTTCGGTATAGAGCAGAGTATATTGAATCAGCTGATTAGCCTAAAAAGAATATTAAAGCCCAGCTAATTCCTAGTTCCCAAAATGCGAAAGATGAATTCCAGGAAAAATGTCGGAAAAAATCTCAAAAAATAATGTGCCGTTGTAGAATATTTTGGGTTCCATTTGAACGGTTTTGCCACCCCAAAGCCGCCCCAGCGTATACCTGGAACACCCTGTATAGGTTCTCGAACAGCGGACACTTCAGGATGCACGAGCACCGCGTGAACACGTAGCATTCTATTCGCGGCACAATTTTCGAGGATCGATATATCGAGCGGCGTGTCCCGTCGGTCGACAACGATGTCTTCAAATAGCACGGTAGTTAACGTCTCTGAGAGTCACCCTCAAGAAGGGTGGCGCGAGAGCGAGAGGACTCTTTCTTTTCCTCCTCGATTCTTTCGTTTCTTCTTCCCCGTCATCGGTGACGTTTCTCTCTCATTCTTCCTTGCAACCCCTATTCGCGATGCCGCGCCGCGCCGCGCCGCGCCGCGCCGAGCCGCGCCGGCTATTGCCATAATCTATCCCCCCAGGTGGAGATGGTTTCACCGTTCCAATGCACCGTGATTGCATGGGCCCTGAAGTCGAGGGTCTAAGTAGCAAAACGATCGCTAAATACTTTGTCGAGCATCGATAATGGTTCAACGGCTCCGGAGTTGCCTGTCATCGAGCCGAAACTAGAATCATGGAATCATCCCCTTGCAGAATGTCCTTCGATTTCATTTTTTAATGTTTCCAACCCTTGGGTAATAAAAATCTCGAATTTGTTATTTGATACTTTAATTTATAGGGACTAGGAAACTAATATTATTGTTGTGTTTATAACGAACATTAATGTATTGTATAAAGTACAGTAATGTTTTCGTTGGGCCTTCAGTTCACTTGCAATCCCTTAACACTGGAATTTAGAAAAAGTAAATTTTTGCATGCACAATTCTGGTATTAAAAATATAATTTCGACACGTCTGAGAGTGTACAATTAGTCGAAAAAATTGTATCTATTATTCGGTAAAAGTTTACAAGGATACTAACATTATCTTTTCCTCATTACTCTAATTTTCTCTCATCCAATAACAACATTTTTGAAAGTCACTCAATTTGGTCATCATTAATCTCATTAATCTAATGAATTGCCCACGATCTCTTACCTAAGGTCAAATTCTATCAACTCGCTTTCCCTCCAGCTTTCCCAAATCCTTGAATAAATTACGAGTCATATTTTTAAATGCAAATAAATTCTTCGTAGAACGATGACGCTATGATCATATCGGACCTGTTCGAATAATTGTATATGGTAACTTAAGCCCATAGTTTTCTCACGTATCAGTCCCATCCTCTTTCTTTTGTTCTCCAGCTAATGACGGCGGTTGAACCACGGGAGAATTGGTTTCTCGCTGCTTCAAGATTTCAGCCGCGAAGATCAAAGGAACCTACTGGTACACTCGCCTTGATGTTCCTTGTTGTTCGCTGTTACTCGTTGCTGTGTACCCTCTCCTGGAGGGTAGCAACGTTGCAACGAGCACCACACGTGTCCGGTGCAACGTGCATCCGACGTGGAGAATTAATTCGACGGCTTCATTCACGCTATATCATTTTCCTCTGGGGAAAGCTAGCCTGCTCACCTCCGCTAAAAAGACTACGACTCGTCAATTCAGTGTCACAATCGACTCTCAAAAGAGCACTGATTACGAGACAGTATAGCGCTTTGGTTTTATTAATATTAAGACTTCGGGCGAATCGTACACTCTCAGATCTCTCAGAATTGAATTTTTAATGCCAGACTTACGCATGCAGCGTCTAAGGACTATATACAACACCCTGATTTAAAGCTCCACGACGATATCAGCCACAACAAATCCTCGATCTTTGCCACCCCCTGTACTTTCCTTACAAATCTCAATTACCCTATCACAGCAATCAAATTATTCGCAGACCATATACAACACCCTGATATAAAGTTCCTCGACAAAGTCCTCCACATAGACCTTGAAAATCCTCCGAGCTACAATTCGCAATGATCAAGTCTTCCTCACAGCCTCCCTAACATCGCCCATTAAACCAAACAAATCCACCATCCCACCCCTAATCAACAACCAACCAACCAATTGTCGCAATTAGCGTGTGTCCGAAGTGCTGGATTACGCCAGCAGCACGAAGATGCCGCATTGGGGGGTGAGTGAGTAGCTACAGTAGAGTTATAGTGGGCACCGTGACTGTACGAACCCGGAGGGATTACCACCACCTCTTTCCTCAACAACGTCGACGACGACGTTCCTCCGCGATACTCTCGACCCTTTCCCAAACCTGTCTTCGTGTACGTCACGAGCGTGAGTTACCCCTTCTATACCCCATTCTTCTTCCCTCTGTATCGAGTTAAGAGGGTAGAAGGGGTCGGGAAGAGGAAGAGGAACGCCGAGGGGGTATATCGATGCTGGACCACCACCTCTATCGCCACCACCACCGCTACCAACTTTGCCACCACCTCCATCTCTCTCTCTCTCTCTCTCCCTCTGCCTCTCTACATCGGCGACGATGAGGATTCTGCAGCTTCGGCAAAGTCGTTTGAAGAAGTCAGTCGACGGCCGCCGTTCTCGCGATTCGGGCAATAACGATCTAGAAGAGAGAGAGAGAGAGAGAGAGAGAGAGAGAGAGAGAGAGAGAGAAAGAGGGTTCGGAAAGGTTCCAGGGTTGTCCGGAACCCTATCTCATTGCTGAAGAACAAGTGAAGAACTGTCGAGCTCTTTTTCTACGGTCTTTCTCCTACCTGTATCGTCTTGTTGTCTGGTGGTCTCTCTACTGGTGATCTAGGTGCACCGTTCCTCCACTTCTGGTACCAAGAAGATGTGTTGAGAAACATTCAAGAAGAATGTCGATGGACGAGGCGCACGGGGGCGGCATGGTCTCCGCAATCTTATCCTCGGTTGTGCTCCTTCTGCTTCTTATGGGACGTAACGCGGACGCTCAGTAAGAATCTTAAAGAGAGAATGACGATTTTCTCCTTCGCGACTCGATGGCCGAGACGTCGGCCATCTTAGATCCACACGGAGGTCGATCGTGCTTGGATTTATCATACTGTTCGGTGCACACTTTTCTACTGTGCATACGGTTTTCTAGTTTGATCTCCGTTTAGGTCGCGTCAGGAGGATTTTTATAATGATTTTTGGGGCTGTACAAGCTTGGAGATCGGAGCTTATGCTCTTCTGTTAGGGTTGGTGCTGAGTTTGTTCTATGAGTTAAAGGAGGTTTGATAGAGGTAAAGTCATTGTAATTAGTCTCGGGACGATTCTGCCTTTATTTTTGGCATTAAAGATTGAAGTTAATGTTGAGGATGTCTTCTGAAGGTGTACAGTATTGTTTTCTTTGTTGCTCAATTTTCTCGTGACTAGTAGAACCTAATTATGTAGTATATTTAGGTTTACTTTTAATTATAACGTAGACGAAGTTAATACAGTGGTTGGACAGAGATCTTTACAGTATTGTGGATCAAAATTACATGTTTACTAATTTCACACTTTGTAAGAATTAATAACTAATCAAAAGAATTCAATATACATCCATCAATCGAGTCTTATCCTTGAAATTGAACCATCACGATTTCCAAGTGTACTCACTGTTTGACCAGGGAATACACACACACCTACATTCCATCTAAGAACAACCGAATTCCATGTACTAACTACTAATGGAAGTGTAGATAACAATCGTTTACGCAAAATCACCTGGAAACAGTGAGGATCGAAGCAGTGCGGTAATTCGGAAACCATAATGGTGGCTGCGACGTCCTAGTGTTTCCGTTAAAGGAATATCACAGTGACAACTTTTTGTTGTTAAAGTGCAGTGTGTTAATCGTGGCAAGGTTCTTCTCTCTGTTAAAACTCTGTTTCAAGTTTGATGTTCGTCGCACGAATTGCTATTGTTCGCATAAACGTCGCGTCGCAGAGATGTGTCGCTCTCGGTGGGTTTCACAGAATAATCAACGAGGTGTGACAAAGGAGAGCTACGTTATGTAGATGAGCTACCCCGTTCTGGACTTTTGTGATTTCAATAGTGACTGGATGTATCATGTGATTCCGTGGGTGGTGCGTTCGAGCACAATGCAACATGCGCAGTGATACTCTTTGTTTTTTTGTCTTTCCCCTCGACGAGAATCAGTTGGACGATGAAAATTGTGGTTGTTGTTGTTGTTGTTCCTTCAGATACAGTTTTCATATTGAAAAAGAAACACTTTCAAATTCCTAATTAATTTAAGAATTGCTTAAATATAAAAATTATTACTGCAAAAGTTCACAGTAAAGACGGTAATAGTGCGTTTCTAGATTCTAGACTTGAAACTTTTCCTGTGAAACGTGTTGAATAAATGATTGTAAACATTTGACCGTAGTCGACAAATTTTTTAAGAGACTGCTGATGTTTGTTCACACAAAAATTTAGAAGAAAGTAGAATCAAGTAAAATCGTCTGTTCAGCGGTAACAGATTACCTGTATATCAAAATTGTATTAAATTTTATTGATTATTGTACAATATTTCGATACGTTTCAAACGTTTTTATCAGCTACAAATGTATAAAGATTTGCAGTCTGTTCGCAAGAATTTTCTTTCTTCTTTATTTTTTGTTTCGATTGAAACAATTGGTCGGTCAGTTTACGTCTAAGTCCTTAAGTTAAAAATTGTAATTGTTATGACAAGGCGCGTCAAGATGCGATATGCAATTCTAGGAGGAGCTTGGAATTCTATGATCTTCTGCCAGAAGACCCTAAGCTCTACGACAAAATGCGGCCGCCGAAGAAAGATGGACAGGCAACCGTCGTCTACTTTCATGTTACCGTAATGGGTCTCGATTCTATTGATGAGACTTCAATGGTACTGTCTAACGTTAAAAACACACACACACACACACACACACACACACACACACACAAAATATCCAGCATTTAGACACTCACTGAAATTAGAACGATTATTCGCGTCAAATTTGACGAACCCAATCTTCACTCTGGAAACGCTTTTCTCTCGCATAATTTTACCTTTACTTTCCCATTGCTTGCAAGTAGCCAAAAATTATAGATCATTTAACAAGCTAGTCGTTTATGCGGAGAGAAACGATTGTAAAATTACTGTGACATGTTCTGCGCAGACTTACGCGGCCGATATATTTTTCGCCCAAACCTGGAAAGACAACAGATTGCGATTGCCAGAAAACATGACGTCTGAATATAGGTATGATTTATGAAAACCAGATTGTTCGAATCCAAATTTTTTAGATTCAATTCTCTTTAACTGAACTTGATCGGAGGAAGATTATTGTAAACTGTGACTAGATTACTAGAAGTGGACTGGTTGAAGAACATGTGGCGACCGGACTCGTTCTTCAAGAACGCTAAATCCGTGACCTTCCAGACGATGACCATTCCTAATCACTACCTGTGGCTGTACAAAGACAAGACTATTTTATACATGGTCAAGTAAGAATTGAAAGCTTCTAACAATACCCCTTTTCTTGTTTTGCATCGATTTACTGACTGCATTCTTTCATAAACCGTTCATTTTCTTAGTCTTTTAGAATGTATTTTGGGAATAGTCGAGAAACTTATTATCAAAAGATAATGTTCTGTTCAGATAATAAATTACCACCTAAACATTTGTGTTAAACACAAATATGTATTTTCTATGTTTCAGGTTAACACTGAAATTGTCCTGCGCCATGAACTTTCTGATCTATCCCCACGACACGCAGGAGTGCAAGCTGCAAATGGAAAGCTGTGAGTTCTCATAAATATTTTTTATAAATCCCCAATATTTTGATTATTTTCGTACGGTAACCATTGCTTTAGTCTTCGAGCTAAATTTGATCTATCGGACAGAAATAATAAATTGCCTGTATTTATGTAAAATTTCATTCAACACAGGAGCCATAACAATTGCTTGATTAAATTGAAACTTACCTTGATAAAAACCTTCACACATTTAACAGACATTCTTTGTTTTACTCGAAACCTAATATCATTCTGAACAGTGCAGTCTAGCTTTCATTCGATCGTATCATCTGTAACTGCATCCACAAATTTTTCTGTGCTTGACGCTAAGTGTACAGGACGCGTCAAAATGGCGCGAACCTAATATTTTTAATTTACAATTATTCAGATGGTGAAGATGCATGCTTGAGAAATTGTTCAAAAAATGTATTCCTCTATTAGAAAATATCGGATAGGCAGATTTAGTGCTCCGTAAATCAAGTGTTACGTCTACTGTATCTACTCAAGGAAGAGTGTGTCCAAGTTGTACAGAAGAGTCACTTTTGGCCGACTGTAGACTATAAATTGCAATCTAAGGCTCAGTCTCGAAACGTCGAATCTCACGCCACACACCGTCAGCCTAACAACGTTCGTTTCCGAGCCGCTGACTGCGGTTGAATGTCAATCGTATCCCCTCGGTTTGAAAAGTCGATGACGCGGTCGCTCGCATGAATGTCCCCCGTTTCGTCGGGGGTGGTTCCCCGGGAAACGATCTTTAGAATCCTCCAGGCGATTTGACGAAGGACAAAATAACTCGGTCAACAGTGTCGCACACGACGGACGAGATGATCTTCCAGTGGGATCCTGACGTGCCACTCGTCGTCGACGAGAACATCGAGCTGCCGCAGCTGCAACTGGTTAAGAATTACACGGCCGACTGCACGCAGGTCTATTCGACTGGTGAGTCACTAAACAGTCATTTTGTTCTCAAAGCCGTAATTAATTGAATTTCCGAGCGAACCCATTCGCGAATCGTTTCGCGCGCGAACGATTCCCGAAAAGATACAACGGTGACGCAAACAACAAACTTAATGCACTGATTGTGAGACTCCAGTTCAGGGCTCTATGAACGCTCGTGCGACCGTTACAATCAATGGAGTCTACAAAAACTCCGAACAGCTTCTCGATGATGACGAGAAGGTCGATGCTCATAATTAGACTGCGGACCTTTCTGGAAAATAAAAATTGTCCAAATTCATGATAAGAGGCAGAAGATAAACAAACGCAAATGTGTTCCTTCTACCGATAATGTTTATGTGTCGAAAATAAATAAAACGAGAACAATCTTAAATTCATGCAACGTTTTCACAGTTTTATATTTCTTCATTTCCTGGGCGTAACATCCACAATCTACTAATAATAATCTTGGAATGAATATTTCCCGAATAAATCGTCTGTGTGTTTTGTAGCACTGGCTCTTTGAGATTGATGAATCTTTGTGTGTCGGGATGGTGTGATTTTTCTTATTATTTCCAGTTTATAAATGCAGGATTTTTGCAGGTAATTTCACCTGTCTCGAGGTCATCTTCGTTCTCAAACGTAGGCTTGGGTATTACTTGTTTCACACCTACGTTCCTACCTGCTTGATCGTCATCATGTCGGTGAGCGAATATGAGTCTTGTATTTTTGTTCTTTCAGAAACGTGTTCATTAATGTCTGTGGAGGTCACTGAATCGTTCAATTAAGTTCTATTCTATCCTTCTATTTTTGGATTCTATTTTACGATGTAAGACAGTCATTTATTGTAGTTAGACAAATGAACGTTTCTTAATTCCTTGCACTACGATTTATTTTACAGTTTCAGTGACTAGAACTTTTTTATAATTCCTAATTTCCTTAGAAAGGAGAAAATTTTTATATCTATATGTTCTTCATATTTCGATTTAAAGGAAATGTTTGTCTGTGCAGTGGGTCTCCTTTTGGATAAAACCGGAAGCAGCACCAGCAAGGGTGACACTGGGCGTCACTTCTTTGCTGACCCTTTCAACGCAACACGCGAAAAGTCAAGCGTCCCTGCCTCCAGTGTCATACTTGAAGGCAGTGGACGCGTTTATGTCAGTCTGCACGATATTCGTGTTCATGGCACTGATGGAGTATTGTCTGGTGAACATTGTTCTTGGAGATTCAGACGCTCCAGCTGCGAAACCACCGCCTCCGCCGCCGCCGCCTCCTGCTTGTGGTGCTCCGGATACTGCGAAATTCGATAAAATATTCGACATCGCCACCAAGGTAACCTTTAGATGAAGATTACTGCATAGGTCAGACACCTTCTGTGTCTCGGAGACAAACCATTATCAACTTTCAACAGTACATTCGGCAGAATACTCCAATTTTAATGTAAATTTTAATAAAATGTCTCTTTCCGCTCGAACACAGCTACAAATCTCGAGCTTCTGCAACAGGAGACTACTACTTTTGGTTCGAATGTGAAGATAAAAAGCTAAAGATTTTGGAAATGCAAACACAGCTTTAATACGAATTACATTCGTTTACCGGGAGGTTGTACATACATTCACCAGGCAGGTCACACCATCCTACCTATAAATTCAAATTTCTAAAGCTACGGCCACGCTGAAGCAGCATTCAGCAACTTTTTCTCGCTTCGTGCTGCCTCCGTTTTCGTTTGTTCGACCAAAAGAGAGGAAGGCACCAAGAGGCGACGAAACGTGGCCCGATGTTTCTTCAGTGTGGACGTAGCTTAAGAAAATAATGTTTAATATGAATCAAACGAATCATGGTCAGGGACCATGCTTCGTCCGACAAACAGTAGAAAACTCAGTAATTAAATAAGCGATCGAAATAAATTTCTCTCAGTGATAACTGTTACGAGTGATCGAAATGAACTTCTCTCGTCGATAACTGACTGCTTTGTGCAATCGAAACAGTTCAGTTCTTCATCGATGACAGTTATCGAGGAGGGGATCAAATGTTTTCGCGGTACTAATAACTGTTATTTGTAACCGAAAAGTATAAAAATCTAAAAATTTTTAATCATTTTGCCTTTCGAATTTTTGTCCTTATATTTTCTGTAGATTATCTGAAATTCCAATAATAGTCAGCTTTTTATTAATGACTTTTATCGTAGACAATTTTCGAATAACTGTTACTTTTCTTTGGTCCCTGGAATCGATCGATCGCCTAAGATCCGATGATCCTGCCGCCCAAGCGTCGAAGTCTCCGAGGCACGGGAGCTCGTGCCGCGCCCGCTGTTCAAGTTTCGATCTCTGTCACACAGGAGAATACGATACTGCTGACCGGTCGATCGCAGAATTCGTCAGCAGGTCCAGCACCTCCGATCCCAGGCCCTCTACCAGGCCCAGCACGGGGTGTTCCGCCTGGCCCAGCAAGGGGCCCTGCATCGGGCCCACCGCCGGGCCCTACACCCGCGCAAAAGGCGCGAATGCGGGCGCTGAACATCGATCGAGTCTCGCGGGTCTTCTTCCCATTCCTATTCGCTTTGCTAAACGTGACCTACTGGATCATGTTCGCCGAGTACATTTAAGGCTGCAGACCGGAAGCTGACTACCCCCAACTCTACGGCCTCTCTGTCAACTAGCTCGAAGAAGAAGACGCTGCTTCGATGGATCTCCGATGGGTCTTCGATGGATATTGAATGAATCGACGCACTCTCGCGGACATTGGATTCTGGGCGACTCGACGTCCTCCAGGACGTCCAAAGTTATCATTATTCTAATAAGGTTGTTTTCAGAGCGTCACGTCGCGTCGCCGGCGATCGCGTCGTCGTAATTAAAATCGAACAGTGATACAGAAGATAGAAGACGTTCAGGGTTCGGGCCGGTAGATCGAAAAGTCTGGTACAATCGGACTGAGAATGATCGAGAGGATCTTGGATGGTCACCTTCCTGTTGAATGGAGGAAGGGTTTACGATGTTGTTGATGCACTTGTATTCTTTATGTACAGTCTGTAAATATGAATTATCGGATGTATTGTGTTTCGTTGGGTAGGATCAACGAACCTAATGTTTTCAGGAAGGAGTATTCGAAAGATTCTGTTCGATCGTTTTGTTTCTAACATAAAACATTAGTTTTCTACTAGATCGTTGTGATACGTAGAATCGAACAATTTCTTGCATTACTTATTAGTGGATCGAACCAGAACGATCTTGTGACGAAGGGTATGTAGGAATAAAATACCAAATATTGTGTTTATCCTCGATCAGGAGCAACGAGCGTTTCAAAAGAGGAATGTTCATCGTTTAATTTTCTTATAGTTTCTATCAAAGAGTAATAGTTTTGTACTAGATTGTTATGATATTCAGAAATTTAACCATTTCTTGTATAAACTAACGATTAATTAAACAAGAACATTAAACAAGGGAGGAATGTAGGATTAAATTACAAAAAATTGAGTTTGTTAATCGGAAGCAATAAGGGTTTCGAAAGAGGAGTATTCTTTGAATAATTTACTTCGCTAGGTTGCTACAATGATTGCTATGGTATTCAGAAATTAACTTAATTTAAGTATGAATTTAAATCTGATAGAACGACAAAAATAAATGACAGCAATACGATATAGTCTAGTCACTGTTCCTTGACTGTACCATGATTTTCAATCTATCTCGACAGCGCAGCGCGGCATAGTCTTCGCATAATCAGTTCGTTTTCAGCCAACCGATTGCCGCGACAATTCGAGCGCTCGAACAGGCTGCGAGTTTCATGCGAGAAATAAATTGAAAGGAAGAAGAGATATTTAATGATCAAATCATTGAATGTAAAATGCTAATTGCCGACTATGGTGGTCGATTCTTTTGTTCCCGATCGAATGGAATTGAGCTGTTTAAAAAGAAAAAAGAAAAAACGAGAGATGCTGCACGGAGCAATTGACTCAGCTTGATCGCACCCGAATGAGTAATTACTCTAATATGATCGTAACAGAAGCTTGTATCGTTAGTGAAGCATAACAAATCGAAGTATCAGAACATTTGCACGCATGGTTTGTTGCCTCTAACAAAGCGTTAGGCGATTGAGAATCGTTTCATCTTTCGTTCCGACGAAGCTTAAGTGTTTGATCACTTTAATCGAGAGTTCTATTACGAACGTTACTATTAAACAATAATTCGATTCGATTTGGTTTGTAACAACTGTATATTGATTGTATATATATATAATTTCTTTAAAGATTTCTAACTAACTGCTAACTGACCGAAATTAATTGATATAGTTCGAATAAAGCCGATTCGCTTGTGTTTCTGCCTCGAACGTAATCGACGTGTTTTTCGTTTTCGAACAATGTTACTCGCTATGATACTTCCAATATCGTTAGTAACGGCATTTACACGTGAAACTAAAATATTTTCACGTACAAAGACCTCTTATAACGATCGTTTGCATCCTTCGCGAGCGTCGGAGAGATCTAACAACTAAATAATTACGTATGTACCACTCTATTCGTTATAAGTTTGTTACGAATTAAAAATTCCAAACCCGCATACTTTTGTAGCAGCGACTACAAAATCATCATTCCGAAATTCTATCCAAGTGTTAATCATTGACGAAACGGCATACAATGACTATGTGCGACGAGTAAAATGAAAACCGGTGCATCGTTGCACAATAAATCGTGTAGAATATTCAATTGACAATTTCGGACGAGAGGTGGAGTATTTTTGGGTAATTGTTAGCGATGGGATCGAATGAAATCAGTCGACTGGTTCGCGTTTTCCAATCGATTTATTTTAGTCATAGCGTGGTTATCAAATAAGTACCCGGTCGCATCGTTAATAATTATTGATTATCGAGTGGAGGGCCACGTGTACAGCTAATAGATCAAGTAGACACATGTTTCGTGTAGAGAGAATTATAACAAAAACTATGCATCTGCGAATCCGAACGAGCTTTCGCGGCGTCCATGAACGAATGTGGTAAATTTCAATTCCTCTTTTCTTTTCTTCGCCACCTTAAATCTCTTTGTGAAATATTTTAGATCTTCTATGATGATACATTTAAATATTAAACAAAAATGTTTCAAGTCTGTATGTGTTTTGTGGATATTCGTTTAAATTCCACCCTTTTGCAATCTCTCATCTATCAAATCGATGGGAAGTTATTAATAATTCACTTGTCGGCAATGATTTATAAATATTTGCATTCTCAGAGTATAAAATGGACCTTCAACAATACTCCTATATCATTTTCGATCTAAGTTGTTTCTAATCAAATAGTTATTAATAATTATTGGAACCTTTGTCCTGAAATAACAAGTAGTTTGACACGTTCCGATAAATAATTAATTTTCTCGTTTCAGAGAATTAATCTGTGGACTTCAGCAATTTAAGAATATAGAATAAAGCTTTGGCTATATATTTATACTTACGACAATTTTGTGCAACTTTGATCTCTAATTAATTATTTATCTAACATGTTAATCTAACCTGTTAGTAGTTGATAAAGTAGAGATTTAAGTTTCCGGGAATGTTGTTTGTGCTGCCATCTTTCTGCTCACTATCAAATCATATACCTCGCTTGTGCGAACAGCTTCGGTAATTTGTCGTAGATGCCAGTACAGATTTCGTCTAAAATAATATGCTTGAAAGTTAAATAATAATTATAAGTAACTGAAGAAATTATCCTTAATTTGTCTTAGTAGCTTTGAGAAGTAATAACAAAGTAGTACATGGATGAACTAATACGTAAATTTTATATGTAGCTATTAAAGATATCATAAAATGTTTATTTGGGAGAATTTAAGAATTCTACAGAAGGAATTTTAAGAAATTCTTGATTATCAAATAAAATTTTATTGAATTTTAATAAATAAATATTGTTAATTTTTCTAAACGTCGACTGTAAAATAGCATTGATTTTGTCTGAGTTCACGAGATACAAGAGTGCAAATCATATACAAGGAAGTATATGCTTACATTTATTCTCTAATGAGGAATACGTATTGCACGATTTAAAATGTTTAAAATAAACTTCTTTTCCCATTTTTCTTATGTTATTTATTAATTTGGTCAACGTTCATTTTGTATCGTCAATTTTACAACTTTCAGTATTGCACTAATGTCTCGAAGCAGAGTGTAGTTGAGAATAACCACCTGTCGAGATAAGATTTCAAACAAATAGTTTGCTGGAAAAACTGAGTAACCAAGACAGAGAGGAAGATACAATAAGATAATAACAATGCGCAATATCGAGATAAAAGCGAAAATCAGTGATCCAGAGAACGTAATTAATTTAACTAAACAAATTACAGACTCTGATTGCAAAATCATAAAGCAGCATGACACGTATTTTAAAGTAACAGGAGGCCGGTTAAAATTGCGAGAGTTCGAAGTAAGTTAATATTTATATTTTTCAACACACACCACTTTTTATTTTACTCATAATTATGCATACTACTTCTATTTTATTTATAATTGTATATACTACTTCTACATATTTTATTTAGAATTATATGTACTGCTTCTATTTCATTTATGAATATAGAACACTGTAAACAGAAATGGTGATTGTAAATATATTGATTGAGTTTATGTATACTCTATTCAGTATAAAAGTTAAATATACTGAAGAAAATATATGTGTTATAGGATGGATCCGGTGAATTATTGTTCTATAGAAGATCCAATACGCTAGGCCCAAAGTTATGCGACTATATGAAAACAAGTTTAGATTTTGAGACCTGTACTCAAATTAGAAATACTTTAACCGAGTCAAATGGTTGTTTAGGCATTGTAAAAAAGACTAGAAAATTGTACATGGTTGGTCAGACCCGTGTGCACATTGATGAAGTCGAAGGTTTAGGAAGTTTTATGGAGTTGGAGGTACAAAGTAGCAGAATAATTTTAGCTGCTGTTCTTCAAAACTAAATCATGGACGTTAATTTATATTAATGGATTGCTAGACAATATTGTATTCTTCTAAATGTTTCAGGTTGTGTTGACTGACGATCAGGATAACCAGGCAGGAGAAAAAATTGCTGAGGATTTAATGACCAAATTGGACATACAGAAAGAAGATCTAATTGCAAATTCTTACATTGACTTGTTGCTCAGCAAATAAATTTTGTAATTGCTGAAATATATATTTTCTATACTTGTATCCATAGTATCACTTTCTGCGATGGACTGGCATTGAGATTTCAGAAGATTTACTTGTGAAATGTATACTTTCACAATGAATAGAGAATTAGTTTTTGTATTGTAGCTATATTTTAATATCTTTTATGGAAAATTACTTTAAATATAAAATTCAGAATT
This sequence comes from Halictus quadricinctus, assembly GCA_028454245.1. Lineage (NCBI taxonomy): Eukaryota > Metazoa > Arthropoda > Insecta > Hymenoptera > Halictidae > Halictus > Halictus quadricinctus. The sequence goes on along the minus strand of CM052125.1, from coordinate 14,857,750 downwards.
ATGTTACTATTCGAATGGTCTAGAAAAATCTACTAAATTGATCGATTTTCAAGAGTATGAAATGGCCTTAAATAGATTTGAAAATTGCAGTAAAATATTCTAAATGCCATTTTAAATTTTCTGATTGTATTTTTTTATTTCATTTCAAGTCTAGGAAAAATTTTTATATAATATTGTTAAATAAAAATATTCGAATTAATCATTTTATCTATCACAAACTGATCTATTATGTTCTTTTTTATCAGGAGTAAACGCGGTTTAACTAACGAATTAAATAAAAGATTTTGTATTTTGAAATTTAAGAGAGAAGAAGAAGGAAGGAAGATGCGAGAATGAAAAGGCAATGGTATTCTACATATTATCATAACCGGGATACGTTATAGTGATAACGCTGCCCACGCTTCTCTTCCTTCCTTTTCGTTGATCATATTCGCTGGTTACATTTCGCGTGTGCGAGATTTAATTTAACGCTGTCCACCATCCTTAAGGGCAGAGAACTGTAACTCCTTCGTAGCGAATTTTTGCGCATTTATTGCAAAAATGGTTGAGGGAGATACAAAACAGTAAAGATATTAAAAGAATTTATGAGTATTGTCTTCGTTTTATATTGTATTTATTTAAGAACAATTTTCAACTAATTCGAATTCTTAAGGGATGAAATATAAATTCTAATTTTATAAATTATGCTGTCTCTTGCAATCGATGCAGAAAAATTTTATGTTGGATATTAAAAGGTATTGATTACTTTATGTGTACAACATTTAATTTATTTCCGAAGTGATCAACAACAACAGCAGCAACTGCAGTCAGACGTTCCTGCATTTGACAGAAAATTTCAGAAATATTCCACGTGAATTGCCACCATAGTAAGGACCTTCGATTATGGTTTACGACCGAGGTAACCATGGTCAGTCTGAAAGGCGTGACATGCCTGCTGTAAACCATTCCGAAGGGAAACGTATACAAGTGTGCTGCACGTGTGACGAACGACCAGCTGGTTGTTTCAATGGACATTGTGCAGCTTCAGCTTTCGAATATTCTGTGAGAAACTGTACATACAACAACATCTGAACATTTCTCATTGAACAGAAATCGTATTTTTACATATCAATGACCATTTTAAACATTTAATGTTCTTTTTCCTAATATAATTATGCTTTCGCATCGTAATTCAACTACCCGTGAAGCACCAATTTCAATCTACGAATTAGAACAATTGCTCTGACAAAAATTCTTCAATTCTTCGCTAATTCTTTCCTTTTTTCGCTCCTAATTTTTCAGATAAAATCATGGGATCTAAAGTTTGTTAATGAAAAATATTGTAACAATTAATATTTTACGTCTGATCAGATATTTAAACAGCTACTGCTTATTACTACTACTATTAATCTCTAAATAAAATGGAAGAAAACGACTAGATTTTTAATTTGATTAGTGTAATAAAAATTTCTCATCAGACGAGCAATCATAGATTAAAATACAAGAAGCACGAGAATTAAAAAGCAAAGATCACTTTTTAAACGGTTATAGTCAGTTTAGTGATCTTTCCAGCTTCCACCACCATGACCAGTGTATAAATTATGCGATTACGAACGCTAATAACAATTAAACGTTACAAAAAAAAAAAAAAAAAAAAAATTCTTAGCTATTCTCAAACTAGCAATAAGAAAACAAGACAGCAAGATCAACTTTCTGAAGTGTAACAAGTCCGTATTTTATGGGACTGCGAAAGCTACGGACGTGAGGAGTTTAACTAGCACTTATACATACTATAAACAAATCCCTAGTCCTACTCTTAGCAAGACCGACATAAAAATTGGAAATCCCAAGACATCGGGTCATCTAACTAAGTTGTCAATGGGAAAGCGGAGCGCAAGAATCGCAAGAATGAAACTGCGGATCGTCCGAAAATCTTTTCATAGCGTTCGCCCCCGCATCGTTCATTCGATTCCCCTTCTCCATGGTTCTGGTTGCCAGTACCTCTCCCCTCGGTCTGTATCGGCACCCTGGTTCTCTCTAGAGAAGAAAGGAGCCTCATTCTACGTACGGCACTGGCCGTTTGCGGAGGTTCTCCTTACAGAGAGAAACTGTGCAAGGGACGCGTCACCAGGCGTCCGACGGCGTCGCTGCCGTTCATTCTTGATCTCTTTCTCGTCCGACCTCGGTGATCGACAGTGCCCGTGGATCGTTCGATCAATCGGTTCTTTCTATCTGTGTTGGATCGCGACCGTGTTGGGATTCTCTCAGCAGTTGCGTCGCGAAAAATCTTCGATCTACCTTCGGGAGATACGTACACTCTGGGTTAGGTAAGGGACTATGATCTCGTCGCTTGCTCTCGAGACATTGCTATGCTCGTTTTGCATGGTAGTGTCGGCTGCACGTCGTCGTAGGATGCAGCCGGCGAAAAGTGCAACGGTGCAGCGTGCGAACGCTCTGATCGATCTTCAGGCTTGTCATTACTTTGTCAACATTGACCGTGCGATTTCTGCGGTTAGGTTCGACGCGATTAGCGTCGAACCTACTCGTTTAGAGGAATTTTTGATGAATAAACAAGCTTGATTATTTTGGGGTTCGTTTTGGAATGGAGCAGCGTGGTTGGGGTCTGTCGGAGAGAGTCTGCAGATTTGGGGATGTTCTTCTGAAATATCAAATCGTAAAATAAATTCTATTCTTGCTTGTATTTATTTTTGTTTTAATTATTGTGTTCAGCGTAGTGTTCAGGGGAAGATTTATTTCGGGTGGTTTTTGTTATTTTTAGCCACTGTTACGAATGTGGAAACATTTATTTAGATTCAATCGCATGTTCAAAATAGATGTAGATCATTTATTGTAACATTTTATTTGGAGAGGCTAGAAAGAATGATTTTAGAAACGATGAAATAATTGTTCAAGCGGTGGTTCAGGGGATAGCATTGAACGGGGCAGAGAACAACATTTTGAATACTGCTATAAAATTGATTTGTAACAAGAACACTTCTCTCCTTTGCAAATGCACTTAGCCATGTAATGCAATTAATAATTTTTATGTGAACCCTCAGAAAGTGAAATCTAGCAACACGTAAATTTATTTCAATAGTTATTTATCAGCTTTTTAAACGTATCTAGATTATCTAGACTTATTGACGATTTTATTTGATCCAATCGAAGAATGTCCAAATTAAATTAATTATCAGAAATCCACTGGCTAAATTTCGTTGAAATTGACTGGGTCAATATGGACCCCGGTACCGTCATCCGATCAGTGCTTTTGAAGTTGGCTGGCTGAACGTTTTTATGTTTTATGTAGAACAGTACTATTGACAACTAGATCAATAAACAGCAAGCGATAATGTGCGGCACGTTCTCGAGTATAAGAATAGGGAAGCGAACGATGCACGAAATAGTATTATTTCCAGAAGTTGTTCTTAAACTTACGAGACCGGTAAAATGCAATAGCTATAGATTCGATCATTTAAATAAAAATTAACTACGGCCACTGCCTTCTCTTTCGAGAGGTAATAAATTACGAGATAATAGCAAGCTTTTAAAGACTGAACCCTACCTTTCTTTGAAATGATTGCAAAATAGGGATCATTCAGAAGGGTCAATAAACCGGACAATGGCAACGGTTGCCTTTGTGACTCATTCACTTTGTGAAACAATAGTAAATCGTAGATCTTGAATTTATTTGTGGCAATTCATCGGTGTTAACGCAATTTAGCCGTTTACCTCGAGTCGTCTTAGGATTAGTTTGATGATTCATAAAGCATCGATGAGAATACGAATATTGGAACGAACGTATATTACTATTGCATTCTTTTTTTCAACTGTGACCAGTAGAAATTTTATTCTCTTTAGAAGTAGAAGATTATTTCACATTTTTGTTTGCTGAGAATTTTAACTAATAAATTTTAGAGGACTTGGACAATGTCTAACAAAATGGTATGTTTTCGCTTTCAGATGGAACATCAGGTCCATGGCTAAGCTTCCGTCTGACAATTGAAACCGAGGGGAGGAGAATAAAATGGCTCAAATATTTTCTTGCGAGACGGTTCTCGCGGTACTTCTATTTTTATTAACTATTGCATCCAGTAAGTGTATTATTCTAATATTGTATCATCCGGTTTTCACGCGGTCTTCTAGTTATCTCTAATGTTACATCACTTGACCGTCTAGGACATTAATGTCTCCGACAAAAATTCAGTAGAACCGTTGAATACGCGAGCACGACTAAAAGATTTTTTTAAAAGTACATAATGTACCCCGAAAAATTTAATATAAGACGATGCTCTGTCATTTTGACACAGTTATTTTTCAAAAATTCGCAACGCTTTTAAGTATGCAAACATCAAGTACCTTCGAATTGGATGCTGCGAGAGGAAAGGAATTTCGTTCAAAGCGAACTAGCTAAGGCTCATCTATCTACGATCTCAACGTGCTTTCCATTCATTCCTCTTACGAGAAGACACTTTATCCATTACGATTAGATAGCGATTCGACCCCTCGACCTGCCTTTCTTCGGAACTCCTCGAGTTTATTTCGGTCTTCAAAATCTAAGCGCCTTAGAAACTTAAAACGCGAACACCGAGAAACCATGAAAAAACACTCCGTCATGAACCATAATATTTCTACGAAATTTTCGGAGCAAATTTCCAATTGTATCGAACAACTTTTTTAAACTTTTCAAATCAATTTGTTGAATCTCCTCGATCTCTGAGGTCTCTTCGTCGTCGAAATAATTCATATTTCAAACCTGTTGTCGACATATTTTTTCTCATTTCGCATGTGTATGGAATTTTTGTGAAATTTTCAGTTTTAGTCATTTCTGTCCAGTTTAGGGGTTTCCATTCATTTTAACGATTAGATCCAGAGACGCCACATCATAAACATCCGGTTGTTCTCGCGATAGTCTCTACCGGTAGTAGAACCGTGCTTGATAACTACACATTCTAGATTCGTTTAAAATTTTCATGAAATACAGTTTCCTAATTTACAAAAAAAAAAAAAATTTTTTTAAATATTCCTGGCCGGAAACTGCTGGTTCTCGATCAATTTTATCTTTTCAACGAAAGGAGGGGACACATTCGAAAATATTTCTGAACGAATCAATTAAAATCCCGACTAAAATCCACCATGGAAAATTCGAAAAATCATTTCTGACACATCATACTCGTTCACAACGCACAACTATTTCACACTGCTAGAATTCTGGACGACAATTAAATTCTTACAGTTCAATTAACATTTTAAACGCCTCTTTCGTCTCACTGGAAAAGTTTAACACATTTTCGCCAGTCCTCGGATAAGTGAACAGAATTTTATTTTTAGATACTGCGGAACCGCAACATGGCAGGGACAGACATCCCATCAGAGGTAAGTTACCAAATTGATCAATATAAAATAGAGACAGGTGTGGTTTATATGCTGAACAAATTATTACTAGACTGCGGATTTGATGTGTTTATGACAAAAACGGGCAAGTGCAATTGAAAACACTGGACACCTTAAAGAAATTTAAAAATTCTTTATGTTTATACTATTCTTAACTTATCAAGATTTTCAAACAGGGAACGAATCTTCTATGTATACGGCTACTGTTTCTTGGAATTGATGCAGACCATTTTTATTTCGCATTACCTCCGACTTGTTTGAGTTTACATTTTCCGTCGAACTATCAGGTCCCATGGGCGTATCTCTTTCAATCCCATGCCACTAGAATACGTAAGCCTAGGTATGTGTGAGTAAGCATTCGAGATAAAAACGGGGGTGTTGTAGGATCAGTCCAGAGAGGAGATATGTCACCCATGGAGGTGACAGCAGAACGCCATAATTGGCCAAGGCTGACCGTTCCTCGCCCAAGAGGTAGCATTCTCGTCGGTTCAATACAAAATATCAATAAAAAAGAAACCTGATAACGAGCATGACGATGTTACACGATATTAAAAAAATTAATCCACCCTTTTCTTCTTCCGCTACATGCGTTCGATGTGTTAACAATATTGCTCGAAAAGAAAAAATCGGTAGCTAAAATGTTTATTCCTCAGGAATGTTCGTCAAAGAACGCGTCTATTCTGTTTAACACTTGGACGGCGGACCTCTGTTGTAACTATATAGTTGACATTGCTTAGGACCGTTTACAGCTTTAATTATTAATTTTTTCAAATACATCTTTAAGGCTATTTCCTGTAGATACACTAGCTTTTCCGTTATTCTAAACGTAACAGCTATTCATGTAGTTGAACGCTACACCTACCACGACCGGTTTCATATATTTTATTCTAGAATTATTCAAATTATAGAAATCCCCGTGGGGAATGGCAGAACACCTTTTTTTTTTCTATTAAAACAAGTAAATATTATAATAAAAATCGTGCAAAATCTTGTGATTTTTCCAAGGCAACACATGCCAGTTACCTTTACCGATCCGGTAGGTTTAGTGTTAATTGTCAGAAAATGAGTGGCGTAAATGACTATTATAATACTTTGGATCACAAGACAGACCCAGGCACCGCCGTCGGAGGGTTAATTGATTTAACGTGGTTGAGGTGGTGTCGATCGTGGTTTCTGAGAACTAACAACAGTCTCCGGACGTTTCGTTAACTGTTATACCAGTGTAAATAACAAACATTCACCGCCGTAGCTGGTACTAGTAACAATACCGAAGCTGGCTGGAGGGAAAGGAGATAATCAACCGTGGCTAACTCGATGGTTACACCTAAGAACAGTTCTCTTAAATCGTTTCTCACGCGTTCCTTAGGTCCGAACATGAAGAGAAAGCATCCTTGCGAGCAGAGCTCTTGTTATCCAGCCACTGGGAATTTGTTAATCGGTCGGAAAAATCGATTAACAGCTTCGTCGACCTGCGGACTGAAGGAACCGGAAAGATACTGCATTGTGACGCATCTGAAGGACCGGAAAAAGTGCTTTTTCTGCGATGCGTCGCACCCGAAACAACAGCATAATATCGGGAACATCGTCAGCGGGTGAGCAATCATTTTTAAAAATATATATACGAGGTAGCTGATTTTAGACATTAATTCATCGATCGGTAGTAGTCAGACAGATTTTGAAAAATAATCACAGCGATTTCATAGAATAATTGTAGTATGAGACAATTTCGGAAGATCTAGTTGTTCTTTTCAATTTATTAAAACGATTAAAGAAAGAAAGTTTTCTATATGGCTCCTGTTCACGAAGAAAATTTTTCTTTTCCATAAAAATCTACGATCTAGTTTAGTTTGAAAGACCAAAGACACGAATCTCATAAGTTTAAAAGGAACACACAAAGATTTACGAACGGTTACACCAACAAAAAACAATTTTTCCAAGAAGGTGTATCGATTCGTCTGTTTATGTTCCCAGGGAAACGTAAACGCAAAAGTCATTGCACAATACACCAAAAAATGCTTGAATAAAAATTTCAGGACATGGTGGCAATCAGAAAATGGCGTGGAGGACGTGTCGATCCGTTTCGATCCCGAGTCGGAATTCCACATTACTCACATCATCATCAGCTTCCAAACATTCCGGCCAGCTGCGATGCTGATCGAGCGATCATACGACTTTGGCAAGACCTGGAATGTTTATCGATACTTCGCGCACAATTGCGAGCAATATTTCCCCGGTGTTTCAACGGAACCACCTCAGAGACTGACAGACGTTATCTGCGAGACGAGATACTCTGCCGTGGCGCCGTCAACCATGGGAGATGTTATCTTCAGGTATGTAAACTCTGATAAACACTGTTCAGCGAACAGTGAGTGCATAACCCAGGACCTGATCATCGACACCGTCATGTGCTAACTGAGCTGTTCTTTGCTGACCTACTCTATGCTGGAGAACTGTCGGTGTATGTATGTGTAGGGTTTTATGGGATCGTTGTACAGAGGAGATCTCAATCTTGAAGTCTGTAGCAATTTAAGTTAAGGAAAATGCAGCTTGATAGCTGGCGTAAACGTACAGATAGAAAACAAGAAAAAAAGAAAGAAAAAAAAAAAAGGAAAACGATTAAGTGGAATAGAAAGGCAAGATTTTTTTCCACGAAGTTATGGCAGTTTCAGTGGTGAGGTCATCTTGAGCGTGTTGGCTCTACATATGTAGAGTCATCTGGGCTCGTCTTTAGCCGTTTCTTTTTGGAAACAAATGAAGTTAACAAAACATTTCGAACGTGGTGTTTGCTGTGCATGTTTCAGGGAACATTTGTGTAGTTTTATTTTTTTTTTGTTTTTTTCCGAAATGGCCGAATTGTCTTCATGCTTGTCCTCATCGTTGTCCTCGCAAAAGAACATTCTTGAACCTCTTAAGAACGGTGCGCTCGTCCGGAATTCTGTCTGCCAGGAACAGCGCGCCTGGCCGCAGATGGCACAAAAGCCGCTATAGTGGCGTTACCGTTCAAACGGATGCTTTCCAGGGAAGCCACTATAGTAGCGTACCATGCTTAAGAGGTTAATTATCTCGCAGGACCTCTAAAGTCCTCTGTCTATCTACCAGACGTAACTTTCCTCTTCGTTTTTCCAGGGTGCTGCCCCAGAATTTGGAGATCGACAATCCCTACTCGAAAGAGGTGCAGAACCTGCTGAAGGTAACGAATCTGCGTATCAACATGACAAGATTGCACACATTAGGAGACGATCTTCTAGACGATCGTCGCGAGATTCGCGAGAAGTATTACTACGCGATCCAGAACATGGTGATCCGAGGATCGTGTTCCTGTTACGGTCACGCTTCGAAATGCGTCCCTCTACCTGGAGTCCCCCATGAAGACGGCATGGTGCACGGCAGATGCGAATGCACGCACAACACGACAGGTCTGAATTGTGAAAAATGTCAGGACTTTTATAATGATCTACCTTGGAAGCCAGCGGTGGGAAAATGGACGAACGCCTGCAGGCCCTGCAACTGCAACAATCACACAAACTCCTGCCACTTTGACGAGGCGGTCTACGAGCGATCCGGCAGAGTATCTGGCGGAGTCTGCGACAGCTGTCAGCACAATACCACTGGCCAGAATTGCGAGCAGTGCAAGCCTTTCTTCTACCACGATCCCAGCAAAGACATCTCCCACCCTGAGGCCTGCGTCCCCTGCGATTGTGACCTTGGAGGGACCACGGACGAGGGCATCTGCGACTCCTTCACCGATGCCCTAACCGGTGAAGAGCCAGGTCGCTGTCATTGTAAAAGCAACGTCGAAGGACGCCGCTGCGATCGCTGTAAAAATGGCTTCTGGGACTACGATCCTGAGAACCCTGAAGGCTGCAAGGCCTGTACTTGCAACACCCTCGGTACAGTTGACAATCGAGGATGCAACACGAACACTGGCGAATGCACCTGCAAGAGATTCGTCACCGCTCGGGACTGCAACCAGTGTCTACCAGAGTTTTGGGGACTCTCTGAAGATCCTGATGGCTGCAAGCCTTGCGATTGCGATCCAGGAGGCTCCTACGAGAACTCCTGCGATGTTGTGACAGGTCAATGTCGCTGCAGACCTCACATAAGCGGAAGAACTTGCAATCAGCCCGAACAGAATTATTATACTGGGTCCTTGGACTTCTTGATCTATGAAGGAGAGCTGTCGAGAGTCACCGACAATTGCCAGGTGGTCATCAGGGAGCCCTATCGCGATCGCAGGAACAGTACATGGACTGGAACCGGGTTCATGAAGGCTCTGGAAGGGTCTATGCTGAATTTCACTGTAGACGATGTCAGGAAGACCTTGTGGTACGAGGTGATTGTTAGGTACGAGCCTGTGCAGCCTGGACCCTGGGAGGATGTGCAGATTATTATTGAGAGGGATGGTCCCGTGGATCCTAATGGGCTCTGCAGGGATTGGAGACCCGAGAATGATCAACTGTGGGTACAGCTGCCTGTTAGGTCCAGGAGCGTTGTTGCTCAGCCTGCTATTTGTCTCGAGGCTGGCAAACGTTATAATATTCTGATGCAGTTTAGGAAGTTTAATAATCACGTGGACACGCCATCGGCGTCCATTTTGGTTGACTCGGTGAGTGGAAAGGCGGAGTTTTGCGGTTTTAAAACGGTAGCTTCGAAACTTTGAGTGCCACGTCTATCAGCAATGGGAGACGGAATTATTTGCCAAGATTTGAAAATGAATTTTTGCGGTAGGCTATCGAGTGGGGCGGTTAAGATCTGCAAAATCTGAGAAGGATGAAACAGAGTAGATTTGTTCTTTAACTTTTCGTTTTTGATTTTATTGAATGGATTATTCTGATCTTGTGAAGTATTTGAGACTCCTGGGTGAACACTCAAAGTGTTCATCGAACTTGTCTTATTTCTAGAAGGTTCATTTTTAGGGTAGGGAAACGACGTTTTTACGAATCTTTTATCTGGCTTGGAAATAGGTTTTTCTCGAATGGTTGTCGTTTTTCTAGATTGTACTGAGGCCGAGTATAGAGGCCATTCCTTTCTTCAGCACGCCAGGTATCGGAGAACTTCGTCGCCAGGAATACGAACGCTATCGCTGCAGCGATTACTTTAATGACATCAATACTATGTGGCCCAACGTTCCTGATCTTTGTAGGAAATACCAGAAAAGCATCGGGTACTACGCTTACGACGGAGCTCATTGTAAGTGGTTTCGAAATTGAAGTGGTCCAGGCTTCAAGATCGTTTTCTTCAACACATTATCTACCGGTGATTATTTCCTAATGTTTGAAAGTTTATGTTCCATGGTTGAGGATGGTTTTTAATAGCTCTTTCAATACAGCAATAACTATTTCAATCATGAAAACCTACAGCTCACCCCCACTAATGTAATCTAATCATTTCTCTTAGGATTCTAATATATAAAATATGATTTTCAAGCTTCTTTATGGTACAGCACAATTATCGAAAATCCTATTAATAATCTTTCGGTAGATAAAGTGTTAATGCAGAACAATCATTCATAATCAAATTAATCAACTTCGAATGGATAAAATGCTTAATAACCGGCAACAATTGATTGCAGCTTGCGAGTGCAACCCAACAGGATCCCACAGTCTCCTCTGCGAGAACTATGGCGGCACGTGTCCTTGCAAGCCTAACGTAGTCGGAAGAAGATGCGAGCGTTGTGCACCAGGAATGTACGGTTTTGGTCCCGAGGGTTGCATCCCTTGCGATTGCGACAGCGTCGGTGCATTGGACAATTTCTGCGACGTAGAGACCGGTCGCTGTAAATGTCGTCCAAACACTTATGGAAGGACCTGCGGTCAATGCGAGCCTGGTTTCTGGAATTTCCCGCATTGTCAACGATGTGAGTGCAACGGTCATGCTGAGAGCTGCGACTCCAAGACTGGAGCTTGCATCAATTGCCGAAACTTTACCACTGGACACAACTGCGACCGATGTGTCGAGACTTACTATGGAGATCCGAGGATTGGCGTGGATATCCCGTGCAGGGCTTGTCCTTGTCCAGGTGAGAACATCTTGACGTCTTCTCAAAGGTGGGATATCGAGGACATCTTTCAAAGATTGCGATTACAATAGATTCTAGAATTAGGGAATAGGATATAACCTCTGACATATCTGGGACTAGGGTATCGACTAAAATTGGGAAGTAGGGGTGGGGGTGGGGGTGGGGGGGGGGGTGTCCCTCAAAATTTGTGATTAGGGCGACCCCAAAATTTGAAGACTAGGCCATCCCGCGAAATTTGTGACTAGGTCCTCAACTTTTGCTTCACCTTCTAGGAACCCAAGACTCCGGCCACTCCTACGCCGACAGCTGTTCCCTAGACTCAGTGAGCCACGACGTAATCTGCGAGTGTTTCGACGGCTACACCGGTCCTCGCTGCGAGAACTGCGCCGAGAACTACTTCGGCAATCCTGAAGTTCCCGGTGGAATATGCGAGCCCTGCAACTGTAACAACAACACGGATCTACGAGCACCTGGAAACTGCGATCCTCACACCGGTCGCTGTCTCCAGTGTCTACACAACACCGACGGTGCTAATTGTCAGATCTGCAAAGCGGGATTCTACGGAAACGCGTTGAAACAGGATTGTCAAGAATGCGAATGCAATCCTCTGGGAACTGATAGCGAAGCTGGAACTTGCAACCATCGAAGCGGCCAGTGTCCTTGCTTGCCTCACGTGATTGGACAATTGTGTGACTCCTGCGAGGAGAACCATTGGAGGATCGCCAGTGGGAAAGGATGCGACGCTTGCGAGTGCGACGCTGTTGGAAGCGTTTCTGATAGGTAATCGTCCTTCAGTCATCCTGATTTTCAGTTGTTTAAATTGTTCAATGTTTCAAGTTGCATCATACAAATTTTTGAATGTTTCATCGCGACTTTCAGCCTCTAACTTTAGATTAAAAAGCGCCTTTTTAAAAGTGTCCGAATATTATTACGAGTGACTGTGGATGTAGATCAAGAAACCCATCGGTTCATTTTCCACCATGTTTCCAGGTGCAATCCATACGACGGCACTTGCGAGTGCAAACCAGGCTTCGGCGGAAGGCAGTGCAACGAGTGTCAGACAAACCATTGGGGCAACCCTAACGTCGAGTGCTATCCTTGCGACTGCGACATGACCGGGTCCTCGAGCCAGCAGTGCAACAGAGAGACCGGGATGTGCGTATGTAAAGAAGGAATCGGCGGTGAAAAGTGCGACCAGTGTTATCGGGGCTACTATGGCTACGCACCCCAATGCAATCCCTGTGGAGAGTGTTTCGATAATTGGGATCTAACGTTATCCGGCCTGAAGAACAAGACGAAACTGGTGATCGAGGAGGCCTCACGGATCCAGAAGGTCGGGACAACAGGGGTGTACAGCGAGGAGTTCGACAACATGGTCAGTTCGCTGGACCAGGTGCAGAGTCTGATCAACAGCACGTCCATCAGGACCCAGGACCTGGATGAACTCAGCGATTTAGCTACCACGATGACGAAGAACGTCTCCAACTCTGCGAAGCAGCTAGAGGAGGCTAACAATCTTTTGCAGGCTGTTAATCAAAGAGTGAATTTAGGAGACACTGCGCTGAAATATCTAAAGAATAAAACGAACAACCTGCATCAAGCTGCAGCGAATCTGAAAGAGAATGCGACCAGGCTGCAAGAGGAGAACGTCCTAGGAGCTCTGAACGTCACTCAGCAAATGGCGGAGCAGTCCAGGCAAGCAGAGAAAATGGCGAACGATACTAGCAACGTTTTAGCTGACGCAGAAAGGTTCAGGAAACACACGGAGAGTCTCCTGGCCAAGAACAGAGAAATCGTCGACGAGGTCCAGGAGACTAATAAAGAATCCTTGGCTAGGATAAACGAGAAACTGAAGACGTTTAATAGTATCATGCCTGGGTTGAATCTCCAGATGTGCGGAGGCAACGTTACCGATTGCAGCAGCGTTTGCGGAGGAGCTGGCTGTGGATTCTGTGGAGGCTCGTCTTGCGATGATGGAGCTGTGACCAAGGCCAATCAGGCGTTGGATGTTGCAAATCAACAAGCTGCTAAGATCAAGACTCATAAGGACGAGGCTGAGCAGCTGCTGCGCAATGTGAGTTCAATGTTTCTTGTTGGGAACGCGTCTTTTCACACTGGCTCTACGGAGCAATAACAGCGCGACTAGTTTGCATTACCCCATCAAAATAAGGAGAACGTATCTATTAAAATTTTTCGTGTCTGGTCAATTTTTGGGAGGTGTGCGAGAACCCGAAAATGTTCGGTCAGGCCGGGTCGAGAATTTTATTCGGGATCGGGGCGGCGGGTTCTGCGAAAATTTCGGGATTCTAGGATTCTAGAATTGTTAGGGTTCCCCGAGTATTCGGGATTATACTTGGGAATTCCAATATTCAGTGAATTCTCGATATATGCCAACAAAACACGGGTCTTGCCAGCGTCGTGTATCGTCCAGGAAACCTCTCGAGCTTCGTGGTCCTTCGCGGTAGTGGGGATAATCTCGCGACATTTATCATCCAGGTTTTGGCGACATATATAGAGAAATCACTGTACTCAACAAATTCTTCAGCGAGCGCCTGAACAAATACAGCTTACCGATCACTAATAAACAAATGATTGTTATCTCCAGCTGGCCCAAGTGGCTCGGGACGGGGTCGCAGCAAGGTCGAACGCGCAGGACGCCTTCAACTTCGCCTGGAAGGCTCGTAACTTGTCGGACAACGTGACGAAGGACCTCTCCGACATCAACAAGCGCATCAAGAGCACGTTGGACGAGGATCAGCCAACCCCAGCGATGGTGAGAGACCTGGCGAACGAGGTTCTAGCCAAGAATATTCAGCTGAGACCTGACGAGATCAAACAGCTGGCGGAGAAGATCAACAGCATCGTCGGTTCGTTAACTGACCCTGAAAAAATCCTAGCGGACACTAGGGACGACCTTCACCGAGCTGTGCAGCTGAAAGAGAGAGCAGACAGAGCTAAGGAGTATGCTCTGGGCAATCAAACGCAAGTTAACAATGTGATAGTGCTTTTGAACGACGCGCAGAAGGCGCTGGATCTGGCTCAGGTGGCGATCGATCAGGCAGAGAGGGACGTGAAGAAGTCGGAGAAGGATCTAGAGGAGATCGCTGAAGTGACCAGAGGAGCATTGATGCAGGCGAACAGCACCACCGATACCGTGGATAACCTGGAAGCTCGTTTAGGCACGCTGCAGAAGCAGCAGGTCAGGAACAACTTTGTCATGAACCAGGACATTAGCGACCAGGTCACGAAGGTCGTCGACAAGGCGAAGGATGTTGATGCCAAAACCAAGACACTCGCGGACGACTATCGCAAGGTGGATCAGTCCCTGGATCGCAGCGTGAACAAGAGCAAGGATAACATTCAAAGGGCCAAGAAACTCCTGCAGAGGGCCACGGAGCTGACTGTCGACACTTCTACCAAGTTCAAGGATCTTGATGGCATGGAGAGCGTATACAGGGATAACGAGAGGATGCTGTCCGAATTGATGAAAGAGGTTGACAGTCTAACCGTGGAGATGAAGAATCATCTCACGAATATTGATAAGAAGGCGCAGCTCTATCGACAGTGCACTTCTTGAACACCGGAGAAGTTTTCTTGATGGAAGATGCTTTTTTTTTATTGGAATTCTTTTAACAGGTTGACCGCCATATCATTCAATTATACAGGACTTTGAATAATGAGATTGAATTTGTAGAGCTCAGCGCAGTGGTGATATATTTTATCATGTTAAATCATTTTAGAAGCACCGTGTTACGATCAGTCACGTATACAGTGATTTCTTGATATATATTTGTCGCCAAGGCCTGGATGATAAACGTCGCGGAATTATCCCCACTACCGCGGAGTATGCCCCGCGAGGGACCACGAAGCTCGAGAGGCCTCGGTCACTGAGAAGTGTAAATGTAACACGGCTCGGGTATGTCTCCTGTCTCCTGGATGATGCACGACGCTGGCAACGCTCGTGTTGTTACATATGACATATATCGAGAATTCACTGTAATCGAAACGATTTAGTTAACGACACCAAAGCTAAAATCCTTTTAGATTCTATTAGTTCTCACAAAATTCATTTTACGTCACTATACTCCTACAGAAATTATTTCTTAAAGATGAACAAAGACCTGTGTCAAGAAAAATCGTTTAAAGTTACACTAACTTAGATAATGGGACTATAAATGGACAATAAATTTAGATTAGTAGATGTTTCATTGGGAATGAAAAAAGACCTAATATAATTAGAAGAAAAATATCTTCGAAAATGTGTTTAAAAACTAGATCTATCTAACTGTAAATGGTCCCAACAAAAATGTCCGCTATTCGCGAATGCTCTTACAGATGTCCCACAAATCCCAGCAAAATTCAAGTCATTCGATTAAATTCTAACAAAAGTTAGTTTTCAAAGACTACAAATTGCGTCACTTGCATGAAACCACTATGGCAGTCAACGTGGTAATACAACGGGTTGGTCAACCCCCAAATGTGTACATTAAAGAGCGTCGGTATTGTCGGTGCTGAGCTTACGATGGCGTAATCGTATTTCGATAGAGTAGGGATGATCGAATCTAGAAAGTAGGTAATTTAGAAGATCGTAATCGAATCGGCGACTTTAGATTGGACAGGGAGCAATTGCACAGTGCCATAATTGTAACGATGGGGCCACATAATTGTTAGAGCGTATATGTAGATGTTTGTAACATTTTTACACAGACCGGTGGGGGTCGGTTTTTTCTTTTTTCTTTTTTCTTTTTTCTTTTTTCTTTTTCTGGAACTCTTTGAATATTGTTACGGAACTCGATATATTAAGAGGATCAGCCTTGAAGATCTGCATTTATTACAGGTTAACGAGTGTCGCGTGGAGAATTCGGAGACCATTAAACACTTTTATAGAAATAAACGTGGAATTAGAATGAGGATTCTCACTTTGAGAACCTCTTCGGAAGCAGCCGGGAGAGGCGGACAAGTATCATTGATCTGATGAGTCAGAAAGATGCGTGTACAAAACGAATTGATAAGAGAACGAATGCCTTTCCATCGAGAGCGTGGCATGTCGTTTAACCATAGAGACGATTTTGGTAGATTGTTGTTAAGTAGCCGACAGATATTTCAGCCCAGCAATGTTCAAAATAATTCGTAAGGATTTAGAGGTAGACTTAACAGTTCTCTTTTTAAATGATAACATGTCAGGAATTGATTCGAATGATTAGAATTTTATTCGAGGGATTTTTTAAACTGGTCTAATGACTGCTTACCGATTTATTTTCATGTAAGTTAGCACTGCAGAATTGTTATACTACTCAAGAGAGATGACTGAACTTAGTTGTAGCACAGAGATAAGCCATGGGTATCGATACTAATTGCGCAATAGAGTTTCAATCGTTGTATATGTTGCAAACTGAGTTTTTGTACTTACTCGATATGTTTACGATTCAGTTATTTTATTACACACGGTGCAATAGTTATTACGACAGAGTTTTTATCTTCGGTAGCCTGTAAATATACCACTATGCCTTCTCATAATGTATCCCACGATCATTCATAATTTCAGTAATTATATGGTTTTTTGTATATTCGAGAATATTATTCGTCGATCGAATTTTCATTCACAGTCTACCCAAGTTTTGAACAATGTCTGCAAAATAGTGACATTTTACATTTATTCCCTTTTTGTATGCATTTTTGATAATCGTGTTTTATAGGATCGCAAACAACAAGTCTTCGTAGACCTTAGTTGTGCTGAACAATGTTGCACTTAATTCCCCATTGCTCTTCAAGAATGGTTACACATTATTTTCGTGTTGCAGTTCAATTTAAGCAACTCTGTTTTACAAATAACTTTGTATTTTAGACAAATATATCAAGCGACCAAACGGTCATAAAATTATAACAAATCTTACAGTATCTGATGCAGAAACCATAGTAAATGTTCACCTAAGGAGCCTTTGAGGGTTAATAAAAACGATTCTAGAGCGTATTTTTTAATAACGTGCGAGGTCTACGAACAGCATGGGTAACTATAGTTTTTAAAAACAGAGATAATAAAAATTTGTAGCAGGAGGAGCAGGGGTCAGGGTTAGGGACGTAAAAAAGAGAATCGTTTAACGATTATAGTAATTTAAAGATTGATATATTAGACTACAATCGAGGCATTGATATTGTCAGCGGTGACCATTGCCGAAAAATGGCGCACTGCAATAACCACACCAAAAGTTTTCAATTGTATTTAACGACTAGTTATGTTTATGCGTTGATAGAGAATTATATATTAGATAAATAAATAAACTGAAACAGTTAACCGCCGAGTTATTTTCGTATATCTAACTCCATTCAAACCCTGAAGAAGAGGCATCTTATCCAAATGATAAAGTTTTGATAGTAAAAATATACTGCAACGAAATATCGTGGGTTTCGGTGTGATAACAATATTTCCTTAGTACGAGGCTTATCATTGGTAAAAAGACGGAAAGAGCTGGCCGGAAATATGGGAACAGGAATGATAAAGCGTTCGTAAAACTAAGAACTTCCTGCTGAAAGCTGTTTTCAAGAAAATTGTTAACGGTCTTTCATCATTTTCGTACTTTTCACAATATTTGTGCGATAAAATTGGACCGAAAACAAACAGTTCGTAAGAAAATAAACAGTTTTATTGCACTGTGTGGCGGAACGTCGTCGCTAACGACGGAACTGCGAGTTTCGTGCAGTTTGATCTTTCAATCTCGCCCTAAAAAAATGTTGAGAAATCCTAGGAAAGCTAAGAAAATATTTTTCCGATTCCATTTTCTTCAACTGTTAATTTGTCTTTGAAATTTGTATCAATCTTTTCTACTGCCTCGGACAAATTGTTCATTAAATGAAAAGTGGATGGAGGATAATTTTACAATTAAAAATGTTATTAAACGTCGAAGATATTTTCCAGGTATCGACACAAGGGTTATCGAACGTCGTAGACGATTTTAGATGTTGCTTCAAGGATTAAATTAGCTCTGAAAAATTTATATTCAATAATGTTGTGTATAAAGATACATTTACGGTTAAAGATCAGTGATTTCGCAACAGAGATAACGTCTTTGATAGACTGTCCGGTAATTCGAGAAGCAATGTGTCAAAAGTGGGAGAAGCTGCTCCACAGTGAAGGTATATTTTGTTTCAACTGAAACAGCTTCTGTAACAGCGCACCTTTATAAAAATAGTATTTATAGTTTATTATCGTAGAGTCTGGTTTCGATCGCGACACGTGCTCCCCATCGGTCTACATGCCCTTGTCAAAAAAGCTTGGCGTGACCCGCACGACGGCATCAACTTCCTGAACTGGCTGCTGCGATCTATGGAGCAGAGATCTCCGGCTGATAGATCTGTCACAGTATTAACCATCGTACGAAAAAGAAAAAAAAAAAAGAAAAAATCCATTCGTTGACGTAAAACAAAACAAACTGTGTCTGGAAACTAAACATTTCTTGAAAATACAAATAAACAAGAAAAACATAAAACACACAATTTTAGATTGCCCTCGTTACTTTTAATTCGTTAAATCAACTCTTCATTCATTAAATTAACTCCTTAATTCTCAACTTACGTGAATTTTTGTTATTTAAACTTTGTCTTGAGATTTCGAAGCAAACCAAGTTACGTAAAACGAATATAAATTTCATAAATGTAAAATACTTTATGCATTTTGATAATGATGTACCAACATTAGTCGTATCAATGGTGGACTCTATACTCTTGCAAAAATCGAAGACTATAAATTGATGGCTCGTTGACGGTTTCTTTTGAGATTTTTATTCGGATGAAAATTGTGCAGCTTATCGTAGAAGACGTGACACAGCAATTCTAACAAGCTATTAACAAGCTTCCGTTAGGCAACAGAAGTTGAAGATCCCTGGGATCTCAAGGGAATTCGTTTTTACTTGTTACTTCACCTCGCCCTTAAGTCGCCCTTTTGGCTTTCAGTGCCATGTACAGACGCCGTAGGACTTCGTGAATAGACAGCACTGTTGAATCGAAATGGTGTATGGGCTCATGGGTCTATGCATAATGAGTTCATTCAGGACAGCAGGCAGTGGTTGTCCAACGAGTGAGTTTGGTGCAACTAGAATTTCGGAGTAGATCACATAAAAAAGAATAAGAGAACCGACACTTGGGGAATGGCGACGCTGAGAAAAATTCTCGAAGATCGGCAAATAATGGAAATAAACGCCGAAGAAAAGATATCTTTATGAACTGCTGTTAACAGTACCTGTTATAATGAAGCGTTTATGGGCATCTTTTATTAATTGGAACGTAACGTCAGAAACATAAAGCTCCCTCGTTATTATTTATCGTTTTTCCATGCGTAATTCAAGGTCCTTATCTTTGCCTCGGCTGACCGATGATATTTATTGCCGACGGCCATTTTTATTCGCCGAAGATTATGGTATCTGGTGGAGAAGTTTATTAATCGATTCAACTCGCGCCCTGATTTTTCGTCTTTCCGGTCGAAATGTAACACTATCGCGGCGGAAACTGCTAATTAAACATGTGTCGTTAACTGTCTCGCCCTGATTCTTATCGATAAAATTGAAGTACCCTTAATTTATCTCTCGAGAGAATGTTATACGATTAGAAGTGAATCAATCTTTTAATGTTATTTAATCCTTTTTATTAGCCTCTCTTTCACACGGCTCCGGTACAATTGTGTTCATACGTTCAAATTTTAATTAGAACACGACGACGATTTAGTGACAGAAGAAATGCCTGCTACCGGAATGAACTCTGTAAAGTTAATTCTTCCTATAAATTTCTTTCTATAAAATTCTTTCCTAGTATAAACTTTACTTTCTATTAAAGTTCCTATTGAATATGATAAGAGTCAAGCAAAATATCACATTAGTTTTCTAACAAATTTGAAGCAATTTATCAATCTAGTGAAACAGTGAGAGTTTTGGAGGAAGTATGAAAGGAGAAGTCCTCCGGAAGTGCAAGAAAATTTGTTGAACATTTGTGCCCCAGTGTTTGTAGACACGGAAACAACGTGGACCAAACAACCGGGCTATGTAAATCGAGGATTGTTTTCGAAGGAACAACCGGCAGATAACGAGACGAATTTTCCCTCGAAAAGATGAAATACTACCGTGACGATTAGGCGAGACGAGGTAAAAGGGGCCCCTGTGTGCACAGTCCGATTACGCGAACCTTTCCTCCCAGGAAATGTTCAGGCCTCTGTTGTCCTGAAAACCGTCGGAAGAATGCTCTTCTTCTCACGGTGCATTCCTCTTTTCCACGAGCAGGTTACACGAACCGGTCCGAGACGGGGTTGGTTATGCAAAACAGCTCGTTGTTGAACACTTTTGGGGCTCTTGGTGGACTTAGAAATTTCCCTGTCACTTTGTAAAGCGACGTGAATTATTTCAGCACGGACGGCGACACGAGAAGTGCCGAAGAAATACGAGCGAACTGCATGGGTTCTACGAAATAATCTGAAATTATCGAAATTATTATTAGTATCATGTTTAAAGCGGTAATGGGTGGAAATAAACATCGAAAAGTGAAATTTCGTTCCGGACATAAACGACACTGGTTAGAATATTAAGAATACGCTTCTTCCTACTCAATAGTGGTCCATTCTAATTGTTCTGTGTGGGTTGTTGACGTGTTCCAAGAGTTTTAGTCAAAATTGCTGGGCTCGGGGTGTCACGGGCAAACAGAAAGCGAAAACGATGGAATACCTTCGTCTTCTTCTTCAAATTACAGCAGGGTCGTTCATTCCACGAGATTACGTTTAATCGCAGGGTTGGAAGCCAGGTGAAACGTATCGTAGGGATGAAATGGGGGACGCGGGGGGCGGGGGGCGAGTGAGTTTTGTTTGTTGGACCTCTCCTTTCGATTGTTGGGTGCTGGCTTTGTGTCGGGACTTGCGACCACGCAGTTGCCAGCTGCTGGCAGCAGTCCTCTCTATGGCTATCTTTACAATTAACCATCGACAGGGGGTTGACTCGCATTCAGAATTATATAGGAAAAACGTCTCGCTATAATAGAATTTACCGTGGGCGACTAAAATCCCAATATGCAAACGTCTGCTTTGGAGATTGGTTAACAACAATACGACAAACAATAATTCAAGCAGGACCGTACACATTTAGTTGTTGATAGAAACTTCCAACAAGTGGTAGGTTTAGTGTTAAAATGATTAAGAAAGGAAACAAGCTTCTACGTACTTCCTACATCTTGCGATTATAATTTTGCATAAAAATCCGTAGTCTATGAATAAATATTACTGGCGCGGGATTCGGGATGGTCGTTGTTGCAAATAATGAATTTCCTGTTAGCGAAAGGGGAACGTTCCTGCTGGATTCACGTGATGCAGCCGTGTTAATTGTTAATCGATATCGAGGAAACAGTACGATTGGCCGGCTAATTGAAGAATTAACGGATCGCAGTCTGTCTTCACCCCCTTCGCACCCTGTCGACGAACATTAATTCGAGCACGTGCCAATAGTGTTTCGAGCACCGGGCCATCGACCATTTCCAGCATCCGCTATACTACCATACTCTCGGAGGAACAGCCGGCAGTCGGTGGTGCGTGTGATACGGGGAAGGGCGTACCTGAAGAGTCGCAGGGTGCAGAATGCAGTTCCGAGTGCAGCTTGGCGGAAGTTTCGAATATTGACATTGCCGGAGACGTGAAAATTAATCATTTCACTTGAAGAATTTTTGAACATCGACCATTAGAACAGAAGAAGTTGATGGGAGTGAATTTGTCTTCCGAGGGGGTGAATTTCGCTTCCATATCATTATCGTAAGCAATAGCATTATCACTAAAAATAGTTGTTTGTCTGCTTGACACACAACGATGCAAAGATATTGGCGAAGATATTCATTCTTTACCTTGTTCATCCGTTACGTGAATTGTTTAATCTTGTCTTGCTTTAGTTTTTATTCGATTGAGAAAATGCGGGACGAATGGGGATTGAAAAATAATTTAATGTTCTTGTTTTGGTTCGATATACAGTTTAGAAATTTTTCCATCAGTCTTTTGAAACTGAGTCCTCCAGGATAATAAATTCCATTTCATTTCTGCGAAGTTAACATAGTTTCTTGTAATTCGCTCCGGCAAAGTGCGTCGAAACTAGATTATTTTTACTCGGCTAAAATATTTACAATATTTTATAATCTAATATCAACGACTGCTTGGCCGTACAATGCGACGAACGTCTTTTATTCGGACCTTGGAAGATAAGAGGTCCTGGACAAATGGAAACCGCAATAAGACGTCGAGGAAGCGTTGAAAGGATGCGAAAGTTCTTACCGTGTTCGCACGGCGAACAAGAGTATCATTTCGGCCGATTACACTCGAGTCTCGTCCTAACAATGATCCTCTCAATGAGATTAATTAATTAGGATTCCTTGGTGGCCAGTGGTGCTTGAGAAGGTTGGATCAGGCGGCTGCTGATCGAGGCTTGTCGGCGGAATATGAAAGAGCTGAGAAAAAGGCAGCGGGAGAGGAAGCGGGAGAGTTAAATCAAGAAGTGGCAGATAAGAAGGCTTCGTGTACGATCGTTGTAAAAGGGGAGCGAAAGATCGACGAGGAGAGTCCCGTCAGTCCCCGAGGAGCGCTCGTTGCGACAGCTAGTCCTACTGTGCCCTCCTAGAAAAATTGACAAGTATCCGAGTCACCTCGGACACTCTGAAAAATATTCTGAATAACAATTGCACTCACAAAAATTCTAAATACAGCTTTTCCTTTCTCTCTCTTTTTTTTTTTGTTTTCTTTTTGTTTTTTCTTAAAGAAGTGTACGTTCTATGAATATTAGAAACATTAATAATGCGGTTCTTATAACGAAGTGGTCGTAGGATCGGCAAAGACGAAGAGAGAAGAAACGTTGAAGTTGTTTTGGAGATTTTTCTGTCGGGAATAAATTAGAGAAATTAACGAGGTAATTTGTCTCGCTGGTTCATCATCGTAGTGTGCCTTTTTAAGTTGGACAGTTCGAATGTGCGCGAGGAGAAGTAGTTTCGGAGGACTTTTTGCCAGGGATAAATTCGAGAAATTACCGGGGTAATTTGTTCCCGATTAATTATTAAATTAGAGAAATTAAAGAGATCATTCGTTTTTGGTTCGTTTGTGATTTGATTCGTTTTCTGTGCGTCCAATGCAATAAGAGAAGTGATTTGGTGACGGAAGATTCTGGGATAACGAGTTGCCATATCTGTGAATAATTTTTGGATATTCGGAAAACAATTGACGTAGCAAGGAACTGGAACGAGCGGATGATAAATTGCGAATTGAAACGTTTTTCAGAGCATCGCGAACAATCATGAGTGATTAATTAGTGTACTGTGGTTGGTCAGGACACAGTGCTATGCTTTTTTCGTTTGTTCGTAAGTGAGTTAACAAGTAAATTTCCACGGGAAATAATTAGAAGACAAGTGACTATTCACTTGCTAAAAATATTAAACTCAATCGATACGACTAGTGTAGAGAAAAATTCTAATTAATGAACTCTACCAGCACTGTGCTAATTAAAATAAATTTAAGAAAACCATTCAGATTAAATGGAAGCCATTTTGGAAGTACTACAAATCAATTAACGTTAACGAATAAAGACCAAAATCATTCTATTAACAGAAATAAATAGAAACAACAAGGGGATAGATCCAAAATCAACTGTAATTTAGTCACTGTAGATTAAATTGGGGCCATTTTGGGACCACTAAGAATCAATTAATATTAATAAAACAGGACCAGAAGCTTTCTACTAACCAGAAAAAAATTAAACAACGAGGAAACAGATCTAAACTATACAGATCGAATTGGGAGATTTTGGGGCCACAAAGAATCAATTAATTTCAATGAAGCCGTGTGAAAGTTCATCACGCTCCTGATAATCCTGAGCCGGTAGATATCGCTCGAAGGTCCCAAATAGTTTTTCCGGAAGGTCAAACCCCTTGAGTGTTCGAAGGATTGCAAGGGAAATTTTTGGAGCGGAGAATCAGAGGGACAAGGCCAAAGGTCAGGATTTCCTGACTGGCGATTGTCGCAACAAGTTCAAAGCTCATTGCCCGATAGATAGCGTTTTTCGTCGCGGAAGGGTTCGACAAGAAGGGACTCTCGTCTCGAAGAGAAAGAGACTGAGAGAGAAAGAGAGAGGGAGAGAGAGAGAGAGAGAGAGAGGAGAGAGGAGAGAATCTTATGTTTTTGTCGATGTCGCGGGAGATCGTGGTCGTCGCAAGAAAATCAGAGGAGGATAGACCGCTGCAGCCGCTAACGAACGGGCAAAAAGAAGAAACGGAGAGAGAATGAATTCAAGTGGCTCGCTGGATAAGGAACCCTCGTGTATTTAATCGTTCCAGACATTGCCAGGGATCGTCCGACAGACGGACGCATGTAAATCGCGAACGGTTCGCTCGCCAATAAAAGTTCGCGCGGCGTGCTGCTCGATGTTGCACGAATTGCGGATTTGCGGAATTCGCTTCCCGGGACACACGCTGTCGCTCTAATTACTTGAAATCGAGTAATTGGAGCTTAAAGATCCTCGATGGCGCGATAGTTAGGCTGGGTTAGATCGCACATTTATTTAGCTCGATTTCTTAACGTTCTCCCGTAATCTTGTCTCATCTCTACATATGTATGTGATTCGAAGTTCCAGGAACCGGGTGGTAGTGTCTTTGATTCTTGTTTCTTTCTGTGTTTAGGTATTGCTAATTTAACGGAGGACCACTAAGAAGAACACAGGAGGCAGTCGATGTAGTCTCATTGAAAAGATTGATCTACTTATGAGAGGGAGAATCCTAAATGAATAATTAATTTCAAGGATTTACACCATGATAGATGTTAGAAGGACGACGTAAGTAATTCATAATTTATTATTAAATTGCGGGGTTTATGCGTTTATGGTAAAAACGATTAGGTGCAACGATTTGAAGCCGGAGATGGATTAAAAGAGCTAATTTGAGAGCTTCAGTCTATCGAAGCATTTAAAAGCATGAATGAAATTTCTGTTTCGATCTTGTTCATTGTAATCGATGCAAACAATTTTTGTTGCGCATCTATCTGTCCATTAAGCATTATCAATCATGAATAGTGCTGTGAAATTAATTTGAACAATTTGAATTTAATTTTCGAATTGGAGGACACAGTAGATTTTGGATGTTTGTAAATTTCGCGCAACAGATTGATGTTTATTTTCATCGATGCCTTTGTATGAATAAAGATTGGATAAAAGCAAATAAGCTCTCGTTATTAAGCGCAGGTGTTCGTTAATGACGTTTCGTTTTCACGGAAGCGTGTCCGCCCCGTTTTGCATTTCACGTGCTGGGAACGAGCGGCGACTGGGAAAGAGTGCGTAAACACTATAAAAATGGACGGATCGGTGACGAACGGCACGATTATCGGAGTCGCATTGGGAGGCGAGAGTGTGAAACACTTTCCTCGATGGGTCACCATCGTTGCAGCTGTTTGCGCGATCATTTTCAGCGTTGTTGGAGTTGCGGGTAAATTTTCATTTCAATTGAAACGAGTAAGATTGTTTTTAAAATGATTGCGTTCCTTTTGGGGGAAGATATTCGATATTCGATATTCGATATTCGATATTCGATATCGAGGGTTCCGGAGGCAGTCTGGTCTCTAGTTTCCTTAAGAATAGGCCATATTATTCATGATTCAGTCTATCAAGGAATTAGAGGACGCTTGTGTGCTCGCGATGGTTGATTCTTCAATTAAACGTTCCAATTCTACGGTCAGACTAACTTCTGTTGACCCATGGCTATTCTTTGACGAGTTATGACTATTAACACCCTTAACTCGGGCCACGGAGTGTCATCAGGAATTGGGATTATTAATGTCTCCTTTTTTAATTATCCACTTGGGTGCATTTGCATGCTCTTCCAAGGTGCAGGCTACTCTTTATTCTTTGTGCGATCATTGAATTTCTGTTATTAAGACAGAAATGTTGTAGATTTTATTCGCATAAAAATTTCAATTAATATCAATAGTAGCACCTAACTTCGAATTACTTCGAATTTAACATTTTACGCAAATTACAGGTAATTTGGTGACAGTGATCGCGTTGCTAAAATACACAAGACTGAGAAGACACGCGACGACAGCGTTCGTGATCAGTCTGAGCATCTCCGATCTAATTTTCTCGGCAGTGAATCTCCCACTGACTGCGAGCAGATTTTTGCGAGAGGCCTGGGTGTTAGGCGAAACACTGTGCAAAATATTCCCGTTATTGTTTTACGGGAATGTCGCTGTCTCGTTGCTCAGTATGGTGGCGATCACGATCAACAGGTTCGTAGGAATCTTACGAAGTTTAATAAGTATCGTGCATGTGCTACGATTTAGTTTACTTTTAAATACGCTGACTGAAATTTATACGCAAGATCAATTACACAAACTCAGCATTCTTTTCCTCGGCGAGGAACCTGATCACCTTCTGCTCGTCCCAATAGTACGAAATGCGCGATGAATCAGGTCCGATGATGCGCGCTAATCGATCGTTCTTCTTCTGATAATAAGCTATGTCTTCGTGTAGTATCGTGTTTCTTACTAATTTGTTATGCCGCTTGCTCCTAATACTTGCGTTTCTTTCAAATTGTTAATTACATGTGATCTTGTAATTATATAAACTCTTCGATCATTTCAAAGTTCCTAAGCAATCAAGGAACATCCTAAAAACGAACCATGCAAGCTCTTCACAAACTACTAACGATTAGACTGCTGATTTATGAAAAAAGTGTAGGAAAGAAACGCAAGAATTTTACGATATTGTCGTGTTATTTTTATCACTTTATTTTACGAATGATTCGCAGCCTACTGATGCCACCGTTTCATTTCAGGTACATCCTAATATCAAGGTCGGACATGTACGCGCAATTGTACACAACAAAGCGCATAATAATCATGCTAATCACCATCTGGACCGTCAGTTTCTCGATCCTCCTTCCACCATTGGTGGGCATCTGGGGTCAAATGGGCCTAGACACGACAACCTTCTCTTGCACGATCCTGAAGAAAGATGGCCGCAGTCCGAAGAAGTTTCTCTTCGTTCTAGCGTTCCTCGTACCTTGCGTAGTGATCAGCGTGTCTTACCTATGCATCTACTGGCGTGTAAGAAAGAGCAGGAAGAACCTGGAAGCACACGGAGGCATCTCTCGGCGAAAGACCAATGGTTTCCAGCGAAGAGAGGACTCCAGAGTAACAAGACTGATGCTGACCATTTTCCTCTGTTTCATTCTTTGCTTCATGCCTCTGATGCTGGTTAATGTGATCGACGACAAGATCCACGTGCCGATTCTGCATGTGATCGCCTCGATCCTCGCCTGGGCATCGTCTGTGATCAACCCTTTTATTTATGCAGGCACTAATAAATTGTATAGGGAGGCTTACAAGCAAGTTTTGTGTCCAGTGTCCAGCAAAACGCCGACCATCGGACCTAAACCCACCCATTCGCATTCGAGCAAGATCTCCTCGCCTCAGGCGACCTGAGATTGATTATCGTTGCAGGATCTGAGTGGGGGTGAGAGGGGGTCGCTTTGTAAACGCGAACAACCGTTTCGCGAATTTTCAACGCTCCGAGACTTACGAACAGGTGTTCGAGGATTTTCGTGGAAGCCGAACGTTTTATTTAATTTAGCGTAAACGGAGAATTGAAATTGGCACTCGTGCTGTTTGTGGTCGTATAAATCACGCTTGTGGTCTTCTTCAGTGATCCTTGTGGAAGCTGAGAATGGTGCATTTAATTTACCGTAAATGGAGGACTCACGTCGAGACTCGCATACAGCTATTGATAGAGTGTGTTTCACCGAAAGCTTTGCGAATTGTAAAGTGTTAATGAACGCGGTTCTAAATTTCACGGACAATTTTTAAGATTGAAAATGACAGAGGATAGCGAAGAAATGATGGTGATGGTGATGATGTGATGAGACGTTTTTTGAGATCAATTTATCGTTTTTATATCGACGCAAAGAAACCTTGGCATTTGCAGTTGTTTATTGCAACTTGTCCAGTGCATTCCGTCAAGGCAATTATACAGATGTATGTATAAGATGAATAATAATGGTAAAAGACAAAGCCTGGAGACTTTAGAGTAATTACAGTAGTAAGCAGTTTATAAAGTTTGCAACAATGACCACGAAGGGAAAATATGTGAATAATGTAAACCCTGTTGACTGCCGATGCTAATTATTCCGATTACAACGATCGGATGTCAAGTATATACGTTGTTTAGAGAGTATTTCAACGATACTACGAGGACTAGATAGTCTAATCTTTATTAATTTATAGCTCTGTTTTAAGTAGTGGATAAATAAACTTTTCTATTTGTCTTTACGGTACAATTATTCGAGAACTTCTCTAAAAAGAAGATACTACATACGTAATAAATGATCCCTAATTTGTTCAACTAGTGAAAATAGCATCAAAATTGTAGGATTTAATATTTATTTTTATTTAAACCATCGTTTTATTTAGGCGCAGATGATTCAAAATGTCAAAATACCGCCACTCGACGTAGCGGCAAAACGTTCAAACTGTTAGCCAAATTTACCGATAGTCGATAATTCTTTTCTTTTTATTAGGAAAAGTTTTAAATCTGTTCTGATCCATAAGCTATCTAATGTAATGTACATTCTTGAAGAAGACGTTGGAACCCTCCGTGGCAAGCGGCTAAAGCTATTAACCAATTAGCATGTCGATACCTGAATAGATGGCGTCGCGACGATACGTCTATTTTTTACGTATCGATGATGTTTGTCTATCAGTCTCACGATTTTGCCACCGACGGCGCCACCATCTCTTTCATGGGAATTTTCATCAGTCGGCAATTTTGTCTACAAGTTTGATCGTTTTTCCGCTACGTCAAGTGGCGCCATTTTCACATTTTCAGCAACAGATGATTCGTGCCGCTTATACACGGTGTCTAATAGTATTCGCAGAACGATATAAATAATTAATTAACCCCCAACATAATGAAGGTATTAATCTCCTTAGTAATGATAATGACGCGTCGTGACTCTAAGGAATTATTTATCCAATCTATTCAATTCATACTTGTACGGTCTAGGCACAGATAAAAAAAAAAAAGCGGAACGATGCACAGTTAAAACGGAAGCAGCGGAGGAATTAGATCAGAAAATGATTAAATTAGAAAGCGTCGCGAGGCCTTCGTGTCGGTGAACGCCTCCTTTATTTCGTACAGCGGATGCTTTCGTAATCTCGATGCTCTCCTATGAAAATTAATTAACGCTAACGAACGACTGGTATCAATGATTAACGCGAGGATTTCTCCGAATCAGGGACACAAGTTCGATAACCAACCACGACAAATTAGCCCATTGAAACTCCAATAGCACACTTGAACGAAATTTTTCACGACCAATAATTAGCTCACTGTCAAAAAAGAACAATTTTTCGGTTAAATCACACACTTGACACTTGACTATTTCTTGACCATTTTGCGACCATTTAATAATCTTGAATGTACATTGTTCAGAATCGTGGCAAACACTATTAAGAGACTTCCAGTAGGTAAATCGTCAGATATGCTAATAATTGAAATGGTTACTCAGAAACGATATAGAAATTGTTACGAAGTGGTCGCTAATGACTACAACGTTAATGCTAATGTTACGAATAAACCGTATAAAAAGAAATTGCTATGATGTGTGGAACTATTACAATTTCTTTATATTTACGTTATTTAATAATATTCTTAACTGTTAATAATATTGTTATTTCCTTTATATTAATATTTTTTTCCTTTATATTAATTATTGTTAGGTTTTAGAAATTTGATTTTTCACGAAATCAGTTTGTTTAAAGAAGAAATGACCGATTTGTCTTTTTATTGCTTCCTGGTGATTTGAACCTCCTGGTGCTTTCTTTCTTGGTCATTTAAAGTGATTTCTCTTTACTCACCGTTTCTCTGTCGAAATTCATATTTTTACGGCGAATGAGTTCGTTCTAGGATTCCGCGATCCGAGAGCGGAGTCTTCTCGCGATTGCATAATAATGATTCGTGCAAGACTTGCCAAATAAGTATGCCTACCTTCAATTACGAGTTCGGGTCACCGTAATGAGGCCGAACCACACCAATTATCCACGGCTTCCGCGAATCAGCTCGGAGAAAAAGCGCGATAATCCTGGATCGGAGAGACACGTTCTCGTTGCATTCTAATCGAAGCGTAACTCCGTACATGCACGCACACATGAGCATCTGCACGACGTTATAATTTGTGATATGAATTAAAATGAAGACTTTGAACGGTGCTCCCAGTCTGCACCGAGGCTCGAACCGATCGCCAACGGTTGTCGGACAGGTGAATCGGACATCCTGTGGACAGCGTGATTTCCGTGCGGACAGGTGTTGATATATAGATCACAGTTCGCAGATCACAAAACGCAGTTCGTCGCCTGAAGCCTTTCATCGATCGTACAATTATTTTTGTCTCATACCTGTCGAAGACCGGTGCTTCAGATTTTGTTTCAAGTGAGTTTTTTCGGAAGATATTCAATGGAAACAGTGTCCTCTTTATAGACTGTCTTCGTAGACTCGAGAAAATGATTCTAAAAGCTATTGTTTCGTAGGAATTTGTTCAGTAGAAGTACGTTAAGTGCGTCAGAAACCGTAGTCCGAATAACAGTGTGTGTGTGTGTCAATAATTTATATTAATTCCCCTCGCAGTTTGAACACTTGCTACAGTCATGGCTACGAAGAAGCTCTCGATGCCTTATCCATATTGTTTGGAGGAGATCCTGAAGAACAATCCGGAGATCAAAATGTCGGACATCGAGGTATTGAGGGAATGGTGCGAAAAACAGCCGCATTTGCCGAAGATTGTCGATCTTCTTCTGGTGCTGTTTTTGCACAGCAACTACTATAGTATCGAAGCGGCAAAACACACCGTCGAGAACTTTTATACTCTTAGATCACACGTGCCCGAGTTCTTCTCGAACAGAGATCCCTTGGGATCGAAGGAGCTTCGGCAAGCTTTCAATGTCGTGTAAGTGTGTCCATTCCGCATTTTTAACCAAGTATTTTTTACTGATTTTTTTAGGCGATTTTCTGCAAGATCGAAATTTTTCTGAAGCGATCGACAATGAAGTTGAAAATCGCCAATTTTAGATATTGCGTGTCATGGCACATAGTAGTCTAACCACTTACCGTGTTAGTTTTAATTGCTTTAGAATCTGACTACTCCTTGCGGAAGAACAGTGTTTACAATTTGGAATTATTGTCTAGCTTACTCAACGCTGATGGAAATACGTTGTCCGTGGTTATCGATTAAACATGAGATTAAAACCTGTTGTAGAGAAGATGAATAATCCGGTTGTAAAGAGGAGGAGTTTCTAATTACCTTGAGATGGACAGAGAGGGATTGTATAAAAAAAAAACAAAATGACGTTGTCAACGGTAAAACAAAATACAAGAGAATGCGATAATGATTGAAAATTAACGATAGTTCTATTTTACTTTAACCACGAGGAATTTTTAAGTATACATGAATATATTATACCTTAATGAAAGAATTATATTATTTGTTTCTAATTCTTAAGAACTAATGCTGTGAAATTTGTTCTTATATAAAAATTTAAATTTAATTAGTGGCTGGGGATTAAGACTTTCATATTGGAGTATAATGATCATCTTCTAGGACCACTGCTTAGCAGACTGTTGAGTTAACATGTTTTCTTTTTAAAAAATCGGTGAACGAATCATTTTATAAATTTGTCACACAGGGCCGCCATTGGACTGCCCCAGTTGTCGAAGCAAGGCTACAAAATACTGTTCGGGAAGCTGATCGATCCCGATCCATCTCATTATTCATTTGACGATGCTACCAAGTATTTCTTCATGGTGTCCGACCTGGTGGCCTTGCAGGCTCAAACTGTTGATGGATACATTTTCATTGGAGACGCAGCGAACGTATCTCTGGGTCATGTTGGCAGAATAAGTCCAATGGGGATGAAGAAATTAGTAACGTATGTTCAAGACGCCATACCGGTTCGATTGAAGCAGATCCACTTTATCAACACGCCGCCGGTAATGGATGTAATCATGAACATGGCGAAGCCTTTCATGACGAGAGATCTGTGGAGCTTGGTGAGAATCATTCTATTTACAGCAGTGTCCCGTTCAGCAAGCCTCGCGGCAAGCGGCAAGCGGCAAGCGGTAAGCGGTAAGCGGCAAGCGGCAAGCGGCAAGCGGCAAGCGGAAAGCGGCAAGCGGCAAGCAAGGGCGGAGGGAGCATGAATTCAGCGGAAAAAGTTATCCTCTCTCGCCAGCACCGGAGCATGCACGACAGAGACGAAACGCGTCATGTGACCAGAGTTCTGCTAATTCAATTACACCATTGAAATACATTGTTTTTCAATTATATAGTAATTCAACTACGTCGTAACTGAATCGCACGATTGAAACCTTTCACATAATTCAATTACTAATATAATTAAAACACAGCTCCTCGAATTATAGCTCAGAACTTTGAAGAAGTGCGATATATTTTTATGTTTTTCTTTCATATACCTGTTTGTTGTCTATGCGGTGTATTTTCCATTCTTCGTCCTCATTCATAATACGTAATGCTATTTTATGTAATTTAATTACAAAGTATTTTGTGATTGTACTCTAATTGCAATTACGAATTACATTGTAATTTAATTGAACGAAGATCTGAATTATAAATAACAATATAACTGAATTACGATGTGATTCAATTACTTTGTAATTATAATTCCTGGAGTAATTCAATTGTAATTCTGCAGAACTCTGCATGTGGTTGCCCGCCAAGTCGCTTATGCCCGGGGCAACAAATTCTCTGCACGCACGGGCGATAGCTGAACGGGACTGATTCACACGATCCACGCAGTTGCATTAGTTATTAGTGATGATTCTACGATTTTCTAACATCTTTGATTCACTACTGGAGGATTTCTTTTGTTTTAAACAGTATAACGGCAATTTCGATAGAAAACAAACAAATTACCCCGTGGAGAAAACAATAAATTTTCCATCTTCGCTCAAGTGTTCACAATGAAACATCGATCACTGACTAGAATTCGTAGCCTAACAAATCTGTGATCAGCTTGTTTTTACAATCGAACATCTGTTACTTATGTAGTATCGCTTCTAAACCGTCAAATCACGAATCATTTAACGATTCACCAACGTATAAATAGTGTCTTAACGGACTGTGTTTTTTCAGATACATTTGCATTCCTCGTTGGAATCACTGGAGGAATACGTTTCTCTCGACATTCTGCCAAGCGATATCGGCGGAAAAGCAGGACCATTGTCAAAATTCCACGAGGATCAAATAAAGGAGTTGGATAATAATCGCGACTGGTTCATCGAAGAGGAAACAGTGGCACGAGCCGACGAGTCTCAGCGTGTCGGCAAAAGCAAGACTGCGAACGATTTGTTTGGTGTCGAAGGAACGTTCAAGAAACTCGAAATCGATTGATAAATCATTTCCTCTCGGTCTACATTTCATTTGGTAAACGGGTTAATTTTAAGCGACGTATTTATTCTGGCTGGACTTTCACTACAGTTAAGAAATTCCGTTTTTGTGAGAACAAATTTATGTAAAAGCCAAAAAAAAAAGCTAGAAATTTTTATTCCGTTCCCAAAATGGTGAAAACAGAATCTATATTAGTGTGAGTGGACGTACAGAAATATAAACTATTGTTAAGCGCATCTAGTAGACAATAAAATCGTAAAGAGTTTCTTTAATTTGTGGTTTTGCGAATTTTTCGAATTACGGTCTCAATAATATTCGATTTGTTACTCAAGATTAACAGAATAAATTCGACAGAACTTTTCAGCGCGCGAAATGCACTCTACTTTGTTTTTCATCGCGTTCCCTCGATTATTGCAATGTAAAAATTAGCATAAGTATGCAGTCACGTTTCTTTTTTTTTTTTTTTCTTTTTTCTAATCGTTTTACGCAATCCGAACTGAAATAGCGCGGTAAAAGAGTATTCAATCGAATACGATTGGGCTCCATTAATCCGAACTTCGCGTGCTAATATCTTTCATACGTTAACATGTATGATTCCTTCAAAATTACAGTGTGCTACGGTTCTTTTTTACATACTTTTTTTCATAATACTTTTTTATATAATTATTCTGTCTCAATTTCACAACTTCCGAACAAGCAAGTAGCTCGGAGCAAGTTCACTTTTTCCAGGCTAAGAACTTGAGAAAAATGATCGACACTCGCGCAAACAAATAACCTGACATAATTACGGGTTTTGTTTGCAAGAACATGCCACTTGTTTTTGTTCCTTGCGGAAGCCGCTATTTATAACTGGTGTAATACTCACGCGAGTTTCCGCTGGCTCAGGATGAGTAGAAGAAATCCGTTCTGAAAAAGTAGGTAGTACTGCTACACGGAACTGGTTTTGCCAATTTTATTTTATTGTTCGCGAAGATGTTCGTCGTTAATGTATCTTTTGAATGTCCCTCCTCTAATGAGTACTTTTAATGTCCCTTCTTTAAAGTCCCTTGCTTCTAATTTTTTAATTTTTCCACCGATTTGATAAACATTAATCTACTCGGTAAATACACTGCGAATTTTTATGTAAAATAAAAATGTTCTCGTAAGAAACTTCGTAAGTCGAAAGTAATGTCAAATAGAAATGCGTTCCTTCTTTTAACAATTTTAATAAGTTGAAAACAGTCACTAACAATATTCTTAAATTCTTTTCACTGTTTTACTTTCTCGAGTTTAATCAATTCTTTGTTGTCCTGAATGAATGAAATCCGCAATGTACTGACAAATTAGTTTAACATTAACAATTTGCACACATTGCACACGATTTAAGAATTGCATTTTTTCCCAGAATTAAATTGCATGAAAACGAAATTTTAATTTAATTTTTACGTTTTATTTAAATCTTTCTTTTTTTAATTTTCTATTTAAATTAAACTTTTGAAAGTATCAATGTCTGAATTTCCTGAACAGTGCACAAGTCAATGTCTCAACGAGTTTGTTGCCGATGGTTTATAAATCGAAGTAGGAATCAGAGTGGAAGGAATGGTTTCCCATGCAGAAATGTGCAAAAACGGTATTACGATTGTTTCTTTTTTTTTTTTTTTGTGGCCATTGTGCGATTTTCATATCATCTTGGAGTATGTAATTTGATGGCCGCTGGTCTGACGACCCAACTATGTAGTCACGCAATACGTGATTACATGATATTAGCTTGTCCCATCACATTTTAAGAGGACGATTGCGATTGAATGTCTACGGGAGTCAGTACCATTCAAACTACCGACCAGATCATCACGAAATCAATCCTCTTTCGGTACTCAACTGAACGAATCAACTGCCTCTTCTGCCATTTGCTCTTTGAATTCTTAACATTAAACCTACCAAGCAATAAAGGTATGTGGTAAATATTGCCTCGTAAAAATGGCATCGACAACTTTATTCAGATTGTCCGTAATTTCCAATACAATAGATGCTTGGACAAGGAAATTTATTCGATTATTTTCCACAAGTGAATTTTTATAATTGCAATCGTTGTGGAATAAAAAAACTGATCATTCGACTGGTGGTGGGCTTAGTGTTAATTTGACTAGATAGAAATTTAACAAAACTCGTTCACGTTGTTAGGGTTGTTGTGATTAATTAATTAAAGATCGCAGAAGACGCTGTGATTGAAAGACCATCTCGTTCCCATTGTAAGAAGTTATAGAAAATTATTTAAAACTGAAGGAAATCAAGATGAAGCGAGTGACGTACGAGGAGGAGTTGAAGAGGAATCCAGATTTGAAGGAAGAGGAGATACAGGTATTGAGGGATTGGTTGAAGAAGCAGCCTCATTTGCCAAAAGTTAACGACGCCGAGCTGGCTTTGTTCTATCACAGTAATTACTATCGAATGGAGCCTACAAAGGCAACTATTGATACTTATTATACTGTGAGGTCCCACGTTCCGGAGTTTTTCTCGAATATGGACCCTCTGAGCTGCAAGGAGCTGAGGAAATCCTTTCAGACAATGTAAGCGCACACGTTAAGTTATTCAATTAAGTATTAGTTACGTAGAACTTTCAAAGATACGATTTATTACTGATTAACAGAGTTGTTTCTGCAGAAACCGAGTCTCTAGAATGACTTGTTACATTTATTTTGATAAATGCATTATTTTATAGAGAAATCAAGTTGCATTGGAATTGTCTTAATTCTTTGAACACCACTACAAGTGCATGAATCGCTCGCAAACATTGACGAACGTAATGCTCATTTTCGTTTTCTTCTATAGTCATCGTTCTACGTTCTTATGTCTCAATTATCCTCGTTACATGTTGCTCCAGCTACAATTGCATGCACGAATGAACACAACTCCTCAGTTGCTATGCACTCTTCGCGAAAGAATTCTTATTTCTCGGCCCCCTCGGAACACAATTTTCGCGTGGTCCACCACCCAACTTTGCAACAACGATTTATTAATCAGTCAAATTTTCTATTTTAACATTTCATTAATTTGTAATCATCATATCGGACACAAATTACACACATTTTTACGCTGCGAATACAGATCAATTTAAAATTGCTCGAAAACATAGTGATCTAAAACAACTCGACCATTTTTTAATAAGAACATACAACAAATTCTGAATACTGTAATGTAACAACTACAATTTTTCAGTTGAAAAATTAGGAGCTAACATTGTCAGTTCTATTGTTCCGAAAAATCTGCAAGTGGAGGTCTTGTATTTCCGTCGTAAAAACTTGCAATTTCAATCAAATCGATTGGAAATTTGCAGCCTAATGAATCGTAATTACGCGATTTGTACAAATTGTGTTCTCGCAGAACGATCCAGGTGTTGGATATGAGGACTCCCGAAGGATACGCGATCCTCTACGGCAGATTGATCGACATTGAGCCATCGCACTACGTCTACAACGACGGCATGAAGTTTCTCAGCATGGTGGTTGACCTATGGCTCGCCGTAGAAGGCACAATGTCCGGTCACATAATTTTGTTCGACATGAAGAACGTTGTTCTTGGACATGCTGCCAGATTGAATCCTATGGGATTGAAGAAGTATCTGTATTACCTGCAAGAAGCACTTCCGGTCCGCCTAAAGGGATTCCATTTTATGAATATCACGGCCGTGATGGATGTGATCTTGAGCATGATGAAGCCGTTCATGAAGAAGGAGCTATTAGACATGGTAATGTACTGGGAATCATTGAAAATGAATCTATGGAAAAATAGAACAGTCTTTTGTCTCAATCGAACCTACTGCCTGTTCACTTTAATTATTATTTCCATTTTGAAAGAATTTCAAGAAAGACGAACTGAAAAGAAAAATGACCGAATTGTAGATAGGGGAGAAAATACTGTAATTCTTTTATGAAAAAATGGCGAGAATTGTTTTCTCAGTTCGTGACAGTTTAAGTGACAATGTTCTCTATTTTTAATTTAGCTTCATACACATACAAACTTGGACACACTGGCTAAATTCCTGCCCATAGAAGCATTGCCAAACGAGGCAGGTGGCAAAGCAGGCACCCTACTCGAGCTGCACAAAAAAAGTGTAAAGCTACTCGAAGAGAACCGGGATTTCTTCATCTATGATGAACAAAATAAAAGAGTGAACGAGGCGTTGAGGCCCGGAAAAGCAAAATCCGTGACCGACATCTTTGGCGTCGAAGGGAGCTTCAAGAAGCTTGAAATTGATTGATTTCAGTTCTACAGTTGCATATTCATTTATGGCCGAATAGCCAGTTGATATTAGTTAAGAATTTCGACGGACGAACACTGTGTAGATTGATATTAAATATAATTCTTTAATATAGACCCAAGTCTTTTACCGAATCTCGATTGGACAGTATAAATTGTTGGTTTTTTATTATTTCTATGAATTAATTAATTTATGGATAATTTTTGATATTTTTGGAGCAAGCACAGATTTTATCAAGAATCGTTTGATCACAGACGAGACGTCTGTGGTTTGATCTATAGATCGAATTTACTTCTAGCGACATCCGTGGTAGAACGATCAAGTTAGTTTCAAAAAGCATAGCGGAAGCTAGCGCCATGTAGTCGGCTTACTTCTTAAGTATGTTCATACTGATCTCAGTCGATAAATTTATAAAATAATTATTTTCTAATGATAAGAAGCGTAAACAATTGTTTTCGTATTAATAGTTTGCAGTGTGAAAAATATTTAATCTATGTTTGCCATTCGGGAATGTCAAAGATAATATTTTAAAAATGTAAATCAATTAAAATTTTTCTTTCACTGCAGATCATTGCAAGCTTTCGCACAATTTACAAAACTGCAGATATCAAAAATTTGATTTCATCTATTCAGAAAGCATTATAATTTCCATTTCATCAAAAATCATTCTAATAATTTCTAATTGAATTATTAGCTATAAACGCGTGAAATTCGGATTTTATTTTAAATCGAACACTTGACAATCGATCTTCGAGAAAAATGTCAGCCATCAAATGTGATTAATTCGGAGGCTCAAAGTCAAAATTCCAAGTGCAATCATCATCTCTAATGAAAATCATCGGTTCAATAGTATGATCAATATCATAACTAACGGAAGGCATTTTTAGTAAAATTGCGAGTACAACGAGAATTTTTGAGGCTATGTGGTTCCCAAATTCATGGAGGATATATCTGGTAAAACATGAACAGCTTCGTTGACAGTCCATTTTTATTTTTCGTGGATAACGCGCCGCCTATTTTCGCTGACAATCCCGGCGAGGATCAGAGGAAGATCATTGAAATCTCTGACGTGGGCTGCGATGCCATAACACCGACTATGACTTCACAAAATAACAGCCAGCATCCTCCTACGAGAACCACCAGTGCGAAAAATAGCAGACCGAGGTACGAAGAAAAAGCAACGAACAACTATTACAAGGAGAAACGGCGACAGAACGAGGAAGTCGCGAAAAATCTTGGGAAAACATTTTCCACCCCTAAACAAGTTGGAAATGTTCATCGCCAGAGCATCGATGAGGTAAATTAAAGAGCACAAATTTTCCAAGCAAGACACGTCCTTTCTATCAATCAGAAATGGACATTTTAATTATTCTGGATCTTGTTGTCTTAGGAAAATTAAAAAATAGAACTTCTTTCGACACCTGCGCGTTGTTTCAATTATTTTTTTGTCTAAGAAATCTGTATGTGACATATTTATTTATTGATTTTGTATATTCTCCATGTAAATTATCATTTGTTTTAATTTTTATTCGCTTCCATGGTAAAAGTATAAATTCAAATTAACGAGGTAAATTCAAAAATCGTAGTTTCTCCAACCCGTGTGCATTATTTCGACTATTTCAGATTTCCTTGTCTTGGAAATCTGCATGCAACATTTTTATTACTAAATTTTTGTACATCTCAGACACAAATGATCACCATACGTGAAATAAAAATACAGAAATGACAGAATTAAAATTAGTATTGCCCGTGCAAAATATATTTTCTGTTTCATGTGGCACAGTTTTATGTCGAACAATGTAAGTGTGCATCAGATAATGAAACTACCATTATGTAACACCTTCTTGCGGTTTTTGTATCGATCTTATAGCATCGTTGGAAAAAGCCGACCGCCCACAACGAAGTGATCGACATCGCCACACTCAAGAAGTCTCGAAACACAAAAGACATCAAAACGAGTCCAAGAATGCCGGCAGAAAGAGCCAGATTGAATCGATGGAACAGAGGAAACGTTCACGAAAATCCCCTGGATCTTCCATACGATCATGCAGCAGCAAATTCTGAGAGAAGACCGATGAGTTGTCCAACACGAAAGAGACCAATGACTCTGCAGTCGCCCACTCTCAAAACCGAACTCAAAACCGAACCCAAAATCGATGCCACAATCGTCCCGAAAATTGGGGAAAAATTTCTCTTCGATAAAAGGAACACTATGGTGGCTCTAGAACCAGATTACCCAGAAGTCTTCGACCGCAGCGTCTCCAAAGAACGTTGGCAGAATCTAAGAACACCAACATCCAGAAACCTGAAAAACCTGTTCGATGAAACCCTGCAGAAGACTCAAAGACCGTCAAGATATCAGAAAACCACAAAAATCCCTCCAGCGCCAGCGAAGGCATACAACCCTGAACAAACCATCGAAGATCCTCAGGCTCGTAAAGTCCGATCGAGAACGCGATCTCCGCCCAGCGATCGACAGAAGAGGACTCGATCCCTCCCCAAATCCTCTCCGAAAGATCTAGAACGAGTGGAGAATCAGCAGAATCCTGAAACCATCAAAGATCCCAAATCTCCGGTGCATCATTTTGATACCGATCAATCTGGAAGTCTGGATTCTGCTCGATCCATCGAGAAAATCCGGAAGTTCGTGGATCGTGGAGTGGACAGGGACAGCATATGCGACATATTGAAGGTGTCTACGTCCACAGATGCAACCTCGATCGACACTGGGAAGAGCGAGAAGATCATCGGTTTCTGGGAGTTCGTTCCGCTGGAAGATGAGAACGATGCACGACGCAAGATCGCTGAAAATAGGAAGACTAGGTGCTTGCTGGATCGTAGAATGTTTCGAGACAATGACTACCATCCTCTGAGAAGACAACTTGTCAACGAAGATGATTATCAAGGGAGTGTCGAGGAAAGCACGGGTCCGGATCGGTTACGAACTCCTGGAGATCCAGGAACGATGAAGGAGATCCAGGATACTGACTCGTCCAGTGATGTTTGTAGACGCGAAGAGTCTGCTAGATCGGTGGAAGTTCTTGACAGAGTGAGACTAAATTCGAAAACAGAGGTGAACAAAGGATACAGCAGAGAGAAACTGTGCTCGTATTACAACACAGGTGCGAACGAAGGAAAGTACGATGAAAATGAGCATGATCAGAGCCGGGGAGAGCCTAAGCACCAACCTAAGCCTGCTCACGTGGTAGGTTTTGGGTGGCCAGGCGAGAATCGACACCTGAAAAGAGAGAATGATGCGAAACATGGAGATGAGTGCCAGAAGAAGAAGAAGATACAGAACGAAGAGAAGATAAGCGGACGAAAGCTGATAGAAAAGACTGCTGCGTGTTTGAAGAGGAAGCTAGAGGGCTCCCAGAAGGAAGGGCTAGTGGAGAAGTCCTGGGGGTTGAATATCGAGAAGAAGATTCGATCTGAAGTGACCACGAATTCGAAATTGCCGATTAGGATTGGCAAACGTCTCAAGTCGAAGAATCCCGTTGCCTGGAAGTTTAGGGACAGTTTGAAAAGCAGATTGCCTGACAAGGAAGACGACAAAGGTCCCGAGTACATCAACGCAGTTAGATCTAGGACCAAACCCAGGATAAAACCTAGCGTAGAGCTTCATAGGATCGTTATAGACTCCGATGACACTCCTGCTTGTCCTATGTCTGTGGACAATGTTAGAACAGCTGGTAGATTCGAGGATCAGTCTACCAATGGAAGGGGTGAGAAGTTAGGGGAACATTTGAAGTGTACGGAGCAAGATTCGCGGATGAAGGAGTTTGCAAATAATCGGTTTTACGCGAGACGTGGTCAAGGCAATGGTATGATGGACAGAATGGATACTGATGCCTCGAGAAATATTGGGTTTAAGGAGAAATGTTTTTTCCATGTGCATGATCAGGAAAATAGGCTTTGTAACCAGTATTGCAAGCGAATACCTTGCGAGAAGGTGTGCCAATAAACTGGAAATTGAAGGAATATGGTGAAGCTCAATTTTTTCGTTCTTGATATTAATAAATTTTCATGAAATAAATTCAAACGATATAGGCTTAGATAGCTGAAATCGATGGTATTGTCGCAACAAATAAACATTCTGACTGACAATTATTCTCACAATGTTCATGATTTCTGAATGAAAAAGCAAGTCTGAATAAAACAGGACTTACCGAAAAATATTTCTAATATTACATTGCTGGTGGTTTCTGTTTTGTCCAAAACACTGTCTAAAACAAATGTACAATATTTCGAGAAAGTGCACGGTAAGTATTTGTCACCGAATAAATGGTCAGAGCTAATTCAGTTATGTTCTATTTTGTGGCGGATCGAATTAGAGATTTTGTTCCTCGATCACGTTCAAAGTTTCCCCGAAGGGTTCGCTCGGTTTCGCACTCAAACTTTTCCGAGGAAGGTCCGCCGAAAGAGGAGGTTCTGATGCGAAATCTCGAGGGTGTTCAAAGGCGAAAATGGCAAAGGACTTACAAATGGCAATCACAGGGCTAAGTGCTAACCCAATCAGGCAACCAGCTCCTCCTCTCTGTTCCTCTATCTTCCGTTCGAAGAGGGGCTACGATTCGACCTGCTCATCACGATTGTTTTCACGGAGCTATAATAAAATCCTCAATTTTCGATTTCGAA
Source organism: Halictus quadricinctus (assembly GCA_028454245.1). NCBI lineage: Eukaryota > Metazoa > Arthropoda > Insecta > Hymenoptera > Halictidae > Halictus > Halictus quadricinctus. Next base: position 14,815,052 of record CM052125.1, on the reverse strand, counting down.
GATCCACATTCTTACACTGTCTCCTACACTCTTAAAAATACTTCGCTGCAATACCAATCGAAAATCCAATTTTCTAACTCTGCATTGAACCTCCACATCTAACGTAATATGTGCGTTTTTTTTTTTCAATAGTAGCATCTAGTCACAGTAAATATTCAAACTAATATTAATTTATTAACAAATTCAACGGGAAAATTTTAGTTCTACTGGGCTATATCATACATTGTATACTGAAATGAATTTTTTGTGCATTTATTATCTACAAAAATGAGGTGAAAATGAGTTCTGAACATTACTATACGATAATTAAAAGCAATTTCTACATTGCTGTATGCCTGTGTGTTTAATAAATTGCCAAACGAGCGAGTGTGATACGAACAAATGTACATTATTTCATATGGACAAAATTAAAAAGGTCGTATATAACGAAAATATTTTATAACGGATGAAATGAGTGAATTCTGCAGGCAAGAATAGCTTCGAGTACAAAGGGTTAAGATTATTAGAAGAGGAACTGTACATTCCTTTAACACTGAACCTGCCCCAATCGGTCAGTTGACCGGTTTCAGATTTTTCATTTGACAATTTGTCAAAGTTACAAAGATGGCTCCATGGGAATTGATGTGATAGATTTCTTTATTCGAGTATATGTTCTAATAAAAATCACACAAAGTCTAAACAAATCTTGTTATTTTCATAAGAAAATACGTTCTAGCCAGTTTTATTGCTCGGTAGGTTCAGTGTTAACTTCTGTTTGTCACAACAGAGTTGGAGAATTTTTATTTTGCAAAAAATTCGTCTAGCTATTATTCATTGGAACAACGTCTAGAACAAATCGTTTGCAGTCCGATCGGAATTTTATCCTGGCAGAATAAGCCCAGAAAAGAAGGAATAGACGATCTCGATCGTCATTATAGTACCGTGGCTATAATCCCGCGATAGTGACGGGGCTTAAAGCTCGCCGCAGGCCATAAGTCATTCAGTCGGCGAACCGAGGAGAGAAAAATAGAAAGAGTGAGAAAGAGAGAAAGAGGGATAGATCTCGAAACTCGGTGAATCCGAGAGACTCGGTTCTCTCTCACGGATATCCAGAGAGAAA
>CM052125.1:14801815-14813853 GCA_028454245.1 Halictus quadricinctus | reverse complement strand
AGAAGTGTCCCCGAAAATCGTGAAACCCACGCGGCCCCTGGGTCGGGTTAATATATTTCATCTAGTGGGATATATCCTCCGGAGGTGCTGGCTTTTATACACCGTGTACGGTATTTATGTGTCGCCGCCTTGCCTAAGCGTTTGATATATGAACTATGAAAGGACGAGAGAACGGAATCGAAGATATCCGAGACCGAGGGAACTGAAGAAAGACAGAGACGTTCGCGTTTCGCTTCTTCGGAGAGTGAAAAGTGGCGAAAACAGACCAAAACGATCTTTGAAAGATGCTAGATCGAGCAACGAACTGGAATAGTGTCCGGCAAAAGAGTATGGCTCCGGACTTCTGGCTAGAATCATTTTCGAAATTAATTTACTATAAAGTGGCCGAACGAAAGTAAAGTAAAAATTGGGGTACAGGATGTGACTCGATGAAAATTAAACGTTTCTTGACTAATCCTTCTTAAATTGGATGAAATTAAAAAGTTGATCTGTGATCTAGGTGGCGATTAAAATGAAAGAAGAATCTTATCCTTTTATGTGTTCCTTGACTACTTCTTTGACCTTCTTGCGATTCCTATAGAGAAACAGAATAAATGAGCTACATGGATGAGATAAACTAAATGTTTAAAAAGGTTTGGAATTTATTCGCTGAAACATTAGGATAAAATATAATTCACGCTGCAACAAGATTCAACCATAATTCAGTCATAATTTTAAAACGTAAGTTAAATAGAGTTCAATGAAATTCAATGTACTCGCAATGAGAATTGCATCGTAATCAAGATTTTACAAACAAATTCAAGTTGTCGAATGGAAAACTGTTTTATATGTATGTACATTTGTACATTCATACTGAGAAATGTATAATCAAGACTCTCTTCGGACAAACAAACTGAAATTCGTCTATACAGACAGTTTTGGGGATCGATGATGGATGGGGTCATCGATGAAAACAGGGAAACTGAATTAGGAGCTGAGAGAAGAAAGGAAAATTGGAGGAAAATCCAGCATGTTCCGCGAGGCAGCGAAATGAACTTAACAGGAGAAACAGAATCGAGAGGGCACAGTTTCCGCTAACAGCGTTTGATCTCGGTTTGTCCCCCGGGGGACACTAACAATGCCTTATGCCAGTTCTGCCAGTTCTGCCAGTTCTGGCAGCGTGCGAGAAGTTCGCGGGAAGCGTGTGTCTGTTCCCCGTTCTCTGCCCAAGGAGTTTCCAGGATAATCCGATCACTAGCCTGCTCCCTGCCGACTTGGAGCCTCATTGTCGCGTTTAGTATGGCGTGCGCCGGCATTTGTCGGTATTATGGTTGCAAACGATACAAACGATCCGATTCCGAGGGAGTCGTCAATTTTCCGGATTCGCGGGAATCTCATTCGATCCGCTGCCTTAGGCGATGTTTGTCGTTCCCTTTCTCCAACATCGTTGTTAACAACCATTAGCGGTCACTAGACGCTGGCACTTATTCGCAGGCACCAAAAACAACAGTGATTCTAAAATTTTCTACGATAAAAATCATTGATAAAATATTGATTGTTATTGAAATTTAAGATCATCTACACGAAATATAAAGGAAAAAAACCCGAAGGACAAAATGATTAAAAAATATCGTTTTTTATACATTTTGGTTAAAAGTAACAGTTATTAGTGCCCAAAAAATTGGATCCTCCTCGATAACTGTTATCGATGAAGGAAAACCGTTTCGCTGGCTCAAAGCAGTTATCGATGAGAGAAGTTCATTTCGATCGCCAACAAGAGACCAAATTTTCGGTTACTTATAATCCTTATTTGTGACCAATACGATATTAGTCGATGAAATACTTGTTATTCCATGACTTTTTTTCTTTTTGATTATAACAGTTATGGTCCCTGCTTATTCAATATTACGGTAGAATGTGTTACAGGCATCAAATTTTATACAGCACTTGGGAAAAGTTGGAAAAAAAGAGGAATTTCGATCGGCGTCAGATAAAATAAATAGACTGCGGATTGTATGCATTTATACATATATATATATATATGAAACAAGTGGAATTTAATGTAGTGGACGAATTAAATGAATCTGAAAATATCAATGTGCTAGTTTGAGCTGATTTAATTCATTCGAAAGTGACATTTCCGTTTGGCTTCTGTTTGTACAATTTGTAAAGACAATTTTTATTTTGCACAAAGACACCCGCAAGTCTATTGATAAAAGTGGGAGAATATTTATATATTCTCTAATCATTTATACTACTGACAAATTAAACAATCCTTCCGGGTAGCAGGTGCAAGTGAGAAGATTGTTTAAGGATATCCGAAGCGTCGTCAGGTATATGTACCAGTATCGTCGAGATAACAAGTTCTCAAATTCCGTGAGATCCCGACGGCTCAGGGCCCGAAGCAGCAATTAAAACCGTTTGTCGTTGCATCTTCGGAGATAAATTCATAAGTGCAAGTTGTGTGCAGTTGGTATCTTGGTTTAGCGACTGCATTTGCCGGTAGCCAAGATAGAAGCGTAGGAAGAAGAGGATCGAAAACTGGCGAGGAACGGCCGCTCGAATGATTTACATATCTGTACCGCTCGGCGCACTCTCTTAAGAATCACTATAAATATGCCGAGAGTGGTTTAATATGCGGTAGCCCTTTAATTTATAACAACTTATTAAATAAGGGCCCGCGGCCATTTACGCGCTCGCAGTGTAACCGCTGGGTCCGGCCGGCGTCCATCGATCGCAATAAATATCCCTTTGGAAATCCTGGATCTCGATCTCGATCTGCTCTCGATCCCCGTGCAAGCTCCTTGAAAAATCTTTACAGCTTTATTTATAACGGAACCCGGTCAGAACACAGATTAAATTCGATCGCACATTGTGCTCCAGGATTCAATTTTTAAATCGATAGTTGTTTATTAATTATTTTGTTGTTATTGCTCCTGTAACTTTTGCAATATCTTGTCTCACATACTTAGTGCAAGGATATGTTCTGAGATGAGGATTATATCTACAATTCATATCGATGAAATAATCATTTACAATTTATTTGTATCATTGCTTTAGTTTGCACAATTTTTCTTTTCTTCTTTTGCTATTTCTCTTGCTTCCGAGGTTCACTACTTTTCCCGGAGGAGAATTTGTATTTCTTAATTACAGTGGTTTCAGTTTTGCGGGGCTTAATCATTGTTACATCGAGGACCGTTGATAAACCGTCTGTATTGAATGTAAAGATCGTTGCTACGGTGGTTGGCAAAGAAAATAAATAAACGGCGAAATCCGATGTGCCGCGCGTGTCCGCTTCGTCGAGCGGAATGCTCCTATTAAAAGACGCAGCCACACGCCAAGATAAAAGAACGTCCTGGGGGACGTTTAATAGTTTCCTATAGCCGCAGGCAGTGCACTATTGTACAAATGATTGTGCATCGGTCCGTCGTAGGACAACGGGATAAGGGACGTTCTCACGTTCCGACGTGGAAAACGTCACTTTTGACGCGTGTGCCGTTTTATTAACCCTCCGGTGACCGATAGGGTCGCTGATAGGATCCCTATAATTTGCCTCGCTTTAGAACTCGCCCATTCTCCTATAAAACCATTCACAGTAATATTCTATTTTTATTATAAAGCCCCGTCCATTTGTCGCGTTTTGCCATTAGACTGCGAATTTTGTGCATTTATGAGAAAAATGAGCAATTTAAAATTTTTCAATGATTAAAAGAACGCTAATATATTACTTTTAAGTTCTTCAGATCATTAAATACCGGAAAGAATCTTCTATATGTTCACTGCCTCTTCCAATCAATGTAGACTAGTTTTATTTCGTAAGATCCGCAGTCTAATCATTTTATACTCTCTGAACAAGCACAAAAATCAGCCATACCTACGGAAAAATATTGCAAGCGTTTTGTTTTTTTACAAATAATAGTTTAATTAGTAATAGTACTCGTTTGAAACTGTAAATGTACACACACTAAAATTACGTCACAGATAAACCTATGGAAACAGTTTATTCGAATAAAAATAAGACTGATTCGATATAATTTACTGAGACATCCCCTATATTATATAAATAAATATAATGGCTCCGTGATGCTTTTTGGTTTCCAACGAAATGAACAAATCAAAAGTGGGATAAAGGGGTGAAAAGGCTGTGTCGAGTTGTATCTCAAAGCAATACACACCCGAGCTCCCTGAAAAATGTGGTTTGTACGTATAAGGTGCATCGTCGAGGTTCGAGGAATTACGCGTGAATTAATTTTCCGTATGTCGATGCCGAAATGCCCTCGGGGTGCAACCCTTTTGACGCTTAATTGGCGGGCGCGTACGTACTCTATATGTGTACAGTTTCTCGCTCGTTTCGTGCGTGATCTACACGCCTGGCGCTTTGTGTACATAGTGTGCAAACACACGAGTCGCGCGGCGCAACAACAAGAAGATGGTGTTGCCTGGCAACTGAAAGTTTGCGACAATAACTCCACGAAACACAGCCGTAACACTCTTTACTCCATAGTGTGTTATCTTCATTTTAGCACGAGATCTCAGAAAACCAATTAATCCCTTAAAAATGTATATTCGATATAAATATATATTTTTTTTCACACGAAAAAATATATTCGTATATATATATATATATATTCGTTGCACACGAATATTATGCGCATATTGCGCAGGGTGAATCGCAAGAAAATCATTGAATTGTAAATTCTTTTCTAATGAAGAATTTAACATTAATTTTCAATATTTCCATTAAATTTCAATAATTATAAACTGTATACCTAGTGCTTCTGTGAGAAAAATTATCCTGTATACCTAGTGCTCCTAGTATTGTCAGAAGCGGTGAAACTTATGTTGGTGCATCGACGTCCAATCTTTTCCCTAATTCGTTTCATAAACGTCACTCTGAGCGTAAATTAACACGATTCTTGGACATTGTGCCGCGTGCACGTGCATCCTATGTACCTTACCCACCTTGCACACGTCCGATGTCTCGGGGTAGGTTGCATCTAACCTACTGCACGTGTCACTGCAGAATGTGGGGTGTGGATTTATGTGTATGCACACACCCACACCGACGAGGAGCGGCATAATAGTATCACCCTGTTAGTTAACATCTTTGTGTGCTTTGTGCGAGGCTCCTCGTACCACCGAAGAACTCCCTTTGCTATTTCCATGTGCAATCTAATAGATCGGGAACAACAAAATTGAATGAACGCTCCTTTTATTCCTGTAGCTTGAAGCTTACCATCGCTTGGAACCTTTTCTTTTCCTTTTTGGGCGCCGTAAACAATTTGTATCTGAATTATATCGACGAGATTGTACAAATGCTCCTCCTTTCATTCCTTACATTTCAAAGTTACCATTTCTTGGCACTTGTTCCACAGTTTCTACAGTTTCTTCTTGTTTTCTGTGACACCTTTTAAACCATTTTTAGTCACTTAATCTTTCGAAATTTTACAAGCGAAAAAGAATAGAATATTTAGATTTGTTACTAAAATTTAGTTTCGGTCGTCTGAATGATTTTGAATCAAATGTTCTACAGAAATGTTATAAGCAAGAAAATTGAAGTGTTTAGCAGTAAATAATTTTGCTAACAGTTCTACAGCCCTTCCTTCCTGACAAACTGGCAAACTTTGTCGAAGGCTCTCGGATCGAATAAATTTTCGAATCATTTTCTAATAGAGATATGTCCGTGGATGGAACCTGCGCAACATCATTTCGAAGGAATTCGAAGATTCCGCTGTCAGATGAAGAGATTCAAGGATCAGGGGACGCCTCGGGACACACGGAGGTCGCCTTTAATGTCAGCTACATCTAACCCCCTTTACACGTGTCAACCCCGGGGTTCCGAGGGCGTGAACTCACGTCCACGCACGCCCACGCACGGAGGGAAGATAACTGTTCCGGGGTCACTCGACACGACGAGGTTCTCGCACAATCTTCCCCTACCCCTGTGTCGACGCGATGGTACGATGTGTAACAACCCTTACCGACACGACTGGCTCCCTCTGTTGGGGTTGCACAATCGCGGCCTGATTGATAATTTATACGGTGCGTGCAGGTTATTTGATTATCTGCTCCTCCCCAGCTGGTCCGCTCTCTTCTTCTGCTCTCGTCTCCTTTCTTGCACCACGCCCCACCGTCGTCGATTCTCTCTTGCCTTTTGTCCTCCCGGTATCGCCCACTGTTTTCCTGTTTCCCGAAATTCCTGCCAAAAACCAGCCCGATTAAATCTGCCTTCTGGTGACTGGTCTCTAAACGTTTATTCTAGGAATTTTTAGTGAACGAATTCGATTAACGTTTAGCTGAAACTATGCGGTATAAGTCTCACTAAAATGTTTTTAGTCAATGTCTAGCTGAAACCATTTAGTGGACATGTAGCTAAAACTGTGTAATTGGATGGGGGTTTTTCTATATATGTCGCCGAGGCCTGGATGATAAACGTTGCGGAATTTTATCCCCACTACCGCGGGGTATATCCCATGAAGGGGCACGAAGCACAAGAGGCCCTCGATGCCGAGGAGCGTAAACATAACACGGCTCGGTTATGTCTCGGTTATGCCTGGACGATACACGACGCTGGCATGTTGACGCCGTGTTGTTGACATACGTCGAGAGAATTCCCTGTACTTTCTTTAACCCCTTTCCTTATGCTGATTGATTTGGAGATACTAGGTTTCACATTTTTCTTGAGAACGGTTGATAGTCGGTGTTTCCACAGTCGGTGCAGCGACGGCAGATTGGCAAAAGTGCGTCGAGGCTCCTACATATGGAGCAGGCGTGCGTACGAGGGTGCTGTTCTATGGGTTACCTCGAAAGAAGATTCCGAATGATACCAATTATGTCATCACCGTGCCATACAGTCCCCCGGTTGCGTTCCCTGTCGTGCCACGGATTTCAACCGCATGTCAACCCCTGCCTGTGTCTTCACCCTCGTATTCTTCGACGAGTATTATACGCCACAGCCTCTGCGGGGATCCGCACAATCTCAGGATCAGAAGGAAAATATGTGATTGTCCTCGTTTATGGTCTACGCAAAGCGAGGCATAAACAGGAGACCAGATAACGCCATAAAACTCAACGCAAAACATCCAAACATAATCCATTTTATCGTCACGTACCTCCCCACCTCAGTTCATTAGGAAATATTTTTATGCATTTACAATTCCACAAATGTGTCGACGACAGCTTCTAGTATTTTTTAAACACATTTTCGTACTATCATACCGAAAATATTAATTTTTTACTGAAATACATTATTATATTATTAATATATTAGATATTACTGCATTACAGTTTCAAAAGATTCCAGGTGTGCCAGAGCCTAACATCGTTCATTGAACAAACTGTTAATGACGAAGAGGACTCACAAAATCTTTAATTAAAAATGACGCGGGAGTATGATTACCCCTAAACGAACAGCAAAACCAAAGTCGTTACGTGTTTCATACGCATCCTATAATGTCTTCTTAATTTTGCCACCAGTGCCTATCCACACTCCGCTAATTTTTATTCGACGACAAAACCGATCGGAGATTTTATCTCTCTCGTTAATGATCGCCTCGTGATTTTCTGTAGTCCTTTAAGGACATCCTCCGCCATTTTCCAAGAAACTCTCAGCACCGAACAGGCTCATGAAGGCGTCAGACTTAAATGACCAATCTTCGGAGGACCGTAGCAACAATCACGGTTTCGTAATCAACTATGCAAACGATCCGAAGCCCAATAAAAATCGCAGTGTCTATAATGGCGTCAGCGGTGGTTTTTGCTCGTAAACGTTTCCCGTGAAATACGCGCTAATAACGGGTCGAAAACGTTGCCGGGTAATATTTGCCAGGTATATCCTGACCCCGGTACTTGCATGCAACTGTGTGCGTTCAGATGTAGCTCGCTTGTTTCGAACAGTGGCCTGTCCACGAACCAGTGTCTTGGCATTATAGACAGTGCACTTTCGAGTACATTACGACCGCTAATGATAATTACGGTCTTCGAGAAAGAACCTCGAATCAATGTTTTGATCGTCTCTACTCGGAAACGGACGCGGCTGGTACTTCGTCAAATGATCCAGGAATGTGCGATCCTGCATTTCCCACTAACAGTTTAACGCTAATTCGTCAACCGTATTGTTCACAATAATTTGGAGTATTCGCTAAAGTTCTTAAAAAATAGGCACTACTTCCAAAATCACTAGAAACGTTGTTTAACTGTATTGGAGAAGTTTGGATAAAATCGTGAGATGTTCTTGAATATTCAAGTTGTTTGTAAATCTTGTATAATACATATTTTTTTGACATTTTTATGTTCATTGACAATGTAATTACAAAACAATTAAGAAGATCAAAGATTGTAAAACTGCCGCATGTTTGTAATTTCTGTGGATCAGGCTCTACAAACAGGCCTACTGATACATGCATGTATATTCAATTCTGGTGAACATTTTTTTTAACGAAAAAATTCACACTTGTCCATCGAATATGAGGCAAAATATCCTGAAAGTTTCAAAAAGAACCGCTGCGTACTTTCTTAAATAGAACATTATAAAGTTTCCTCATTTTTAACGTCCTGAATGGAGCTCATCCCTTGAGTAATCGTTGAAGTGCTACGATTTCGAAATTATTTAATTCTGTATGTTATAAACAATATATAAACATAAACAGACATATAATTTAGCATTTCTATAATAAAATAATAATCCCTGAAAAGACTGTATGACTTTGGGGACGTTACCAACCGACTACAATATAAATAATATTGTAGAAAAGAATGCATCGCAGACTTCAAAAGATCCTTTGCTTCTAAAGTCCATAATAATAGCAAAATAAAGTTCTGCTCATCAAATATCCTCATTGAAAGAATCAATTCCATGCCAAATGATTAAACCAATTCCTAAATGCTCGGAACGAACTATAAAAATAAGTGGACAGGTGATTAGGCGTTCCCGCAGCACAACGACGATTCCCGAAGAGAATGCACGATTATCGAGACCGTATCGGCAGATTACAATGAAAAAAAAACAAAAAAAAAAAAAAAAAAAAAAAACAGCGCAGATAATGCGAATAGGAGTGAGCCTCTTGCATAGATTTCAGGGAAGATACTTACGAGCAAGTGGTCCGCGTAAATAGAGTTTGTTACCGAGATAAGAACGTTCGTTTGCGAGCCGATCGCTATTGTATCTGCCCGTACCCCGATTACTCGAGCGTAGGGCACTTGTCGCCGATAATTTTGGCCCTCGATCCCTCGAAGCCGAACCGAAAAATGTCATCGATTTGGTCCGACAAAGGGGACGAGCCGGCACGAGTGTCCCACGAGTGCGCACTTCGAAGGCAAATTGTAACACCCCCATTTGAAAATCAGCGGGACGCTAATTGCGGCGGCTGGAAACCCACGGTAACACTTTATTGGTCGCCTTGGAGATCGTCTCTGGTAATGTTTACACTGTATCTGGGGGAAAACGTGCAATTTTCATTCCCATTTGTGCAATCTCCGTCCTTGAATCGAGATTACAATTGCGTCAGGCAAAATGAGGAATAAGTGTTTGTGGAAATTTTTTGAACGGGTGGGAAACAAAATATTGACTCATCTTATATGCACTAAATATTTTTCATTATTCACTTTAACGCGAGAGGATTTTAAATAGTTGATGCATGCTTCTGTGAGAAAAATGATAGTGAGTGAGACATAAGACAACGAAATTGTCAAAAGAATTTAAAAATGCTGTTAGATTGTTGTTAAAATGATTAAGATTGTTAAGAGAGGATGTATATGGATGTAAACAGATGTAAGTCATTTTTATATTGTATAAAGATGCATTAGATACTGTAACATTCATTCGTTGTAACATTCAGCTTGAGGTAATGCAAAATATATACATATTTTTAACGATGTACACAGAAAAAGACGTATGAAATCAATTTTGCAAATGCGTATAAATAATGTTTTACCTCTCGTTTCAACAATAAACCAATTATTATTAATTATAATCGATGTAAGTGATATTCAATGAATACTTGCAGCAATAAAAATTGCTCAAATAAAATCACCCTTAAATTTTCAGGTTTGGATGGATTAATTGAATTTCGGGGAACGATAGCACACTGTCGGCATTTCTCAGAGGACTGGCAAGTATAATGAACGATCGAGGAAATGATGGCGAGCCGTAGATCCCGAATGATCCCTAAAAATCAGACTTTTATAGACAAACGATCTACGAAGGTTTATTAGGCGAGGCTATTACGATCGCGACGACGACGGATCTCGGCGCCCGTGACATTTTGAATTTTAATGTGGCAATTAAAATATGTTAAACAGCTACTTACTACCATGCTCGTACAAGCATCGTTCTAACTGTGTGTACCTGTTAGAGGAGTGTGTGCGTCCACGGTCCGGACTTGGACAGCAGTATTTCATATTTAACGCGAAACCGTAACTCGCCGCGGTTGCCGCTTCTTGTTGCCGTTGTTCCTCCTTTTTTCGATTCATAATTTATTACTGGCCGCCATTGTCGGGCCACCGAATGCGGCACGAATACCTCCTCGAATGAGAGAGTGCATCGATACAGGCCGCACGCACATAAATCGGAACGAGCGCTAAAATTCTCCGAGCCTTCGACCTTGTCCCGGGAAATTTGTTTATTGGATCGCTGTCGCGCGACTCTACATAATTTCGTCCATAAACCTTACGCTTCAGCACTCACAGAAGTATACACACAGGATTCCTCTATTTATATTATCTTTTTGCTAGATGAATTTTAATTGCCGAGAAACGTCTATTCTCCTACATTTTTAGCAGATTCCAATGTTTAATTTAAATTTGTGGTTCAAATTATTTTTCACGACCATTTGCTAGTGGTCAATAGAATGATAGAGTCAATGTGAAATATAGCAAACATATAACACAAATAAATAAATAAGAATAGAGTCTGAGAACACATCAAGCATCTGAAGGTGAACAAATTTCAACGCCTCGAGAGTTTATTTTTATTTAATTAATCGTGTCCTGACATACATTTATTTGCGAGTTCCAATAATTTTTAGAAATTAGTTTGGACATTTCTCTACAATATGCAATTTATTTTTTGATGATTGAATAATTTTTTATGGAGCTGTGACAATTTGAAGTCAAACTGTAACAGTGAAAGTGTAATTTTATAAAGCTGCGTTCACTGTGACATTATCGAAGGTTTTTATTTAAGATCGTGTAATGTTAGATAAAGTATGGTGTTTGCATGGTGTGCGAGTGTCTGTGAAAGATGTTCGCGGTAGAAGAACATTTTTCTTTTACCTGACACGTCTCAGTGATTACGATTTTATTCTTCCACCCGAAATCGTAACGTTTTGAAGCTAGACGTGTTTTAGCGGCTTCCAAAATGGGACCACCGAATCGTTAAACGGACCTTATTAATATTGTAATTTCCTTTTAATACACGTAAATCTAAGGTCAGGACAAGGCCACCGTGAAGACTGTTTTATGGGGTCTCAGGTTTTATAGAATCTTTGATGCAGCGGTTCTTAGAGAACCTTCTAAAATCTTCTGTGGATATAACCTTCTTTAAACATCTCGTCCTGAAACGATCCCATAAACAATGGGCTCCATAAACCTTTAATTGAACGTAGCATCAAGTAAATTAATATCTCATCATTCCAACCTCTGTATTTTCCATTTGACATTGAACTTATCTTATTTCTGATCTTTTGTGCCTCGAATCGTATCACTATCAATCTCACTGCCGCTTTTGTCCTAGACACTCGGTTAAAGATTGTTTAAGATAGTATACATAGGTTATGTGTAAATATTTGTTTACCATCCCCTCAATAAATCCTACTTTCTCAATCTTCGCCAAAGAAATAAAGAAACCCAGTTTTCTCGAGAACAACCTTTCCGGTAAAAATCGCGCAATCCTCCCCGGATTAGCGGTGTCCAATGTACCCGTTCACTCTGTGCTTACACCCGTGACCAATCGCCCGGTTGAGTTCGCTATTCGCCAAGATTCCTCCGACAAGAGTAAACAGAATTCTTTTATAAAATAATCCGTAAGTTCATTATCGCGAGGGCTCGAGGATTGGTAACGA
>CM052125.1:14765573-14801715 GCA_028454245.1 Halictus quadricinctus | reverse complement strand
CTCTCTCTCCCTGTAGCTAACGATTATTTACCTCGAAATATTTATACCGTATCTCCATACATACCCATTATCGTGGGTGTATGATAAATGCCCGGTATGAAAAATCGATTTTATTGTCGGAACAGGCCCCGGCCACGGTGCAGCCCGTGCATTCCATCGGTGTCTGTCCATCCGTCCGTCCGTCCGTCCGTTTTCTCCTCCTCGTGTGTCTCGTCTCTTCGCCGCGGTGAATATACATATACATACATATGTGTTCGCCTCTGTGATGGTTGAAACCGTTCGTAACCGTTTCGAACGCGGCGCGGGCTCGTTTCGACACACGGGGCTCTCTCTCCCCCCATATACTTGTGCGTATGGTGGTCCATCGGTGATGGATACGCCTACTTTTGATATTTCGGTGATCAATAACGTTCCTCGGTGCCATTCGCGCCGAAGGAAGATCCATTATTCACCCGCAGTCGCCGGTGAATAAATAATTTACCACGTCATACCAGCACCATCAGCGACTGACTTCGCGCCGCCGCTAACTCTGCCGATGATACGAGATATCTGTGTTCGTTAGTTGAACGTGTGCTGCACGGATCGACGCTACCTCGCGACCCTCTGCTTTGTAAATCACGTTCATACCCCCTTTTTTACGTTTTCTTTACCCTTTCTACTTTTTCGTTCTCGATTCCTTCATTCCTGGCAAATTCTACGTTCTAATAAGAACGTAGAGGGGTTCTTGGAGATCGTAGATACGGCACTGGAGGTTGTGATAATATTACACGATTGTTGTACACACTGTCTGTTAGCTACGTTGAATTTTTAGAACTGTGGGTTCACTAGAAGTTCATATATGTTTAACATTGATGCAGTTGGTTGTTTTAGTTACATTTTAATGAATGATTTTTTAAAATTATTAATCGGGAAGTAAAAAATTTGAAAAAATTATGCGATATAGAGTAAAGGTATAGCTATTTTTCGCTTTTTGTTTCGTACAAATATCTTAAGGGGTTGTCGAGATAATTGATTGTAAAGTTAGGGGTAGTTTTCTCCCCCTTACGTAACCTATAGTGACAGGATCCGATACACTTCATATACGTCATGATCATTACTGGTACAGTTTATGCAAAAATGTTTACAGTTTATGTAAAAAATATTTTTAACCCTCCTGTGGTCAATTTAAAAGCATAAATAATTCTAAAGGTTTAGAATTCAAGATTAATTTAAAAAATCGATCTCTAGATTTCGTGATATTTTCAGCCAACAAAAAATTGTTGTAAGAGGTACATGGGTGAAAGTAGAACAAAAATGGTTTACCACCTACCTGGTTCACCACAGAAGGTTTGACCATTTTGACAGTCAAACAATATTGTATTGTATTTGTTTGGTCCGTGAACAACAGTGTTTGCTATTTTATTTAGAACTTTCCACCAAACAATTCAGTGTTTTGAATATGAATAATTTGCTGGCAACCACGATTTCGACCGAACGGTTTCCGGCAGTGCCGTGCTCGTCGATAATGACGCCCGTGACAAATCAGCGTCGATTAATCTCCCTCGGACACGTACGTAACCGGTGGGGAACGTGCCCGTTTTGTTTATTAGGATCGGTAGACACAACCGGGGCCGTTTACAAGGTGTAACTATGTGGCCAGGTGGTCGATCGTGGTCGAACTCGGCCAATGAAAACCTTACGTCAGGAATGACCCCCAGCTGGGAATTCTTCTGGGTCTTCGTCTTGTTGCTTTTTTTATTTTCTCGCCTCCTACGGCGTTACCTCTTCATCTTCGGTCTTTTACACGGGCGCGCGGCCCGATGGGACGGTGTTTCGGGGGTGCCACGGAGGATTCGGAGATAATTACACGATCGATATGCTAAATATCTCTCGCCTCAATCACGTAGATAAACGGGGGCGCATTGGTAAATTGGATTAGTCGCGAGATTACCGAACTCACCCCCCGGAACCACCCCCTCGACAATGTTTGCTTTTACAGGAACGTGTTTTTGGCCAATCCTGGGAAATCGATCCTGGACTCTGATCGATCTCCCTGGAATTCAATTTTTATAGAGAATAGAAGCTGTTGCTATTTATGATTGTTTATCGTTGTCCTTCAGAGCAGTGTAGCTTTGTCAAACCTTGGAGGACCGTTCTTTAAGTACACGATCGATGAAGCTTAGGCCTATTCACTGTTTTATTATTTAATTTTTCAAAACGCATTTTTAAAGGCAATTCTTGTGAACAGGTTAATCTTTTTATCGTGCTTTATGCAGCAGAGCTGTACATTTAATTAATTTGCCAGAAACTGAATGATTTAATGAAAAGCTGTGTCACATACAATAGGGTTTACTTCGAAGGAAACCATTTAAATTTGAAAGAATAGTTACGTAACTTCTCCGGTAAGGAACAATTGGACGAGCTTCTCGATCAGGACGACACACAAACACCTTTATCGCGGTCCCGATAAAAGTTCTCGAAAAAATAGAAAGCTAATGTTCCGGAACGAGCACGCAAGATGAAAAATACGCGAGCAGTATGGTTACTCGGTACGGAACGGACTCGTGAAAAATGGCCGGTGAGTTAATCGTGTGGCACGTTCACCGACAGTGGTTTTCGCGTTTCCACAGGCGCAGGTCGCGGCTCTGCGTAGAACGCTTATTCGCATATGTATACGGCGAATATAATAAATAACAATACGAGGCTGCCTACAGGTACCGGGGGCCCCGCATAGCTTTCGCCCTATACCTGAACCGCCGCGCCGCGCCGCGGCGCGTCATTAAAATTATTTATGGGGAAATAAGAATCCGAAGCCTTTAAGTCCACCTCCGAGGTTTGCAGGGATAACCCAGAGCCGTCCACTCAGTATCTCTTATCCTCGATCCCCTTTAGTCCGAAACCGTCTGTCCGAGCTTATGGGTTAGTAGATTAAACTCACGCTCCTCGCATGTTCCACTGCATAAGTTTGCACGCGATTTATCCGAAACCCGTAACGCACCATGGACCGTCCACCATCGATATATATATTTTACTATTTCTCAGCTGACTCATTTTCTATGGGAAATTGACGATGCACACGATGTACTATCATTGTGGTCTAAAGAACAAAAGTTCCCGCCTCTTGCTATCAAAATGAGACTGTAATCTTTCTTTCGTGACGAACACAAAGAGTTGGGATCTTGAATGATTTTGTGAAATTTTTAGAAAAACCGCATGAAAATTGTTAGCATAACGTATACACAATGAAATTTCAATTTTAAGCGTAGAAATATTTTTTGAAATCAGGAAGGTAATTTACTCGAATCCAGATAAAAATTCACCTCTGTACGAACAGCAAAATTAAAAAAATTCTCTTGGATAAAAAATCATCTATGTCCTCCAAACTTAAAGAAAAATTTGTTTTTGTTAACCATCAGGTTAATGCTCCTCTCAGACTCCAAAGGATCAATATAAACAAATAAAATTCCTAGAGTGCCCTATCGATGCATACAAAAAATTCACTCGACAGCCCCGTGTCGCTTCATATACAAAATTCATCCCTGCGTAAACAAGAAAATTAAAAATTCCCTCGAACAGTCGAAGAAAAATTCAATTCTTGTCCAACCTCAGGATATTCAGGACCTCCATGTTCCTCCGGGACCAATAAACAAGTACAATCCTTGACAACTCCCATCACCGATCCAGTAAAAAATCCACCCTTTATAGTGTCGACGAACCCAGGTCTCAGAAGTGTGTTCAGAAGACAGAAAACGTCGAGTGTATTCGCGCGATTCCATATTTCGAAAACGAAGTTCCAAACTCCGGGAACATCTCATTGAAAGGTATCGGGACGTGTTGTACAATTACGCCGGGGCTATCTCCGTCTAGGGAGAAAGATCTTCGAGAATGATCCTGGTGTGAGTGGCGACCAATCGAGGAAGAGTGGCGCTGTCAGAGTAGAGGGGTTGATGATCGCGCGCGCGCTCTGTATCGCGTGGCAGCGCCACATTCGTTCGAATGGGCGGGGCCGAAGCGGTCCAATGGGGTGCAACGTGATCGTAGGCCGGCCCTGAAACGTTTCGGCCACGCCCACCGGCTCGACGGAGCACTCGGCTTCGCGTTCTTCGCGGATTGTGTCGATGAGTGTACCCCGCTCGGGAATTACGTTATTATACTGTCGAGCGCACCGAGTCTCGAGCCATGCTGCGCTCCTCGGGCGTAGCTGTCGCTTGTTCGCAAGCCCCGTGAATCCGTTTATCTTCCGCGCGGTTCGACGCGATGCGTTTGGGATTCCGGATTACGTTCCTGTGATCGATACTGCGAGGGATATCGCTGGCTGTCCGACCGAAGTACCGTACTTGCATCCCCTGGAATCATGAAGGTAAGTGCACCCCCCTAAACTGCTGTCCCGAGTCTTGATTTTATGGTGGAATTTCTTGATGGTTGTGTGGATGGATAGTTGGTCCGTGAGAATGGGTAAGTACACGATTCTCAGTGTTGTTTTCGTCGTTGTTATCCGTCTTACCTGATCGAGACATTCCGAGTGAACTGTGATTCAACAACCCCTGAGATTGCAGCTCTCGGTATCAGTCTGCGGATTCTGTTGGCGATTAAGGGGATGATGACTGAGTCTGTGAGGATGAGTAGCGATCGAGAGGATAATGGGTTGGTCTGTGGAAATCAATGGAATTGCAAATGCTTGTTGTTTTGTCTGCCTACAACTCTGATCCAGTCTCTCGTGAATTTTTCTGGTAGATTATGCTCCCCTTAAATTACAGCCGCTACAGTTACAATCCCAAATATCAGACTTTGGATTCTGTTGGCAATCGAGTGGCTGACGAGTTAGTTTGTGGAAATGAACAGTCCCGCAGTTCTTAGTAATATTTTTTCGCTGTCAGTCTGGCCTGGTCTCTGATAGCGTTAAGTGTAGACTATCATTTATCAGCCCCTAAAAATGCAGCGCCTAGCATCACGCTTTGGATTATTCTGAATAATTTCGTAATTCCTAGTAATATTTTTGGCTGTCAGAGTAACCTAGACTTTTATGAAGTTTTGTAGTATATTGTGCTCCAGCAACCCCCAAAATTGCAGCCCCCAGCCTTTTGATGCGTTAGATTATATTAACATTGAATCGAGTAAGTACCAACTCACTCAGATAATGTCTTCCAAGGATTTTATACTTTGTCCAAGACACTCTGATGCGATGAAGTTCGAGTTTCGTTTGCTACTCCTGGGATTTGTTTAACCATACAAGAAGTGCACAGCGCATGTACAACAGGAGTCACAATTGATCACCTTAGAAAACCGTAGAAAACCCTTAGAGAAGTCTCCGATGAGTCTGAACATTCGCGACTCATTGCTTACAAATCTTTAGATAAGCAACCGACGATGATGAATAGTCAGAAATATGCAATGTCATCCTCGTAATGTCCATATCAAGCCATAAAACTTCGGTATTCTAATTTTCTTCATGCATCACCGAGACACACTTCCAAAGATTGGATTAGAAACTTGTGCTTATAAACCCTCTACTTAAGATTATGAGACTTCTGAGAAGATTATCTTAGCTTTCCAAGTGACAGCATAGTGTCTCCCATTAGACAGTTTGCCACTGTCACTGTCTTGGACATGTAGATAATAGCTACTTGGATTACTTTGCTATCAAAGCTACAGAAAGCACAGAAGGATCTTTTATCACAGTGATTCCACTCTTTCCATCCTCCTGATCTTACAAATTCTAATAAAATGTTTGTTCATTCCAATATGTTGAAGATGAACAAAGTATTTGGTTGTTGCAAATGAAATGGCAAATGAATTGAATCATGAACATTGACATCAATGCGCTTCTTCCATCGTGATACAAGTGCCCCAATGCCTTTCTGGTAGAAATGTGATAAACCTGAGGCAATAGATGCATCAAATTCAGTTTTTACAGCACATACTTCCTCGAATATTTTTCCATTCAAAAAATCATCTAGATGCTCAACAAAATGGCGATCAGTAAGTGACAGGTCAGGCGAATAAGGAGGGTGAGGGAGAACTTCACACTTCAAGCTTCGGTTTCGGCATATGTTTTCGAGTTTCATCTGCGTCTAGCCACTGTGCAGAACGTCGTCGATTGTCCTAGAGAATCGATTTCTCGTCACAGGTAACTATTCTACTTAATATGCCCTCGTTATTCTGGCGAAGAAGTAATGAAGAACTGATCTCCAGACGGCACATCTTGTTTCTTTCGGTAAGTTTATGTGGGACCCATTCATCCAACTTTTTTACTGTTCCCAAAGCCTTCAGATGTCGAGAGACAGTTGAATAGTGTATATTGGATCTCTCCGCGATTTCCCGAACAGTTAGACGTGAATCCCTTTCAACTATCTCTGTTAAACCTGCATCTATAATAGCTGTGGCTTATGACCACGAGGCTCATTTTCCAGATCTGTATCAACGGAACGAAATTTTTCAAACCAACGCCTTATGGTCCGATAACTTGCTATACCTTCACCGAAAACTGCATTTATGTTTTTCGCTGCTTCAGACGGAGTATGTTCAAGTTTGAACTCGTACAAGTTTATTCTTACGTTTTTCCATGGTGAACGAAAATCGATTTTGAACCATGTACACTGTACAATATCAACAAACTTATACACGCAAATTCATGTACGAGATATGTATTTTTCATATTGTACAACTTCAACGCCATCTGTCATGGAGAAACTAAACTACAAAGACGGGAAGTTTGAAATGTGAAAAACGGTCATTTCAATTGCAACAACCTAATGATTGTGCCACCCAGAAATTACCAACATAGCAATTGACACAGCGACCTATGCAACTCGGACTTATGCACTCAACTCATATGCAACGCGTACAACTATCAAATTAAATCGCATACTTCCGTAAGAAAAGTGCCAATTGGAATTAAAGGTTTGCTTTGGCTGAAATTGACTACTGCTATACACGATGATTGAATTAAAAAATTAGAATCCCACTGCCAAATCCTTGAAGCACCAAGCAAAAGGGCCAACGACACATCCTATCTCTGCAAGTACCTCAAGAAGCAAGATCCCTAGATCCGTCTCGACCAGGCTTGATGAGGTTGATGAGCGTTGGTGGACAGCTCGCGTTCTCCCTGCCGCGATACCACTTTGCAAAAATAAAAAAGAAACAGTGTGAACGGATGGGAATCCTCGAAGCAAAACGGATAAAACGAGACTGACGCCCTCGATGCATAAGGCGCGGTCGTCGCGTCGGGATGCAGCTTCGCGAAATAGGGGTGGCGGATTACGCTCGATCGCTATGTGCGATTGTCTTGTCGGGATGTCGATCGTGTGTCCTTTCGACTAACCCTCTGTATGCTAAATATCCTCGAATCCCTCGAATACATGCGTGCTTCTCTGCGTTGTCACCGGCGCTTTGATAGTTATCGCTGTGGCAATCTTAATGTTCATCTCACAGTCGGACTGCAATCTCTAATTATTCTGATTATTTAAGAGTGGATTCAATCACTGTTCACGGAGCTTGCACAAAATGACAATATTTAGACTGCGGATTTTATGCATTTATGACAAAAGTGAATAGTTGAAATTCAAAACGGTACAATGATTATTGCAAAAATACTCCAGCTTTCGCTTAAATTCTAGCATAGAAAAATATGTTGAAAAATTATTCCTCTGCTTTCCCCACCTTCCAATCCAATGAATAAAATTAATATAATGTAACAAACATTTCACTCGACGCAACAACTGTCGAAAAAAGATATGCTCTTACTAAATAATACCATTTTGCCTACTTGCTTATTCCAGCTTTGTCTCCTTAGTCTACAGAGGTCTCATTCTAAATTTCCTTGAACACCAATGGAAGAACCGGCGAGAAATGTTTACGATTAATTAGAAAGGGCATTTTGTGATGCTCCAGGGCAGTATTTTCCCCAATCAAGACTCCGATTCACTTGAACAGGTCGGCGGCTTCAGCCACGCGAATTCTCTCTCTCTCTCTCTCTCTCTCTCTCTCTCTCTCTCTCTACCGGCCGTTTCTCTGTGTATTCGGTCCTCGTTCTCTAAAAACGGAGTCATATAACTCCGGATCAGGCTGATGCGGCATTTTGCGCCTTACGACGACAATTTACTGGACCACACACGCACCGGACACCATCCAGAAGGCTGTTTTCTGCTCCCGAGCCCTTTTCGCGTGGGCCGCCGCGCACAGTGGCCCGTCCCGATTTTGATCGTACAGCTATTTACGATTTCTGCTGCTGTCTTTGCGTAGGTATATCTCACGGATATCCTTGTCCTGCTCGCCGCAGGATCCTTGAAACATCATCAACGTAATTCCTTATATTGTACCTCGGGCTGTTGCACGGGAACTTACGGATTTCGCGGGGCTGATGCATCGGTACTTTGCGACGCGATTTCATGAATGAAAATCATCGACCATTGTCAGCTGCGGTACCTTAAATTGTAGTGCGAACTCTCTAGTTTACGAACATCCATTTGTTTCCTGGATTACGCTCAGTGGAAGTTCTGAAATCTTACGCTGTTCTGAGTTAGGGGACGTTTTGATGCTTGAATCTGCCTATTTAATAGCACTGCTTTGTTCTGGAAGTTCTCGTAAGAAAATTATGTTTGCTGGCTTGAAGTGTACCTTGTTGGGTGGTGTAATGGTTCAACGAAAATTTTGGGACGTAATTTTACCCAGGAGATTTTTATTTTCTTTTATTTTAGGCGTGATTGTCTTTGTTAAGGTGCCGTTTAGTTCTTCCACGTTATTACCCTTTGTATATTTTTTATTCCACAGTTTTGGAAATTATCTTAAAATAGTTTTAGTCCACACTATCATATACTACAACGGTTGAATATAAATTTTGTAAAATAATTTTCCCAAGGGGATTAAATTTATTGTTTCCTTTTATCTTAGATACCATTCTCTTATCTATCTAGCTAGCATTGGTTCTAGTGACTTTGAACATTTTTTAAAAATTATTTTAGAATACTCAATATTCATTTATGATTATAAAGACTCGATGAATTACAAAATAGCGACCCTGATGATAAAATTGTCGTCAGCTGAAGCGTCTTTTATGCTCTCGCTAGGCTGTTTCAAGCGATTCTTGTTTTGCAATGTGTCCCGGATATCAAACATTTGTTTTACGCAAACTTTTGCACACGGTTCGAGAAGATTGTCTACTTAATAGTGCAAAATGTTAGGCTACCTATTTCGAAGTCCCCGACAGAGCTGGAAAGAGGTTTGTCGGTGCGTCCAAGGCGGACGTCGTCGGACGTCTCAGCGATCCCATAGATCGTAACTCCGGATGATCCGTTTCACGCAAGATACGAGCAAGATCTGCGTGCCCTTTCACATCATTAATCTTCACTGATCTCTCGGAATCCCCGCGTTAATTCTGCTTTATCGATCCCGTTCATGTCACACGCAGCAAACTACCGTTTCCGAGTCACTTCTCATGTTTATCGGTCGCTTGCGATGCTTCATAAAACAGCTACATAATTAATATCGAGTGACGAAACGAACAACGCAGGCTTTTTGTTAAACAACATCATGGAAAGCTACTAATCTTAACGTGGAAACTTTTCTGAATTGATGCATGGACGAATAATAACGAATGTGTACGCAAAAATTATTCTTTTATCGATTGACGAGAGGAACAGATAGAGGAGCACTATCTGTGCGAATATTTGATTTAGATATAGAAGATAGACTTTGATAGGAGGTCTATGTGTGTGAGCAAATATTTCTTCTAAGCAAAGAACTGTAGCCACTGGAAAATTTTTATTTCAGCGAGCTCTAGTTAATAAAAGTTGCTATGAACGTACAACGGTGTCGATTGAAAGTACCTAAGCGATTTGAAGTTGATTATTTTATTACGTTCAGGCTAACTGTCGCAAAATAATTTTTCTACGCAAACGGTAGTGTTAAATTTACCAATTTTAAATGTAAATATTTCAATACAAATTTTATTTTAGTGTTCCAATAGAATTTGCTGTAAACTTTCAATAGTGTCAATTGATTTTCGTTAATGGTTCTAAAATAAATTGCTGCGAATAAGTAGTTAAAAAATTGTACAGATTGTTGACACTGTTAAATTGCACAGGATCATGGTTCAACGTAACTGGGCAAGATCTGCATGGTAATCAGTGAATCAAGTATTCATCGACATCGGCCGACATATAAACTAATAAATTCCTCTAACGAGAACTTGTGAATACAGATAAGTCTTCTGTTGGACGGTGACCTTCTCGAATCGCTGGAGCCCTCTGTACAAAGTGTTCGTTTCTAATTGGCTCGCGTGTTTGTTTCCTAGCTGAAACGGATTTACGCCTCATGTTCGTGGAATACAGAGAATCCTCGCGGGGGAAAGTAGCAGCCCCGCGCACACTGGCTACGTGTAAACCATGGAGAATCGATGTGGCATTAAACAAACTGGGACGTTGCATCGATGTTTCAACTTTATTCGATCGGCGTCGCGAACTGATTTCTAAAACCATCAGGCTCTTTAATTTAACTTAAAACAAAAAGAAAAAACATGAATTCGGGATCATAGGGATTCTGATCGAATTCGACATTTTTCGTGAAACCTGGGATTACTAATTATTTGAATAAATTATGTACAAATTGAAACGTCTACTCCAATAGTCAAATAAAAATTGTGACACACGATTCGCCACATTTATTCACGGTTAGATAGCTGTAAATTTAACATTTGTCAGTGGTCCGTATTTGAATAAACACAACATTTGAAGAATATTGTATAAAAATGACATGAACGCCTAGCAAAATTGTCGAGCAATTTTTTCTCAAAGGATTACCGTGAGAATTTGTCCATATTTTTAACGAGTAACACAGTATAATCGACTCTTTGACCAATGTTAATGTCGCTCAGGTGATTCATCAGTGTAATCCTCAGCCGCTAGTAAATTTATCAATCTATCAGCGACTACATCGATTTCCGCTAGCCGAACGTCTATTAAGCGTGTCAAATATCAACGAGATATAGCCGTGTCGTTAATTAACCTAGCGCCTCCACCCTCATCAATTCGAGTCCCTACTCTAGCCAGGAATATGCAAGATCGTGATCAGGACTATGAACTTTAGGCTTTCGCGTAACACTTAAGTCGCTCAGCATGGTCACGTGCGACAGGCAAGCGACCTCGATCGCTATAATTATTCTATGCTTGATTATTTGATCCGTTTTCGAACTTTCGCGTCTTCAACAACCATCTCTGAATCATTCGACGTTTTATTCGACTATCATTTTCACGAAATTTGCTAGATGACAACTCTATGAAATTACTCAAAATTCTGTGACACTCTAAGACGATCTGCACCGATACTACCGATACTATGGGCCTATTAATTACTCAAAATTCTACAGAGGATCAAAGACAATTTGCAACTGCAGTGCGACTGCAGTCGCAAACGAGATTGATGTATATTCCTTTATGATAATAAGAGTTTATTCAGATTATTCACAGGATTTTTTGAGCAACAATATTACTATAGCTTCGCGAACTGTAAACGATAAAATCCGTCATTTTGACGGTAGTCGAAGTGTTTAAACGCAACTCTACATGCCGCAAAACGAGAAATCGAGAGGGGCATGGGACTCTTCGAGAGTTCGGTGCCGAAGAAAGAAAGAAACAAAAAATAAAAAGGAGGCGAAGAACATCTCCAGGAAGAGTGGAGTCAAGACTTCCTGGTGCGAACAAGAACGAGACTCGTTCCCTTCTACCCGAGGGGCCTTTCGTTCGTTTTCTTTCGCGTTTTCGGGGCCCAGGTGACAAGTTGACAAAGTGGCCCGCTACAGGCATCCCTCTTTCGCTCGCCCTTTCAACCGATACTCCACCACTCTCTCGAGAAAGAGGGGATAGGGAGAGAGAAGGGGAGGGGCGGGGGGTGGTGGTGGTGGTGGTGATGGTGGACGAGGAAGAGGATGCTACAGGAAAATAATGCTCGTCTGGTTTTTGTGTGTTTCGAGCGGCTTTTCGAGTGGTACCGGACAGAAAAAGGGCACGAGCCTCTCTTCACGCCTTCGTAGAAATATCTTTTGCCCCCGATCCCCCCGTCCCTTAGGTCCCCGCTGCTGGAGGCTGCCTATAAAGAAGAAACGATCCCCCGTCGACACAATGGACAGTCTGTTCCGTTCAAGGAGCCGACTAGCCACTCGAAATCCATTTAAATCGCCATCCGATTTCTGGTTTCGCGCGACACCATTGTCGATCGCTCGGCTAATGCGCTGAATGGCTTCGGACGGATTCGACTCGCTATTAGATACACTAACACAGTCTACTACAATGATGCCGCATCGTTCTGCACGGCTGTCGCTGAATCCGGCAAGACGTAAACCTAATTAGAATTCAAAGAGAACGCTCGATTTATTAGCGTTTGGGAATCATTTAATGGACGTGCGGTTCGTTGGGTACTCGATCGCCCTTCGGACTCCGCCATTTTTGTTCGAGATTTGTGTCTAATGTTTTTTCCTGCTGTTTTGGAGCCCTTTCTTTGCGACAGTTTCCTGAATTTTTACATTTTCATGAGGGCTTCTATAAAGAAAATTCGTAAAACTTACTTTTCACTACAGTCTTCTTCTGTAGTTAAGATTCAAAAGTTAAGATTCTGTAGTTAAGGTACAAAATAAATTAGTTCCATCGTCAAGAACGCGTATTAAAATCCTCGGGCTCGTCTGCGGAACCAGTTACGCATATTTAAACATTGAAAACAAATCAATTCAGCAGGACTAATAATTAAGATTCCTGAGGAATCAAGCATGCGTGCGTCCACCCCATCGTCACACGAAATCGCAGATCGAATGGTAGAATCGAGGAGCCCGGGATCTAGATAATAAATTGATTCAGCTGATAGCGGAAACCCGTCACATTAACATATGTTTGCATTTTATTAATAGAGTGCCAGAAGTGTGGCTCTCGATTCGTTTTGCTTCCACGGGGCTATCGCGATATATTATCTCGTATCTTCGTCTTTCCCGCGGGAATTCACGGAATACGCAGTTTGTCATCGAACGCGGCGACGTTTCTTCGCGTTCCTCGTCCCTTCTACCCGGAATAAAATCGTTCCCTCAATTAGCATAACCACCGCGCTCGACTATAGCGCGTATGCGAGCTTAAGAACCATGGGGCGAAGGTGTATCGTTCCCATTATTATTCCGGGACCGTCCGAGAAAGGGTTCGTGATCAAAAAGACGGACCCGATCGGTCGTTTGCATTTCGCACCCCTAGTGCCCCACCAAAAAATCGCATACTCCGGAAACACCGTGATCACGCTCCTCTTTGCGCAGTCTCGTTGCAATTACAAATTAACCCCTTGCCCTACAATATCGAGTCATACTCGTAATGAAGATTCTGAACAAAGTCTAGTAAATATAAATAAAACCGAAATAAAATTCTGTTTTGTTTTGTTATATATATATATATATATATCCTTTGGAAAAAATATAGGCACACAATAAATACAATATACACTACCTTTGTTTTCCATGAAATTCTGAACGATGAAGAATTTCTAATCATTATAATCACGAAATAAATAGTAGTGCAAGGGGTTAATAAAACCATAGTCACGAGTCAAGTTCAATTTGCCAAAAATTAGTTTCTCGTCAGGCTGCAGGCTCAAGGGCAAGGTATAGGTTTCGAGGATCCTTGAAGTCGTCGTTGGCATTGTAGGTAGCATTATCGTTATTACCGGTGGTGGCCGGGTCCCCATAGGCATC
Organism: Halictus quadricinctus; assembly: GCA_028454245.1. Lineage (NCBI taxonomy): Eukaryota > Metazoa > Arthropoda > Insecta > Hymenoptera > Halictidae > Halictus > Halictus quadricinctus. The sequence goes on along the minus strand of CM052125.1, from coordinate 14,788,022 downwards.
GTAGACGAGAAAGAAGTATCGGTTTCAATGGGACACCGTGTCGCGGACCGGAAAGTGACACGGAGCCGGCGCGGCACGGCGCGGCGCGGCGCGGCGCGAGAACACCGCACCATAGGAAAAGGGCTCGCCAGTATCCCCGTAGGACCTCCCGTCGACAGGCTTTCAAGGTTTGAAAGTCATACCGGGGTGGTGGCTGTCCGTCGACAAGCGGACCGAAATCGAAACCACTCGAGAGCCCAAGAATGGGGCCTCATGGCCGTCTTGAATAGAGGCGTGTACAAACCCCGTGTACACCAGTCCTCTCTCTATGGGTTTTGCGTCCTCTCTCCGCGGACCGTTCACCGATCCACCTTTGTGTAAATAAGGTAATAAGGCGGACGAACAGCCGGAGTTATTCCCCGGCTAAGTCCGCAGATCGGATTATGACTCTCGAGTGGCCGAGACTCGATCGATTCTGACGCCAAATATTTTTGAATGGACCAACACACTCCAAAATGCCCGGTTTTCCACACGAAAATCTGTCACTTTTATTGGTTCGGCCAAATACCCAGTTCCTCTACGAGAATCCGTATGTTTCAGTGTACTATACTTGTGATCAGGGAATTTTTTATGGGTTCTTGCATTTTCAACAGTAACCTTTTACTATGTTTTTATTAACTCGCTTCCTCGTCTGTCTGTTTGTCTATTCGGTACAAATTTTGCAATTGATTTTAAACTAACTTCCCGCTGAGCTAGAGACTTGAATCTTTAAACATAGCTCAGAGCTGGATGACAACAAACATACACACACACACACACACACACACACACACACACACACACACACACACAAGACTATAAAGCAGAAAATAATTATTTAAATAAAAAGAAATTTTTAATATACCCCGTTTTTAAGACGGACTAAAAAGTATAGAATAATTTTTCCTAGCCCCATACAGATAGTCCTGCAAATTTGTGATTGTGAATTTTGAATAGCTATGAGAATACTTGTAAGACTTAAAACGAAAAACGTGCGGCGAAAGATAATAGTAAGGAGTGTAGAGAGTAGTATACAATTATCTATTGCATGCGCCCCACGTTTTCCGTTTCAAAACTTACAAGTATTTTCATAGCTATTCAAAATTCACATTAACAAATTTTCAGGACTATCTGTATGGGGCTAGGAAAATTTATTTTATCCTCTTTAGTCCGTCTTAAAAACGTGGTATATTAAACAGTCTCTTTTATTTAAATAATTACTTCTTCTAAATAAAACCAATTTTATGATTATTATATCCCAGTCTCTCTAAAATGTCAAAATTCGGAATTTGTGGAATAGTTGCGATCGTGGTGCAATAATGGCAGATAAATTCGGGGAAAAAAGAGTTTCCAGGATACACAAAGCGGCACGGCCGAACGGTCCCTGCGACAGTGTCAGAGGCCGCCGGGTTTCTATTCTCGCCTATCATTCTCATAATAAACTCCGAAAATCACGCCTCTGACAGGCCGTGCGACCGCAGCCCGCAACCGTAGAGGAGTCAGGGGGTCTGAGTACAAATGGGAGGGTACATCGTTCACCATAACTCATGGGGCTGGTCCTATGACGAGGTATCTGGATTTCTCTCTCTCTCTCTCTCTCTCTCTCTCTCTCTCTCTCTCTCTCTCTCTCTTTCTCTCTCTCTCTCTCTCCCTCTATTCGTGATAGTGAATACAGAGACCCTACGACAGACACACATATATGAACGTTAAGTGTTAGGTGTAGGTATAGACGCGGTACCTACGGCTTGCAGGTATTACGTTACAATGCCATTATGTAACTCCCGTGCGACACCATTGTGTGCGGCTCCCCGTGTCGTATGGTTAACCACCAACCATAACCAACCAAATGTTCGCACATCCTAACCATACACGAGTCCCGTGTTGCGTCGATGCGATCGCTCGTGATGTCCTGAGCTGCTCGATGCTGACGATCTTATGGCAGATGGGGGATGGTTCTGGGTGTGTAATTAATAAACTGGCACGTAATAAATTGTTGAAACTGCTCTTGCAGACTCTTCTATACTTTCTGAACTAGTAGATTTCCAAGTATTACATTTATCAATGTTCCACTCGCAAGGATTTTATTCACAAGGATTTTACTCTCATAAAATTATAATATTCTACTCACGTGAATTCTGTTCCCTTACAAATGTTCTACTCGCAAGTATTCTATTCTCAAATTACTTTACAGTCTGCGGTAGAATCGCGACTCTGGAATAGTCGACGAGTTTCATCGAGATTTATACTATCCAAGTGAGTCCTATTGCAAAATATCGCTCGTTAATCTCCGATCTTAGGGTCTTTTCTTCCGTCGTAATAAATCCGCCGCTAAAATATCGCCGTAGTGCACACAGACCTGCGCACACCCACATTATACTATGTATAGAAGTTGGTCCAGGAGAGAGTTATAGGTGACAATAACGGGGCCCGGTTGCATGCGGGGCGGGATCATAAAACGACGGATTAGACTGCTTTCGGCTATTAGTCTAATATATGCGAGTCTGCGGATATCAAAAAGCAAAAACGTTCAAACGCTCCGCCGTGCACTTTTAAGAACCGTCCTCCATTTTGTTCGGGCATAGGAACATCTTACCATAACTCATGTACAGTTTACAATCAACTGAGAAGCACTGAATATACACAAAAATCTAGAAACAACAATAAAGACAGCTCTATTGTTGAAGTCTATCAAATAGACTAGCAAATACAATCGATTACACTGTGTTTAATTAAATGAACAAAACTATTATCGAAACTCTCGTAAACGTCATCCGTCAACCACTCCACAAACAGAGGCTTCAGGAGGTTTCCAAATTTATTTGCTTACCATCTTCTCCATCCAGGAACAAATTAATTTCTAGCTTTTTCTGTATTTCATGTACAAACAAAAAATTTGTTAAGCAAGCCCCATAGAATAAAGTAGTCAAAATCCTACACCCCACAGAAAAATTGCTGATTCTCCACTCACGGGTGCGGAAGTTTATTTACCCGGCACGCCCCCCTCGTTTGAAAATCATTTAGAGGTCGCATCATTCTAGCTCCGGTGAATCTAACCATGATCCGACACGAGTTGCCGTAACAAGGCCGCCGACACAATGACAGAGATGTTCGGAGGCGGCTGGATGCCGGGGGTTGCCTATTTACGCGTCCCATTGGCAGCCCCCATGAAATCCTCTCTCTCTCTCTCTCTCTCTCTCTCTCTCTCTCTCTCACTCCTTTCTCCCTCTTGTAAGGGGGATGTTACGGGGTGGGCCCGATCACATACGTTACACTGGTGTGGCGGAGTACAACGACTTTGCGTGGCACAACAAAGCCACCCCGTGTACAAGGAGGCATGCGTGTCACCGAGGACTGAAAGGGAACATCAGCCACTCGCATACCTTCCTAGGACACCTCCTAGCCTACGCGCGGTTAGGTATGTTATGCTGACGACGTGTAACGTTCGCCATGGGGCGCCTTTTCGCTTGACCAGCTGCCGACCGGATCGCGTTTACAGAACCGATCTCGACACGTTCGCCGTGTAAACTATTGTAAACGCGGAATTAGCGAGGACTTCGGACCCCTCTGGGACTTTCTGGGACCTTGTCGGACTCTCCGAGGACTCGGAGGACTTTCGGAGACTTTGAGAGACTTTGAAATTCTTTTGGGAATTGTTGAAACGATGGTGCACTTTCAAAAGTAGCTCGTGTATCTTGTGGTGGGACTTGAATTTAGCGAAACTCAATATAATGAATTGTTTAAGACGTGTATTAACGTAACTCGATTGTCTAAGCAGAGTTGAAGTTGTTTTACCACAGATTTTTTTTATTACAAATACAGATTACAAACGCGTAAAAAGATTTGGTTTCGGGAACTATACCGTTCGAATGAATTTTTCACCCTCGATTTTTACCCTGACTTTCCGCGATGTCTTCATCGAAGTTTTAGGTGTTCGAATGTGTTTTGCGACGGTGTTGAGCGTAAAAAAGACCTGAATAATGTATAGAATGTAGAATCGTGGGACGGATTGAGAAAACGTGAAAGGATACGCGAATAGCAGCCGTAGCGAAGCGCGATGAAACAGATTGATCGGAACAGACGCATCCATCAAACGCGCCTGTGCTCTCGTGACAGGAACATCCGATAGTTCGCTGGTAGAATTTTGTATGCGACTGGGTGACTGACACGGTACAGTGCGTTGGAAACTCTGTAGGTAAACGTTGACCTCCTAGCAAAACGATAATACGTTAAACAATTCAGAAAGAGGCACAGAATCAGCCTCCTTACAATCAGAGAACTTCAAAATAGACACTTCTATTTTGTGTTACTTAATACCTCTACCATTTTTTTCCTGTTCGAAACACGAAACTCGTTCTGTTACGCAGGTGTGAAAACATGTCCTTTACAATCTACACAAACAAAATCAAAATTGCTATACCTTGATCACAATTTACAAAGAAAAAATGCCACTTTGGTTCAGTCTCCTACCATCGAACGCGAAGCACTCATCATTTTTTTCCTGTTAAGAATACGAGATTCATTCTGTCACACACACGATAAAACGTGCCCCTTACAATCTACAACAAAAATGGCAAAAGTAATACCTTGATCGCGATTCAGAAAAAGTGTCATTTTTGGTTGAGTCTCCTACCATCGAACGCGAAGCACTCATCATTTTTTTCCTGTTACAAATACAAGATTCATTTCCGTCAGACAGGTGATAAAATGTAGGTGTTCTTGAATTCTTCTCTTTTCAATGAAGAAAGAATAATTTAAGAAGTGTGTCTCGATGACTCACGTGGTCCGAGTGCTCTCTAGAAGCGACGATGAGGTTTCTCTTTGGTGTTACAGACGGAAGTGGAGGACATGACGAGTGACAGCGTCTGCGAAGGCACCGGTTCGAGCCTCGGTGCCCCTGAAACCACTGGCGGTTTGATAGGACCGGAAATGTCCCCGAGTGTGATGGAGTGTGGCGGCTGCGGGGAACGTGTCCGTGAACGTACCGTTCTCTGCGTCGGCGGTCGAACTTGGCACTCGAGGTGTCTTCGATGCTGCGCCTGTGCCAGGCCTCTACACGATCAACACTCCTGCTTTCTGAAGGGAATGCGACTCTACTGCAAGCACGACTATGCGCTGTAAGAGAACATTACCATTTTTACCATTTCTTTTACCCACCCGGATACCTCGACTTTCCAAGTGTTCCAAATCCGAAGCTTAGGACATTAATCCTTGGGATAACAAACGGACCAACTTAAAGACTTGCAGTTCTTTCTGACGGCCCAGTATCTGTTGAAATCTCTCCCCTAGACTTTTTACTATCTTTTTACTGTCTGTTATTCTTTTATTTTCTGATATTCTACGGATTTTTACTATTTCACTATTTATTTATTGTTTTACGTTTTTATTTTCTCTGACCTACTCTTTCTCGTGAAAAAGTGAAAATGCATTGCAGGCTCTTCTACTGTTGGATGATCTCCCAGCTGCTTCAGTAATTGTCCTGACACGCCTCCGAGTCGTTGCCTTATAGAAAGGCTTTGTTATGTTCGAAATTTTCTAGTATTTTCTATTTCTCTTCCATTTAATCCTGTCATTAAAATATATTGCAAGATTCTCCACCGTTGCTTGATCCACATAGCTGCTTCAATAATTGTCCTGACGCGTCCCCATGTCTATACCTTATACAGAGGTAACGATATAGTCTAGATTCTTTATGCTTCACAATGTGGCTATGATATATTTTAAATTTTCTATTATTTTATAATTGCCTTCAACGTCTACGATTCTTGAGAAAATCGCACTATTATTGGCTTTTCTTCTGTCTGCTTCGATAATTATCACGATACTCCCCCAAATCTTACCTTATAGTACCTTCTGATTCGATCGTAATGTTAAAACAAAATTTAATACTTCGCGAACAAGAATATTACAAAACACAATAAAAATCGCTAAATCTGAAAGTACTTCGTTTTCAATTGACGATAAATGTGCATAGCTCGGAGCAAATCGCGTCCAACATGTTAATAAACCGGCGAATAATAAAAATTCCCGGAGACCAGTTCATAGACACGTTAACGTTAATTTACGACCAGTGATTGAAAAATCCCGGACAGGTTGTCACAGCGGCGCAATCCGTCGTTTCAGTCTTATTAATCAGAGAATGGACTTTTACAGTCTAATCCCTGGTGACCACTATGCTATCATATTTATTACATCGATAATGTATAAACACGGTAGCCCCAGTTTTACAATGCTTTATTATTAGGACCGATCGATCTAGTATAGTGTTAATAAATATGAAGTCTGTTCACTTTCTCGTTCGTGGTTTATCAGGTTAATTGAATCTGTTTCGATCTGGTAGACCGTGGTCAGAGAAAACGTAGATCTTTGACGATACAGTGGCAATTACCACGAGTGCATTGCCGTAGAATTTATGCATCTCATTTCTTGCCGGCACCTCGCTACAATTGCTGCCGGCTCGAGTTGCAACTAGGTGCGTTAATTATGATACTGGGGCGCTCTTCCTGCTTCTGTCGCGATGCAAAACGATTTCTGGGTAATTTCTAATGTTTAAACAGTGGTGATAAACTGTCCGTAATGGTGGATTTTCTGGTGGAACATGGAAAAGATTCTGTTAAGGTCGATAATGTTCAAGATGATCGTTTTCTTCATCGATCATGCTCTGGAGCTAACAGTTATGGCAATATTTAAGAACATCCTTGAGAAACCTGTATAAACTCGTGGTTTAGTGAAGAAAAATTTATTCTAGTAAAATACTAAACGTAATCACCAAATTTTTTAAGAAACGTAACTTCTTTAGTTTAGAAGCTACTTGAACGGTGCAATTAATTATTTACTCGATAAAATAAAAACAAACCAATAAATATGTAACTTGTAACATGTAATGCACTTTTAGTTGTGCATACAAATTTTTCTTATATCAATTATTTACTAATAAAATGCTAAAACAGAATATTAAGCACAGCAGAGATTCTTAAAGTGCCTATAGTAGACAATGTATCTTTACACAGATATAAAATTGTTAAGAGATAACACAGAAGATGAACATACTGTCAGACATTTTTAAAATATTGTCTACACTTGACTATTATTACTTATTCACGAGTGAAATGGTAAAATCAGAATCTTAAATACAGATGAGATTAATAATGTGTTTATGAATAAACAGTGTATCTTTACACAATTGTAAAATTGTTAATAGCTAATCGATAGAAGCAAAATGAAAATCAATGCTCCACAAAAAACGAACAACTTGTCAGACATTTTTAAAAATTATTCTGTGCTCGTTCTTAGAAGATCAAAGTGTATAAATGCTCGAAATGATTAGTTTACTTATTAGGAGGCCTAATATCGGATGAATCGCGACTAGAGGAATGTTATTAATTAAATCACATTGTACGAGACGATCGAATGGAAGGGATGCATGTCCAAGCGATGTCCCCGTTTCCTCGCGAGTCCCTTTGGGACCGGTGAGTATGGTTGCTGATCATTTATCACGGAAGGCAGGGGAGCGTAGATCGAAAAGGTGGCTTCGGTTCTTTCGGAGTCGGTTGTCGACGAGTCTACGGGTCGTGGATCCTGTCGACCGGGTCATCGTAAGCCAGCATTACGAGGCGAAAAGCATGAGTCAAAAAAATTACGCGGCGGATTCCTGTAGACCTCCCGCACACACGACTTTGACTCCTCAAAGACAGGCCCCTGAAGAAATCCGGCAAGTGTCTTCACAGGAGAACGCCGACTTCGCTTGCGAAATTCCATGGACGGACCTTGTCAAAAAAAAAAAAAAAAAAAAAAACAAAAAAACAAAAAAACTCCCCGTTGCCTTTCAATATATCCGTGATAATTATTTCCATTGTCCCGGAAAATCTCGATACTTGTATGACGTCCACGGTTACCCTTTCGCCAGGACGTTGGTACCATTAAGTTCTACAGACGAGAAAAGACATAAAAATCTTTAAAGAACGCAATAAACACAATTATCAAGGTGACCGGTAAATGTAATTTAGTCATAAAAATATTATCGCTACTCTATTCAACTCTAGAATACTCTATTCAAGAAAACAGGCAGCATTGAGAACATATTCTGGCAATGAATTCAAATTTTCTTAATTATGTTGCAGCAAAAATGGAATTTTTTGTTCATTTACAAGCTTGTCGTCTCAATAGAATTTCTTCACCAAAATGCTCCATACCATTTGCATTCTAAAATCGGACATTTCATATACAACAATTAGCCAATTTAATGCACATTTCACAGATACAGTGCTGATATTTGTGTAGATATTTGTAATGTTCATGTTTAATTGCTGCCAGAAGGTTTTCGTTTTACGATTTCGAGATTATTTTCTGCAGAAATTTCGGTTCCTTGGCACAAATTTTGAATCGCAAAGGGCAATACGAGGTAAACGGGATTCTACGGTGTTCTCGTATGGGGAACATTGATTTCCGCGTTCGATAATGTAGACAGATCGCGTTTCACGATCGGATATCACGATACGTGATTTAGACAGGCCGGTGCAACAGCCAGGTGACCGGTCCACGTTTTGATTGACAGTTGGATAAACACGTCGGAAAGACTTCGACTTCGACTCTGCCTGTGTGCCACAATCGACGAGTCACTTCGTGTGGCTTCTTTAGCTCTTCGATCATCTGTACGTACGCATTCGTGGCCTTCTTCTCTATGAAAATATCCGAGCCTCCACACCATTTGTAACAACACCCCTTTGGGAAAATATTCGATAGTCGATTATTAAATTCAATTAGCGTGCATCCACATAAAATAGCCCAACCATTTTCATTTCAATCTCATCAATTTTTAAACGGGTTATTGGAGAAGGAGAAACAAATCAACAACAAAAAAGGGGAAACAAGTTTAAGGATTTTTTGGTTTTTTAGTTGGAGAGAATTTGTGTAGGAACTATGCTCTTTGTACTTTTAATATGCTCATATCAACCAGTCAGCTACCGCTATTTATAATAAAAACTATAAGATATTGTGAGAAACAAAAATTTGTATATAATCTTGAATCATCTAGTTTTCTTGCAATAAATTCCTAGAAATGACCTTCGTTATGTACAATCTGACAAAGAGCAGCCCTTAAACCAAGTTTGGCATTTTAAAGAAATCTATATAATAATATAAGAAAAATATGAAAACAATACATATATTGAAGCGTTATTTATCTCTAAAGGGACAACATGTAAAATATTATTTTTCGCACTACTTCTTGATTTCTCACGAGTATTATCGACGTTCTCCGGCATCGGCCATTTTCATCTATTTCTCCGAACATTTTGCGCCCGTCTCGCAGCTGCCACTGCTCTTCTCTCTCGCTCTCTCTCTCTCTCTCTCTCTCTCTCCCCCTCTTTCTTCTCTTCCGTTGCTTTTCTTCCACTTCTCTCTTATCGCAGTCCGTTTCTCCTCTTTGCATCCGCGAGTCTCGTTTCTTTTTCTTCTTCTTATTGGTGGCGCATCCCTCTCTTGGAACGACGCACTCCGCGGGTTTACATACACGCAAACATACTCTTCGGAGTTACAGCTCGCGCTTCGGGGTCCTCGAGTCATTTATTTGTCGCAACGGCGACCGGTATACCCCTCGCCACCTTCCAGGTAAACGCGCGTTCGTGCGCGACGCCTTATCTAACTCTGCAAAGTGCTCTCCCGGTCGAAGTACGAATTATTTCTGCGACCATTCACGCGAACACGGCTGTGATCATGCTCCGCGCGCGGTGAGAAACAAACGCCAGCTTGGAGATCGATAAACTACCCTTTCCGATAACTGGAATAGACTACTGTGCAGTTTATGAGGGTTGAAAGCAATTAATACGGTCGCGTTACCTCCTCGATCCTTCGAAACCGATTTTATTGGGTGAAAAATAATCTTTATTGTTGTATGAATTCGTAGAATTTCTGTAAACATCAATCTATGATACACCGTCAATTTTTCACGTAGCATAAGATACTTTTGTATTTCATGAGGGTTGGATGCAATTTAAAAAATCTCGTTTCTTCCTCGACCCTCAAAACTAAAACTAATTTTATTAGTTGGAAAAATAATATCATTGTCGTAGGAATTAGTAGAATTGTTATGAATATCTATCTGTAACCAACCATCTGTTTGTTTACTTGAATAAACTACTGAAAGCAAACTACTTAAAACTTCAATTAATATTATTTGTTCGAGAGTAGACATTATTGTTGTATTAACAATAGGATGGTTCACGATCGGGTCCATTCTGACCCAGGGTTACAAGCATTTCGTGTAAATTCTAATTTGTTGGTAACCCAAACTATTAGCTGTTTAGTAAGTTCAGAAATCTATCAAAGAAAATGGACGTCAGAGATCAAAAAGATTAGAGTGATGCAAGCAGAAATAAAAATGTGACAGGAATTTCGAAAGTAAGTGGACAATACTTATCAGAGATGGATGTGAAGATTAGCATTTTGTATTTTCTATGAGATTATTATTTGCGTGGCAGTTCTCTAGGATTCTTTTATTGTGGTGATCTCTCCCAGGGTTCGCTTTCGCAACACAATTCCAAGACAGTCGTTTAAAAGACGCGACAACGAAGAACAACCGAGAGAAGAAACGAACAATGAAGGAGACGAAGGATTCTATTATAATAGAAAGTGCCCGCAGAGGAAGGGAGAAAAGTCCAGGGAAGAGAAACTTGGCTCTCTCGTCTTGGAAAGTGATCTCCAGTGGCGCATGTTATACTCAGCCTGTTAGGTCCTTCCGTACTCTCCCACTATCTCTTCGTGCGATAGTACCTATGATCGAACTCTGCGGTCGTATTCTATCATTTTAATATATTCCCTCCATTCATCATTCTATCAGACAATACTCTATTCTCATCTACCTCTTCCGTAACCAGTCAATGCAATTCTAATCTAGTTATGAAACTCACGACAATTAGGCATCCGCTAAGAATTAAACGAAACGATCATTGTTATAGATACTAGATTACACGAAGAATCATGTTCAATGTTTTTTTTTTTTTTGTTTTTTTCAAATGTTTATATTCTTTTACATGGAACAATGAATCAGTGTGTCAGCAAGAAGAAATATAATTGTCTCTGCATCGCACTTCCCTGTCGTGATTTTCAGTGACAGACAATAATTTGTAGACTGCGGATCTTTATGAATTTATTGTACGTGCACATTCTTAAAATACAAGAAAACACGTGTAGTAACAAACATTAATGATACCTCTGCTGTATGGTTACCATAAGGAATTTTCAAATTGATAAATTGCACTTGCTCCTCATCCTGGTTTTTATAAAACAAACCACGAAATTCAGCATTTGCATAAAGATCCGTTGTAATAATCATTACACCGACGAGTTCGGTTTCGCATGCCCTAAAATCATTTGGTAAAAATGAAGATGAGAGAAGCTTTGAATGGTCTAAGAATTCGCTGAAATTCTCGCTGAAAGTCCAACAATTCTTCCCACTTCTTCGTGGCTGAAAGGGCCCAAAGGGATGAGAGGATAAGGGGCCCGAGGGGCCCGGAGAGGTTCCGTCTAAAAATCTTCCGGAGCTACGCCTTTACGGTGTAAACAGTAGCCGTGTAGCGGGTAGGACACGAGCAGGGTACACGACACACGCACGCACGGGCCAGATGAATGGCTGGAAAGGTGGGTGTTACGGGTGCACCGAGAGCCCCTGCACCCTGGTAACTGCATCCGAGTGCATCGACAAGCCCCGGGGGCCTCCAGGGGCCGAAAGGGGCCCAGGGGACGGTGACTCCGAGAGGTTGTGGTCCGGTGTGGTCGGTTGTGTGCGCAGCGGCCCGGTAATTAAACAACGACTAGTGGCCATTAGCCCATTATCATATTCATGAACACGGAAAGTGCATCCCGATTCCTGGTCCGGTTCCTCCGGCGACGATCCAGCTAGGCTGTTTATACGGGCTGTGTTCGCGGGGCCCCATAGCTCCCCTCTCTCCTCCACGTCCGGCAAGTCGCTGAATCGAGGATATCTTATGGGGCCACGCGACTACCCCGGTGGCCCCACCACCCCATTACATCGTGCAGAAACCATGGCCCACGTAGAACCACGGAATTGTCGCATTTCCCGCGACAACCACCGATTGAGAGAACATTCCGAGACCGATCTTTGCTACCCGAGAGCTATCGCCGATGCTAATGGCGCTGATTGCACGCGACAAAGTTGAGAAATTAGGTGGCACTACCTTTTTCAAGCGTTAGTGCCACACCCCTCGAGCCCTGAGCACGAAGGTTATTCGATTTTTAGTTGGACCTGGAACGAAGCTTTCTGCTGCTGAAGAGTGCATCATTCTAGAGGGTGGTTTCTCCACTGACTCTACTCGATTCAATCTTTATTGTAGCTCCAGAAAAATTCGGGAACAAATTTTTCATGTCATTTTTTGAGTTTCTTAATCGCTTGCACTACGATTTATTTTACGATTGCAGTGATTCAAATTTCTTAGTCGTTCATGAATTCCTGGAAGAAGAACTTTGTATTTATTGTACGTCTATGTATGTGCTCTCTATATCGATAGCGACAAAGAGAAATTTTATTTGGATTTATATATATATTTTTTTTTTTTTTCATGTTAGACACACGAAAATGGTGGAATTTACTCGTAAAAAATATTTTGAATAATGATGTAGCAATTTTTAGTAACGGCTTATAGTCGCCATTCGAGCGCTAAGGGTTAATGACATATACATTTAGTAGATTCTGTTCGAAATCTTCGTCACTCAATGTTATAGTGGAAGGGATTAATGCTACGATACTTGTCTCTTTCCTGCAAAAATGTAGTTTTCATTCTCAGCTGAGCATGAACATTAAATTTCAGTTTTCATCGGTGAGTAAACGTATAATATTCTTTCGTCTCCGTTCTTTAGAGCCGTTACAACAGTCAGATCGTGTAAGATAGCAGGTTTTATTCATCCTCAACGCGGAGACAATGAGACGACTGTAGAGATAAGAAGCTTCCCGCAGGGATTATACTCCGTTGCTTTCGAGACGAACGCATCTTTCTTTCGTGTCTTCTCGCGGACGAGATGTTAAAAGAATTTTACAATTGACGTCTGCTCGCTTCAAATTCTAATCCCGGGCCTAGACTTCGTGGGCGTTAATCACGAGGAATCGCCACTCTGCTAAGAAACAATGGGATTAACGATATCATAGTCGCTGTGTAAAATAAAAATCTTTTGGCATCCATGCCTCCCAACAATTTTCTACAAACAATGAAATACAAAGGTCAACAGTCTTCAACAGAGTTTGTTAACTGACTTTTTATCTGTCAGAGAAGTCCTATAAAAATTCCAATTTCTTTTCCGTGAAAATTTCACTGAAAATTGCAATTGCACTTGTTCCTACACACTTTTTATTCAAAAAGTACGTGAATAATCGTATGAATTACTGCGTTTTTCAATAGTCCTGCCTGGAACAATTTCATAAAAAATTGCAATTTGCAAACCAGCGATACAGACAAGATGTTACAAATCAATTTACCTATACGAACGGCAACTACATTTCTCCGTAGAATCCTCTCCACAACAACTGCCCGAAAAAATCGCAATTTGCGAATCAGTCGCAGCCCACAGACAAGATTAGATCAATTTGTGCGAGCCGCGCGTGCATTTCTGGATTTTCTTTTGCACAGTGCAAGTGGCGTATCGGACGTGCAGTATACCTTTTCCGAGGCTCTAACAATTAATATCGCGGTTCTGCACGCGATGGTTCTCTATCCGCAATCGTTAATGGCGGCCATGAATAAATTCCATCAGGAAATCGGCGCGAGTTTTCCGGCTGTGTAGGAGAAGTTTCTCGACGCGAAAAGAAGTCGATACTTGGCTTCTTATCGACACCCCGAACACGAAGAGAGGCCAACGGGGAATCGTCGTCGGCACTTTGCCGGATACATTCGTTAGGACGTGAGACGTCCTGGAAGCTAAATCCTTCGGCGAGCTTCCATCGCGGAATTTATGGCCGCCATTGCCGCAGGTGGCCGCGTGCTGCGTGCGTGCGTGCGGATTCTTTACGATCGCTTCTGATTTTCCTGCATGAGACCGCGACGTTTGTCATCGGACTAGATGACTGGAAAAACTCCAGAATTCCTTTAGGTTTACGAAAATAATCCGTGAAACAGAAATCGAAAAGAGAAATTCAAAAAGAGCTGTTTTCTGTTGCACATTCAACATTTTCCATGCAATACACGGTGATGCACATAAAAATTATATTTTTTTGTTTGTTGTGTTGCTTCTATACATAAAAATCGCATGCCTTAAACAATCTATTTATGAGCCTTACAACTTATTACCGAATTTTGAACATGGAGATCTTGTTCCACTACTCTTCTAGATATATCTACATGTAAAAAGAAAAAGTTTGTACGTTTCAAAATTTGTTAGGAACGCTTCAAGATGATCAGACAGTGCATTTTATGAATTTATAGTAGACAGGGATGTTTAGAATTTATTCTAAATAAAGATTATAAAAAATTGAATGAAGTCTTTCGTTTATTTCGACTCTAATAGCTAGACCGCTGAATTTACAAGCGTGTCTAGCCAAATAAAATGATCGGAACGTTCGGCCTAGAACGATTCGTTAAATGTTACACAGCCTAAGTGGTGACCGATTTTCTAAGGTTACTGATAGGTTACTGATGTTCGCGTTTGTTTACATTTACAGAACGTTTGGCGCAAAGTGTGCGAAGTGTGGGCGTAGTGTGGGAGCTGGTGATTGGGTAAGAAGAGCTCGCGAAAGGGTGTACCATTTAGCCTGCTTCGCTTGCGACGCCTGTTCCCGTCAACTTTCCACAGGTGAACAGTTCGCTCTCTTGGATGCCAGGTTGCTCTGTAAGGCTCACTATCTGGACGTCGTCGAGGGCAACAACACTTCCTCCGATGGTGAGACTATGCGTACCCTTGTTGCATCCGAAACCGTGATCGATTCATTAGAAAACACCCACGCGTCAAACAATTGCAAACGTTTCGTTAAAGACGTTCTAGATCGGTGCTGTCCACGTTTTAAGAAACGGTTCCATGATTTCACCCAGTAAATTTGAAATAAAAATTCTTCTGTGGAAGGATGGCTAAATCAATCTAATCTAATCAACTAGTCCATTTTTTCGTTCTATTCTATTACGTATTGGAGAAGACAGTATTAAAAATTACAATCAGGGACCAAAAATAACAGTTATTCTAAAATTTTCTACGATAAAAATCATTAATAACAAGTTGATTATTATTGAAATATACGATAATCTACACAAACTACCACGAAAAAAAGAAAAAATATCGATTTTTATACTTTTTGGTTACAAATAACAGTTATTAGTGTGCAAAACATTGGATCCTCCAGGATAACTCTCCTTATCGATGAAGGAATTACACGCAATTACTACTTATCGACGAAGGAATTACACTCCTTATCGATAATGATTGTAATTACACGCAAAGCGGTAGGCCCGATTTGGAAAAAAATGCGGCCGGCTTCGCACTAGTAGACGATTTGCCCGCGTTGCGAAACGGTGCGAATCGAAAGATAGAGATCCGCGATGGTGGGACACCCCTAATTGCTACTTTCGCAGAAGGCGGTGACTCCGAAAGCGGCCACAAGAGCGGTAACAAGGCGAAGAGGGTGAGGACCACCTTCACCGAGGAGCAGCTCTCGGTTCTACAAGCGAACTTCCAATTGGACAGCAACCCCGACGGCCAAGACCTCGAGAGGATAGCGCATGTGACGGGGCTCAGCAAAAGAGTTACGCAGGTTTGGTTCCAGAATTCTAGGGCGAGGCAGAAGAAGCATCTGCACACGGGCAAAATGAAAGGGCAACATGGTACTTCTTGCGTTTGTTTTCTTTCAGCTTTCTAACACTCGACTCGTACGCGGCTAGTCCAATCTGTGCAGGCTAGTATAGCGAAAGAGCAGAAAGAATTTCTTTCGAGCAGATTCGGCTGGTTTCTTATCTTTTCGATCGAGTTCAGTGAATTTGAAGCAACGAGGAAAGTAGGCTCGCTGTAGATATTTCATTTATGGACAAATTGATCTACACAGACGAAATTATTCAATTTTATTCGAGTAACATGGTAAAATGTATGCTTCGACTAGACGAAGTTTCCAAGTTGAATAGAAACGGTTGTTCGAAGTCGGAACGAGTTGGTCCGAGTATAGGATACACATAGTAGTGTTCGGAGCTTTCTAAAAATGAAACAAATGATTTTTCATGACAGGCCGAATATCACGAAATATTGGAAGTTACGACAGTCCGGTGTTAAGCATCGGCGTTTACTGTTACAGTTCATCAATCACCTCCGAATTCCACCGCGTCTACGGGCGATTTCGGCCGGCACATCAATTTACATCTGACTTATTCCTTTCAACATCAACAGCAACACCATCACGGCCAGCAGCAACCGCAGCTCAGCCCTGCTACGTGCAAGAGTCCCACGCCTTCGATTTATCATAATCACGGTAAGGGAATCTCTTTACTTTCGATCTCTTTATTTCGATCCCCATCCATAGGATTCGGAACGATTTTCTTTATATTTTCTGAAAACATCAACGTATATTTATTCTTCAAAGTGAACACGTCTTAAAAAATGCTTCGATTACGAAATAAATAAAAACAATTAAACACCCGAATGAATCGAAATCAACCCTTCGAGATATTTTATAATGGAACGGAATAGCATTCACAAAATCGATTCCTTTCTGTTCTTCGAAACCATCAAAATAATTCGGCAGTCATTTTAAAAATGCTTTTATTAAACAGTGTGCAAAAAGAATTCATTTGTGCGAAAGTTATGAACAGTTGTTTTTGCTAAGACGTCGTCGTATACCTTGATCAGATGCGCTCGAAGCAATCTGAAATGATTTTAGCAAAGTAAGAATAATAATTAGCAAATGAACGTTCGCAAAAATTGTGTTTAAACCGAGATCTATCTGAACTAAACCGATTAAGAACGACTCGATCAGGCAATAGTATACAAAATGGAACCGAAAATTCTGCTTTGAAAAGGTCTACTATCAATCGCAACCCCGTCAACTCTGTCTTCAGGCTCGGAACAGTCGATGGACGAGCTCTCGCAGGATTCGATGATGTTGTCGATGCCGAACGAGGTCTAATCGCCGCTGTCGACCTAGCAGTATTGTAAATATTCGCATTATCGCGTTAGAATCTCCGCCAAGCCGGTGAAAGCGTCGGCCCCTTTCGTTTAATTTAATTTATCGACGAAACTCTAGCGCCAGCTGCTAGCGAACCTTCGGATCTTAAACCGCGCGAGCTTTTTCTTCTTAAAATGTAGATCTTAACAAATTTTTCTTTCGGTGCACCGAGCATTTGATACAACGCCACTTTCATGCACAAATCAAAATGCTCGCAGTGAAACGCGATGCGCGGTTTGAGGTTCAAAGTTTTAATTTAAGACACGTTTCTGAAACGTCGATTCTCGCGTATTTTAATTAGGTTGTCCCATGAGAGTTGATCGAATTCTCTTTTTGTTTCTGGAAGGTGTAGCGCAAGAACATTGGCATAGTTATTGACACGTTGACCGTCGAACTACGATATCCAAAAATTCGCACAAAATTAATATAAAAGTCCTTCGACCCTTTGGTAACTTGGAAATTTAATTTACTAGAGTACATATGTGACGATAAAAAATTATTTATAAATGCTACTTGGGGGTTAGTGTCGCTCAAGTGTATGACTGATATTGCAGTCAACGTGTTAATATGTTTTATATGGTATTTTATAGGTTGTAGAAAACGAGGAAGAATATAGAAAATGCTAATGGACGAGATTGAATTTTTCTGTTTGAAAAAAACGAAGGAAAATTTGAGTTAATTGTGGGATGATTTAATAGTCTGTTCCCTGCGATCGTACTTACTCAGTGAATTAATTCTTTGAAGGGTTGTTCGCGCAGGAAACGAACGATCACTGTTGATTATTGAATGAAATTTATTAGATAGAACGCTTTGAAGAATTAATTTCCGAATGTTTCACAGCTATTTCGTATTGTCCCCGTAGCACGTAAGCAACGTCGCTGAAGTATGAACGATGTTTTCTATGGTTTAGAACGAAATCCGCCCAGAATGTTGTTAATCGACGATGTCAGCTGGAAAATCGTAGACGGCGCCAACTTTTAAGACTGGAAATGGCGGCACAGCTCTCTCGCACTCGGTGTCAAGCTTATTATAAATAAGTGATATACAAGTTAACGTTACGTGTTAAGCGCGAATTCGTCCGCCGTGATGGAAGTGAGATGCTAATGAAACTATTATGCCGAAACAACACTAATTTTCGCTTTCGATTTATTATACAAATTTATATTTAACAATTCGTCCAGTTCATATTCTTCGATGATATTCCGTTTAATCGTTCCCATATAATAATAATAATAATAATAATAATAATAATAATAATAATAATAATAATAACAATAATAATAATAATAAAGGAAAAGACGGTTCGATTCACCAATAAGTTGGTCATTGTGCAAAATCAAAATATTCTACACAAATAGGAGGAAGCAAGAATTAATTTGTTAGAATTATTAAAACAAGAAATCGGTTTCTATTATGAGTTCTTTTTTCTTCAGATTTTTTAAGAATCTTTCTGAAGTCTTTTTCCTGTTTCGTAAATACATAAAATCCGTAGTTAAGCAACAAACAATTGGAACAAAATGAAAGTTTACTTCCCGAGAACCCTCAGTGATTAATTAGACCGATGGAGAAGGCTATGACAGTTTAGAGGAAGCAATAAACTTGATTTATCTATCTTTCAACAGGAAGAAAGTGTTTTTATTCTCGCTTCCATCATTCCGCGGAGTTGCCTGATGTAATCAGGCAGTCGTTTTAATGAAACGCGTGCGGTCGTGTAGCGTGAATCAGCGTGGCTGAAACGTCACCGGAAGTTCCGTAGAACTTCGATTCCGTAGAATCTCAAGCCCAAGGGATCTCAGTGTACATCCGAAAGCAATGCTCCGAATGAAAGTATCTTTTACAGTATCTAGGTAATCGTGTACTACTCCGTAAAAGAACCATAATTTAATATACATGTATTGTGATGTAAATATTGTAAACTAACTATATACAATATAAAATGTTGCTCATACCTGCGGTGTTCCTTTCCTCGACTCTCTGGAACTTATACTGTTCCAAAATACGCTGAACCACGAAATTGAAAATTGGGAAGGTTGGGGAAATTTCTTATTCTATAAAATGTTATGGAAAAATTATAGGAAGGTTATAACTGTATAAGTTATAGTTTACAAGATTATAGGGGATTGCGATTTTTAAGGGTACTGGGGGTTGTCATTTTTCGGGGGATATTTTCAACCAGAAGAAAATTGGTTAACACAAAAATTCGAAAATTAGGAATTTGGGAAATTGAGACTTAAAAAAATTAGGAAATTGTAGTTTCGAAGGGAAATTTTTAGGGGGGTGTTTCCGAACCTAGAATAGTTTAACAGTAAAAGACACTTTTATTAATAACAGTACGGTTTACAATATTGCGGGAAATAGTGTACAACGCAAGCGCAATATCAAATACTCATGCACAAGTTCGGGTTTATATACAAAAGCTACAGGGTGGGTCTATGTACAATTTTCTTGTCAGAAATTAAAATATTTTATAGGATCCGCGTATAGTAAGGATCGCGAGAGAATACTAGTGAGCGCCATGTTGCAATGATTCACTGTTCGAAAAATTTGAAGTACTATTACTCTAAACAATTTCTTCAATTAAAATTCGCCTGACCTCGAAAACAATAGTGTAAAAAAAATTTCAATCAAGTCTCACTGACAATAAGATAAAAGATAAAGAAAATGACCAACAGAAGTGCTCACTGTTTTTCAGTATATGCAGAAAATGTTCAATCTTAAAGAATACCTCGATTATAGCATTGCACATGTATGGCCAACACATTCGTCACGCAAAAATGTCTATAAATACGAGCTACAGACTGTCGTAACCGAGACGAAATAAATAATGATAATTTTACCTATCTAGAATCTAGAATCCTCACCACGAAATCCTATCCTAATCGTATTATCACTTTTACTCTTCCTTCGACCGTTCTTCGTCAATATATACAAACCAAAAAAAAAAAAAAAATGAAGATCATCCGACATTAACAATCTTCTAGAAGACAGTCTCCAAGATACTTTTACCATAAAAATAACCTTCAGAAGTCTCACTGCAATCCTTCGCTACAGGATCACTATGAGCCACCAGTCAAATCTCTTCGAGGCAACATTCACACTTTCATCACTGCATATTTTCGTCAGTCATCAACTAGAATGATCTTGTCGTGAAAAAGTCCTTGTACCCCTAATACGTCCTTCCAAAGAGGATGGATCAAGTGTCCGCGGGGAATATTCAATAAATTCCCAGAAGTTTCACCGGTTTCACATGGTTTCACGTAATGTTGTCTTTAGCCTACTCCAAAAGAGTTACCCAGCCTGATGGCAGAACTGAGCTTGAAGATGGTTGGGCGTTGTTGGGGTGAGTGGTGTCAAAGGGGTGAGTGGTGTCATGGGGCTGCCTGGACTTTCACTTCCGGCGCTGCCACCCTGGTAGCCACCCAAGTAGGCGCCCACCATGCTAACCCCTGATGAGTACAGGTCCCCTGGGTGGTGCTGCATCGGGGGTGAATGGTGCACTGAACAATCCAAACGAGGAAATCATTTATTAAGTCCTTGTAGAAAATACTCATTGAGTGACTGGCACTTTTGCTTCATCCCCCAAGAGATTTCTACAAAATTCTATGTATATCAGCTCTTGCTGAACGGTCCAATAAAACTGAATATCCCCTAGAGTGTTCAACATATTTCAAATCATTTTATGTGGGGGTAAAGATTCTGTTATTTGATTGTTTTGGTGGAATTGAGCAATTCTTAGTCTATTAGGTATTTAAAATATCTTTGCTACAGAGTTGGATCTCTTAAACTTTATCATGTTTGTTAATCCTCTGTTGCTGTTTCCAGCCTGTCTAGCTATTTTGTCCATTCTTAGGCAGCCTATTACTTGAATCTGAATTTGCATTAGTAGACAGAGATTATTTTTTATCAGCACTCTTAGCAATTATGATTTTTGTTAATCGTCTATTGCTGTTCCTAGCCTGTCCAGCTATTTTGTTCATCTTTAGTTAGATTATCACTTGAAAATGAATTTTGATTAGCATCCTTTAGGGAACGAATGAGGGTGAACAAAAATGAATAACATTTTTACTGTAGTGACCAGACCGCGGATTTGCAAAATAAAAATTGTCTGCATTAATAGCAAAAGCTACGTAGACGTTTATTTAGTTTCTTATTAATTGGAAACAGTTGAAAATAATGCGACGGTTAAATTCTTGAAATGCTTGTACTGTTTTGCATTTGATCTACTCATTGTCATCACAGATGCATAAAATCCGCAGTCTAGCGACTATAAAAATCAGCATAAAGATCAGTCACAGTCCATCGATCAAAGACTCGAGCCACTCACTCTGCGTCTTGATCTTCCCACTGTGCTTTTTCTGCCTGGCCCGAGAGTTCTGGAACCAGACTTGCGTGACCCTTTTGCTCAATCCCGTCACGTGAGCTATCCTCTCGAGGTCCTGGCCGTCAGGGTTGCTGTCCAGCTGGAAATTCGCTTGCAGAACAGAAAGCTGTTCCTCGGTGAAAGTCGTCCTAACCCTTTTCGTCTTGCTGCCCTTGCCACCGTGTTCAGAGTCGCAGTCCTCCGAGGAAGAGGTATTGTTACCTTCAACCACATCGAGATAGTGAGCCTTGCAGAGCAGCCTGGCGTCTAAAAGGGCGAATTGCTCCCCCGTGGACAGTTGTCGGGAACAGGCATCGCAAGCGAAACAGGCCAAATGATAAACCCTTTCCCTTGCCCTTCTCACCCAGTCGCCGGCTCCAACGCTGCGCCCACATTTCGCGCACTTTGCCCCGAAGGTCCTGCAATTAGAAAATAGACCATTGATCGATTCCTGTGGATCTGCGGGATTCTTATTACTACACTGCGGATCTTTATGCGAAATAAAAATGTCTCATATCAGTTGCAGGAAACCACAGTTAGAAGTAAATGAATTTGTTCGGTTAATAATTGTAATAAATCGTAAGGAATATTACGATGTTCTTTAATTCTTCTAACGTCGTCACTGTTTTTCTACCCTGAAACAGTTGGCACCAGGAACGTTGAATTCCCTTCTGTCGAAAGGATAGTTTTTGATAGTATGTCTGGTATAATTGGTTGTTATCGGATCTCGAGATCGCCAGGCAAAACCGTGAATATCGTTTCCGTCTGAAATTAGCGGACGTATTCCGCTAAGGTTTCTCTCTCTCTCTCTCTCTCTCTCTCTCTCTCTCTCTCTCTCTCTCTCTCTCTCTCTCTCTCTCTCTCTCTCTCTCTCTCTCTCTCTCTCTCTCTCTCTCTCTCTCTCTCTCTCTCTCTCTCTCTCTCTCTCTCT
>CM052125.1:14712255-14765473 GCA_028454245.1 Halictus quadricinctus | reverse complement strand
TCTCTCTCTCTCTCTCTCTCTCTCTCTCTCTCTCTCTCTCGATCGATCGATCGAGAGGCTGGCTAGAGGGGCCGGAGAGGGACAAGGGGCTATTTTGGTCGGGGCTGCAGGTTCATTCAGGACCTCCGTGCACGAGAATCCGATGGCCCTGTCCTCATTAACATACTACTCCGCCACTCGATGTCCCTCGGAGTGGAGCGCGTCAGAAGCGCGAGGCTCCACGGTTTCAGGATCGGGACGTCCTCTCTTTCTCCTTCTCTCTTCCTCGCGATACGACCGGCAGATTACGTCGAGATTATCTCGACATCTCAGTCCCGCGGCTTCCCCTCGCCCTACAAATGACTCGAGCCCTTTGAGCATAGACCGACGAACACCAGGAAACGGGCGACACGCCCTAGAGTCTCTCTCGGACCTGAATATATGAGCGACGAGTCGCTGCTAATTAGTGGCTGTGTCATTGGACACCGTCGATTAATGGGCTCGATGAAAAATGGCGAGCCGGAGCCTCTGGAATTGAATCTTTGCACGGATCTGCGCAGAACCTGTCGTCTAGCTTATCGTGATGAAAGTGTGCAATCCTCTGAGTGCAAGTCCCTTGGGCATGAGCTTAGTGCACACTTTTGGGGTGAGGATCGCTTTAAATGTTGATAATGTTCGTGTAAAAGGTTGTTTAATATTTCTATGAATTCAGACAATTTAATAAAGTGTAGCTTTTGTGCAATTTTAGTGAAGAATGTCAAAAAGAATGACTGTGTTTTAAAATGGCCATTGGCGACCAGCATTGCAATTAATGCGTTAAAATGAATTTATGATAGTCCTTGAACTCCTCAAAATTTTTAACCCTTAAAGCGCCAATAAAAATTGCTATATCATTATTCATTACATTTTTTATATTTCGAATAAACATTGAAGCATTGTATGAATAGATTGCATCAGTTGAATATGCATAAAACTTCGAGTTAAAATAGTTCCGATTGCAGAGGGTTGATATAAATTAGGACCGACCGAGTCCAAACTTAGCACACACCAAAAAAATGATAAAGAATGTTTACGGTAGAATTGTAAAACCCACTGGAATAGATGAAAAGATTGCGAAAGTACAAATTGAATTACGAATTGAATTCTATGCTACTCGAAGTCAGGAAATGTCTAAAGCGGTTTTTATTTTTGCTTCGAAAAAGCCTAAAAAGGAAAAGAAGAATACGTAGGGGGTGAAAGGGAAGAATGCTCGATCGACCAAAGGTTTATTGTATGGAAAAATATGGTAAGCTACGGAAGGATTAGTCTGACAACGAATCGTATAGTCATCGTCGCATCGATTATATTTTCGGGCATTATTGGTTATGGTGATCATGCACAGGGCACGCCTAGAAGCACACAGCCCCCTCAGACATCGAGTTGCATTTCTAAACTTCTTTGTTGCCTTTCTGACATTTGGCCCTTCGAGAAATCAACCGTACACGATTATTATAAATCATTTTCAATTCTGAAAAATTGCTATATGATTAGAGACATTGCTAAATAAAAATATATACTTGTTTCAGTAGACTACTAAAACATTCTTGACAAAATCTATTCATTTTCACACCCTTGACATTCACATCAGCTAAATCGTTCATAATTACTCGACTACGGAATCCTACGTGTATTTTACCGTACAAATGAGTAAACATAAAACACTGGGGTAATTACTAGCAGTGTCTCATAACCAAACCCTAATGCTATACATTAATTATAATGAACATTATGAATGCCATTCCAAGCCTAAATCTGTGTAGTATACCCAATCCACAAATTTCAAAGATAATTAAATTCTCTCCGAAGATTTCGGAGTTCCACTTTCAAATTTATTCACAATTAAAATACGTCAAACTCCTCCGACCCTTATAATCGTAAGTTAAGCCCCAGAGGGCGGGGCTGGGGTCCATTTTGACCCAATGTTGCACACTCTTCGTCAAACGTTAATTGAATCTTGAATATTCACGTAACAAGAGGCTTAATCTTCATTCTAAAGATGTCCAAGAATGCCAAAAAAAGAAAACAATACGTAAACGATTGAAAAGATCCACCTACAGCTACCATGAAATCCTGAAGTCAACGTCTCCAATATTAATTAACTCATAAAACCCATCAAATACTCTCCAAAAGGGTGCGCGACAAGAACACATACCGAAACTCTTTAAAAAACGAAAACCAATACGCAAAGAATTGAAGAGGTCCACCCATGACAACCATGAAATTCTGAAAGCAACAACTTCACAAGTACTAATTAACACATTCGGCTCGCGAAGAAGTCTCAGAGGGGGTACGAATAAGAAAACAAGCTTAAACTCCATAAAAATCGAACAGTTTTATTGAAACTGCTTGGAGACCAGTGTCCGGACATCTTATGGTCTCCCGTAACCAGGAAAGTAACCAGCAATAGTTGACACGTCCGTTGAATAGAGGAGACGAGAAGAAGGTCTCGGTTGTTGGGCGAGGTGCGATTAGCATAAATAGTGGCGCCACCCCTATCCTCCTCGCGCGTTTACGTCGGATGATCGAAAGAGAGGAGAGAAGCAAACAGTCCAGAAGCCCCGTGTAACCAGCCAGGGAGGATGGTGAAACTGGTATTGGGTATCTATAAATCTTCAGGGCCGTACATCGGCTACCAAACGACCCCGCCCTAATTTATTCATTTGTTCTTCCACATAGGCGGGCCCTATAAGTCAACGGGGGATTAAGTCAGGCGCTATCCGACCTCACCACGACGGAATTCATGGTCCCCCGTATTCGATTCTCGCGCTCCGCAGGCAGATCACGATCGCGATCTTCGATATCGTCTCGAGATACCACTCGGAGTTAAATAAATTACTACGTTCGGTCAGTTTTACCGGTGAATTATTGGTTTCGACGGGTGCATCGTGGAATGGACTAGAAACACCGTCGACTATCATGTTCATTCGGTCCTTCGATTTTTAAAACTTTAATTGCACCAATCGTTTATTAGCTGTACGATCGACGTAGTTTCCCCGAAGCTTGTAAACATTGATAAGTAAACATTCATAAAAGTAAATTCAGAGCGATGTACTTTTCTGTAAATCATTTCTATAATTGACAGCATGGTCATTCTCGATAACAATTCCAAAAATCTAGAACGAAGTAATTGTTTCTAAGATCGAACACATAGTTTGCCCAAACTTCTTCGCACTAAAAATGATGAAAATTGAATCTAGGGCGACGCAATTTGTTCGGAACTGTAACGAAGAGCTGAGGAATATATACCAATGTTTGTTCCATTCCGTACAAGCTTCTCCGCATTCTATTCGTGGGCGCAGTGGCCTAACTAAAATCCTACAATTTCTATGACACTTCCATGAGATTTTTATGCATTTTTAATACTTGGTATGCAGATGTCTTTTCGAGGAAATCAATCTTCTATAATCCTCAAATTTTTGTCGTTTACGAATCTCTATCATGCGCGACAGTTAATTGCATATGATAAACGTGTATCTCCAAAGAGCCTGGGCCGAAACGGTAACCGACCAGTGCAAATTTTGCTAAAATTCTGTCCGCTATTCGAGTCACGTGGTCGTCACGTGGGTGCGTTAGTGGTTCGCCAGTGGGTGATTAATGTCTTCGATGTAGTCTCCTCGGTTTTCTACCTTCTCCTCCTCCTCCTCCTCCTCCTCCTCCTCCTCCTTCTTCTTCTTCTCCATCTTCTTCTTCTTCGTCGTCATCTTCCTCTTCTGCTTCTTCTTCTTCTTTGGACCTCACGTACAGGCCAAGCTATTCACGTCACCGAGCATATGCGTGTACCACGCATGCTAGCCTGCGAGTCACGTTGTGACGTTGAAGGCAGCACCGATGCCGACCACGAATAAAGGACATCTCAACTGACTTTTTCTCCCTTCAAAAGCCAAAAAAAGAACACCGTGTTTTGCCCAATCCTCGGCCATGGAACACTTTTGTAACGGAGCTTTCGGGCCAGCAGAGTCCCCGATGAAACTCTGCTCTGATACGCTATTGTCGCGAGCTGCCCCCAAATGTTAACACCTCATGTACTGGCAGGTATGTCAAGCGATCCTGCCAGATAACGAACGACAGTCAAACAGTCATTCTTCGTGAACTCTTGATTTTTTAATGAACTGTTTAATTACGCGGGCAATTTCGCTCAAAACCGAACAAGGTACTCAACATCTTGAGCAATCTCATCCAATATTCTCATTCTCTTCTACACCTAATCCTTCAGACTATTATTTCCAAATGACAAAAGCTGATCAGCTTTATGTTAAAGCTGATCGACACTTTCACTGGCAAATCAACCATCTCAAAAACAGCATAAAATCAAAGTAATTAATAAGTTTTTCAATTCATTGAATGGATTCAAAATTAAATCTCTCTTGATCATCTTGCATCTTCCAGATTATAGCCAATTTTATATTAAATATACAGTGATTTCTCTATACATGTCGCCAAGGCTTGGATGATAAACGTCGCGGAATGATCTCCAGTAAACATAACATGGCATGTCTCCTGGACGATACACGACGCTGGCAAGACCCGTGTTGTTTACATAAATCGAGAGTTCACTGTACACTTTTGGATTTGTACAAATGATTTCCTCTCCCAGCTCGTTCTAGTAGCTTAAAAGTCTTAAAAGAAAATTACGTTCCCTACAATTCGATAATATAAAACGTAGATCGATAAACAAGGAGACACGAACAAGACAGAGAATCAATGAAAAATCTAATCCCTCCGCAATTTAGCTCTTCGTTTACAGAACAGGTTGCAGTGTGAGAAACGATTTTCATCGAGTCCGAACGTCGGGCGAAGATCTCAAATAAAATGCGCTCGGTGCAGATAAGATAAAATAAAATGGAGGAACAGGTGTGTAGATACGTACGTACGAACAGGACGTACTCTACTATTTTTCGTGGCAGAAATGATTTCAGCAACTTTCATCGGTCCCAATTAAAGAACATTGGAGCTCTCTCGGTCGAGCAAGCAGGAAGCATACGGCGAGCAGAAAAAGTTGAAACCTCGCGGCTGATTATTCTCGAAGCGTATTCAGGAAATCGTCGGGATCATTTCGGGCTTTAGAGGGGAGGGATGGGAAGGGGGTGTCGTCGGAGATCACCCCCAGCGATTGGAACGATCGGGTCCTTTTTACGGAAGGCGTAGGCATTCGCATTTAAGTGCCATTAAGGCAGAAACGATAAGGTCGTGATTAAGGCGGCGGCCGTTTCGCTGTCGCGGTTCTTTCGGCCATACTGAATTAAGAGAACCGGAATTCCGACGACTACGGTCTCCGAAGAGAGACCCGCTAATAGAGCGATTTCTGGTCCAGCTTCGATTTCTTTTCCTTCGGCTCGTTTTTTACTCCGGTCGAGAGACGCGACGACTACGACACACGCGGGGGAAACGACCGTAGGGGGCCGAAAAAGAAGGGAATAGGAAGGTGAAGGGGGTGAGACGCCCGGAGAATAGCGTCGGCGAATATTTATTAATTTAAAAGACACCCGTCCTCTGCCCGGTTGAAAAGCACCGACGATCTTTCTCGTGCGAGGGTGGCCGAAAGAGAGAAAATCACAGCTGGCCCCGAGAGAGAGAGAGCTCGCTTACGAGGCGAATTCCTTGGTTTCTCGGGAACACTGACTGTCTTTTTACTCGTGACTCGGCACGCACATGCCTCGCGCGTGTGTGCTGATGTAGGTATAGTTCTGGTTCCTGATCGAAAACCACCAACCTTTGCGGAATCGCTTTGTAATCGTTTAACTTGCAATCGAACGAGACCCGTTTACACGAGACCGACGAAATGTCTGATGATGCTTGGGCTTCGAACGATACAGATCATTTATGTATTTACAGAATTATCCTACCCCTGTTCTTGGATAACTCCTTCCCACTAGGTTAGCATGCTTCTTTAACCCCTATGCCGACACTCAAAATTTTATACGATCTACTATACAACATCTTCGTGCAAAATAAACATTGTTGGCAGTAAGAAACAGTAATCATGACCTTCCTTTTCTTCTTTAACAACCTTAGGAAATTGGAGACAATATATGGACGTTCTTAAATTTTTTCAATCTTTCCATTAGTTTAAATTGCGCTAACTCGTCTTTGCCATAAATGCATAAAATCCGCGGTCTAGTTATAAACTTGTAAGAGCTAATCTTTTTATGATTTCTCTGTATATGTCGCCAAAGCCAGGATGATAAACGTCGCGGAGTTATCCCCACTACCGCGGGCCATACTCCGTGAGGGGCCACGAAGCTCGAGAGTTCTCGGACGTCGAGGAGTGTAACATAACACGGCGGCTCGGGTATGTCTCCTGGACGATACGGGTCGCTGGCAAGACCCGTGTTATTCACATATATCGAGAATTCACTGTACTCTACGGATTTTTAAGAATTTTTAAGAATTTGTAAGAAACAGGACACCAGATTCTTTCAGTCTTTAATCATTTTAATAAGTTAAATAAAGACAATACATTCGAGATTCCAGATATTTGCAAGAGACCTTAATGACGAATACGGTTCGATAACATTAATTTACAGATCCACGAAAAATACAATTATCTGCATACTTTTTTGACAGACTGCATATGCATTCAGAATGCATTTCCACCCTCTAAAAATTCATAGGAGGTTCTAAATCTTCAAAGTACGTGTCACAAGCTGCAAAGTGGATCATTACCATCGAACATGAACCGCACCCTGAACCTCCCTGTTCGAAAACAGATCGTGACAGTGTACCGAAGTGGAGATAAAGGGTCGCATCGTGTAAAGTCGAGATCCAATTGATTAAATCTGTCAAGAACGACAGTTGTTCCGGAATCCGGGAGCAACACGATGGTTTATCG
Source organism: Halictus quadricinctus (assembly GCA_028454245.1). NCBI lineage: Eukaryota > Metazoa > Arthropoda > Insecta > Hymenoptera > Halictidae > Halictus > Halictus quadricinctus. Next base: position 14,758,626 of record CM052125.1, on the reverse strand, counting down.
ATGGATCGAATAATGCTCTGTCTCGTGGAGACACCCCACTGGCCACGAGAGCACGGTCCAGCTTAAGAGGATGTTCCTGCCGGCTACCATCGGTGCTCCTGGAAAGAACCCATCATTTGTTCGACTTATGGGATCGATCTCGCGGGATACGCTGACACCAGCATAACCGATATCTCGGACACCCTGTCGAGCAGCCGGTTACAAAGATTCCACGAACAGCTCCCGAGGGATCGATTCCGGGCGAGGTATCGTTTCGGATTAAATGCTCGTGACTCGCCGAAATCGTCTTTCCCCTTTCCCTGAGCCACAACTGTCCCAAAGTGTCATAGGTCATCGTCATCAGTCTATTACAGCTACCTATGAAATCCACTTAAACTAGAGCTAGTTGAAATTGATGGGATTGTCTTTTGAAATCACTTCTTTCGGAAGAATCAATTTTAATAATAGTGGACTCAGCAGAACGAGATTTAATTCCAGCTTCCATCCTGATGTTGATCGAGGTGTATACAACAATACTAATTAATTGTTGGAACATGTTAGAAGGCAAGAAATCAAAAGATTCTCATTAGTAGTTTTTCTACTAATTTCTACTTTTCTTAAGTACCTTCTTTTAATTACCTTCAACAGCTCTTCGAAAATGATGTATTGATGTTGCATGGCGTTTTAGGAGCATACACCCTCGTGTGGATGATACATAAAACTAGATTCTGACTTAAACTCCAGTGTTCTTTACGGCTAATAAATAACAATTATTGAAACGACGTACTGTGGTTCACAAAGATTTTAGCATTGTTTCAAGACAAAGGAGGAGCCATAGCAAAGGAGGTCATTGGATTCTTCTTGACGTCAACTATAACATTATTAAGTGAAATTGTATGTAGCGACAATTAAAAAATCAAGTTGCCATTAATTTTTTATTTAAAAAAAAAATATATTTCAATGTTTTATATTGAACTTTATAGAAGAGTAACTACTGATTAATTTTCGTTTGAAACATTCTCTTGTCAGAGTACCGGAAAAGCCCGAAACGTTGCGATAACATGTGAATAACGAATGATATTTATCATATTACTGAAACAAATGGTGATATTTGAAATCCGTCTTCGCAGGTGTATTTCTTATAAAAAGACACGAAATTTTTCCATGTACACCATGTTCATATCTGCAGTAGTTTCCAAGATAGATGTTTTCGTGGAAAACAGCGATGTCCCTATTGCTCACTATTGTTACTTCAATCATGTTCCTCAAGAAAAGTTACCTTTTCAAGCGTTATTTCGAATTTGTCTGTAACAATTTCTCGGTGTTCAGGATCGGGCTTCGTTGCTTTGAAGCGTTGATAAAAATAAAATGGAGTCGAGAATCATGAAGGAAAATTTTCCAGTATTTTGCAGGTTTGCAGGGTGAGCTTTTGCATCGTAGAAAAATCACGGTCCCGGTGCCATAAACTCTCATTAAGATCAGAACCGTCCAGCGTTCGTCTTCGTTACCCGAGGTGTTTCACGGGGCCCGACTGCTGGGAGGCTCCGCAAATAGAAACGCGTTGTACTTACAAGGCGTAGTCGTGCCTGCAGTAAAGCCTCATCCCCCGGAGGAAGCATGAGTGCTGGTCGTGCAGAGGCCTCGCACAGGCGCAACACTTGAGACACCTGGAATGCCAGGTACGACCCCCTACGCAGAGGACAGTGCGCTCGCGAACGCTTTCCCCGCAACCACCGCAGTCCATCTCCATGGTATCGTGGCCATCGTTGTTCACGATGGCCGCGCCGCCACCCTTCTTGATGCTCGGCACGTTGTTGTTGTTCGTCGTGTTGTTGTTGTTGTTCGAACAAAGGATGCTGTCCGGGCACTCGGTGTCCGCCTCGATCTCCGTCTGCAACAAATCGGCCGCGAAATATTGTAAATTTTACCTATCTTCCGTAGCAATCCCTATACTGTCCATGACAAAATGATGAAATGATGAAATGATGAAATGAAATTTTCAGAAAGATACTCTTCTAACATTAATTTGATTGATCCTTGATCTGGTAGTCGAAGGAATTCTTTTAACCGACTGTCTCCTTTAGCACCCCACATACGACAAAATTCGAATTTAATAAGAGAGGATCTTGTAACATTATAATTGTATTACAATTCGTAACCGATGCACATCATTTTTATGTTGTATAAAAATCCGCAATCCAGTAACGAGAGAGGGTTAAGAAAGTTCGAGCAAAGGATGAAATAGTAGCAAATTGCAACAGAAAATCATTTCGTTGGAAACACCGGTGGTGTTTCTCGCGGACGAAAGGAGTATCGTCGATCGATTGGCAAAGTAAATGGCAGAGGTCCGTTTCCAGGTGTGTAGTACGAATGCCCTGGCTGCGGGCTCCAAATCTCAATTAATACTCGCCAAAGTGAAATAATAAACGAGCGGTAGGCCGCCGGCTGATAAATGACGCCGCTCTGGGCATGATCCCTCTCTCGGTCCCCGGATGGGGCTGGCCCGCAACGTCTACGAATCGCATACGATTCGCATGATTACACACACGTCGTGTATCACTGTGCGTTGCACGCGATTCCGCGGCACCGGGCTCCGGTGGGCGCAAATTTGCTCATTGTACCGGGGAGATTTAAGTGAAATACCGAATACGTGGGCGGTGTAAATTCGAGTCGTCTAATTTACAGGGCAATCTCGAGACCCTGCCCCTTTTCGATACCTCGCAATGTTTCTTATTCATTTTATCGAGCTCCATTGATTGTACTGTCCATTGTTGGTCATTGTTGGTTCCCCCAAGCTATAATAATAGCTCTTAAAATTCATAAAAATTGAAAATACTACTCTGTCTAGACTGTCAGCTGATCGAAAGGGAATCTGAGTCTGTTCTATTCAATTTCGTTTGCAAAATCATTCCAACCACTGTGCAATCAATAAAATATTTAAAAGACTTTAAAACAATTTCCGAACACTGTAGAGAATAAATATATTTTTCTATTGAAAATCGCCGTAAGCGACAACATTTGGTGGTAAATGTCGTTCAGTGGATAGCCTAAGTTATGTTTCAGTAATTTTTATTCCGATTTCCCAGCTGGTTAATTTTAATTTGCCAGAGAAATTGATCACACCGATGCAATAAATTCGATGGCTGGTTGTATCAATTTCCTAAATGTGAAAAATTGATGGTGTTCGAAACGCAGAGGAGATTTACAAACTCGCCGCGATTAACGAATTAATTGACACATAGGAAACATTACGGGTTCCCGTTTAATTAATTAGACTTGCAAAAGCCGATCGAGAGGGTCCTCTCTCCGCCAACCATAAACCGGAAAGAGGCTCTTATAAGCTTGTCCCGTGTAAACCTACGTATGCCTACGTCCAGAAAATTTACTACGCACTATATATTAATTTATATTGGTATAATATTTGACAAGATTTATCGCTCGCGGCAGAGATAGGGCTATTAAATCCAGAGGAATTGTTAATGGTTCTATGCTACGGAACGTAGGCGAAGTTTCAGGAAGGGTCTTCGGCTTAATATGTTTGCCTTGGGCCACCTCTTCTGCCATGGTTTCGTCTTCGGATTATAAAACGAAGACTTACTGTTTCTGCTTCAATGTAAAAATTATCTCCTTATTATTTCCATGAGCAAATCCCAATAAAAATTGCACAGTATCATCTCCGATGATATTTTATCAGGCAATTTGCAACTAGGATACTTTTCAAAATAAGTTTCCTAAATTATCTGTTCACCTCTCAATGCATTAACATTTTGTTTTTAATTTAAATTCAACTCTGAAGCAGAAGATTTTCGATAAATTTAATTGACACTAGGCACTGTATAAAATACCAAACAGAAGAGGAACATCATTGAACTGCATACTATAAATAAATTACAATTTTTCGAAACGAAATGCATCAGCAGGAATTTCATTTCTGTCAAATAGGAATGAAAATTTCGAGCAGCAGGTGTTAATATTTTCACAGAATGTTAAACGAATAAGCAAAAAAGAGGATGACGATTACACCTCATTCATGATCCAACATGCTGTTCATTACTAATGAATCATTAGTCGGGAAACGTTCAGGATAAACCCGCGTTAGGGTTCGCGATTAATTGACAATCGACAACGACATTCGTTTTCTTTTTTCAGGCAAAGTGTCCGCCACTGAAGGTGGGAGAGAAAGTCATTGTGAGTGCGTAGAGATAAACGAAAGGATAACGCTTATCTGATCTGTATGCAATTTTTTCTTATCGCCGTCTTAGCACACGTGTGCCCGTATACACAGTCGCACGTGCACACGTGTACGCCGGGACCCGAGTCAATGATATTAATTGGTACACGAGTAACGCACAAAGGTTATTGTTCATCCTAGCGTGCAATCAATGAGTTAATTACGGTACGTTCCTCGATTTAATACGTGTCCGCGTGTTTACCTCCTTCGTCCACCTTGCGTGCTGTCACGTAGCAGAGATATTTTATAACTGCAGAGAATACAAGAATTTTTTATTCAGTAACTCAATGTTTTCCGTTCCGTATTTAATACTTTATTGTTTATTGGATAATAATCCGTAATTTTTACTGTACATTTGAATTTTAATCATTGGTAGAAGTGTGTTATTGTAGCACGAGGAAGGCAATCATTTGAATTTTTCATTAAGCATTTTTATTTGGAAATATTGTTGAAACAAATGACTAAATCAGTAGTTCAGCAAAAAAATTCAGCCAGAAAGAAAAGGTGGTTTTTCTTTTAATAAAATCCTAAAGGCTGTAGTGACTCTAGTCTGTCTGGAGACTTCAACACATGGGTAAGCGACATCTTTACGAACCGAATACTACATTATAGGCGCCGCGTACGAGCCTAACTACTCAAGTATCGCTCAATAATTGAAACTAGTATCTGAACATTGAAGACTTGCAAACTGGCGTTGTTTTATAATAGTTTTACAATTTTATATTAAAATATCACACGTTAAAATATAAAGGCAGACTTTCCTAATTTAAATATTAAATCTAATTAATGGTGTCCACATTGTTAAATGTTTGCCAATATGTTTTATAAATGAATATCTTATCTATACACAGTAAAAAATTTGTAATATTAATTTTTTGCGCGAACTGCGTGATTATTTGGTATTGCTGAAAACTAATTTTTGCGGCTCGAAATTTCCGGTTCACTCCGTGTATTTTCAATTTCGAACGTCACCCCCGACGAACTTTCATCTTCATCGACGACGACGCATCGTCGGATTTGCATACGAAGCGCCGAAAGAGACTCTTCGAACCCGCGAGCGAAGAAACGTCGAAAGAAAAGGCCCGTTGCATAACAGACACCTCAAGAAAGACAACATCGACGACAGCCAATTTCGAAGACGGCTACAGCTACATCGTCTCGTCCTTCTCTCTCTCTCTCTCTCTCTCTCTCTCTCTCTCTCTCTCTCTCTCTCTCTCTCTCTCTCTATCTATCTCTCTCTCTCTCTCTCTCTCTTTCTCTCTGTCTTCCTCTCCTCTCTCGTTGCGACTTCTCTCTCCGCGCTCGTCGGGCACCGGTAATCATTTCATGCATAGCTGGACGGTCACTGATTTATGATCTGCCGAAGGCGAAGTTGAACTCCCCACCTGTGATTTATACCTTCTGGCATTTCGATCTTCCTGAGGAAACTGAGCCGTGTTCCTTTTCGACCCGTCGATTAGCGCTCTGTCGCGACACCGCCGCCATTTTGACGCGATTATTACAATGTGTACTCTGACAACTACCTGGGGATCCTATCGTATTCATAATTAGAAAGTACCCGTTTATTTAGGGGTTGAAAACGACTAGAAAAGCTACCTTAACGAGATTAGCCTGTTGTTTACGAATTGAAATTATGTCGGGTGGCCTTAGGTAACATGATACTGACGCCATTTTTTCTTTTTTTTTTTGAGATTATAAGCTTTAGCAACTACACCTTTACCTTATCATTCTCGAAATGAATTAATAAAAAGGGTAAAAAGTGGTTGAAGAGATTAGAACATACTTGCGATCCCCCTTTCGGTTTTTGAACCATTTTGCTTCACTATATACAAATTAAAATTCTTTATACAAGGAAATATCGTAACTTTAGATATCACGAGACCCGTTATATATACTTAACCCATTATCCCCACAATAAGCAAGCAACCAAGCTAACAAAGAGCTAAGTGTCTAAAGCGATTAAAAGACCTCCTTTATGGCTTGCAGACGAGTTTGCGCTGTGATTCAAAAATTTAAACAATTTACACAAGGAAATATTGTAACCTTAGGGTCCTTTTAACTATTTTGTACAACTTTAGAATTATAGTAATCTCAATCCCCTTTACTATTTTATGTTGTTTTAGACTAGTTTGAAGCTCCAGCTCACATAATGCACAACATTTCGAGCCCAAAGTCCACGTTTAATTTTGCCGGTCAGTCACCAGCGGTAACAAATTAATTAACGCACTGGCGTGCTTCAGGGAGAACGTAATAATGCAACGCGAGAGACGTATGCAACGCATTCAGAATCGACTAAGTGATACGATATCGCGGCCGACGTTTCAAATTCATGAAAGTTACTGGCACTTCGTTGTAACGCTCAGCAACGTTCGCTCGTAAATTGCTATTATCGCGTAGTAAATATTACAGCGACGAAAACACAGCATAACACGCCTATCAAATCGCGATTCATTAACGCCATTGTTTGCGAGCGATAAATTTTCCGTTCCTCGTCGGATTGATTCGCCAAACGACCCTTGGCATGCGACGTATCTTACTGTACTGTGTTCCCGTGGTAGTGTCTCTTCCAGTCTTCGTTGGTTTGGATCCGTGTGACAAAGTGTCGCATCGTGTGCGACAATGTATGACAGTGTATGACATCGTCCTATTGTTTTAGTCGGTCCGTAAAAGACGCGTTTTCCGAGGTGAAAACGAGAGTCAACGACTGGGATAGTGCTTTCTAATTGTTGCGCAACGGGAAAACTGCGAAACTAAACGAAAAGTGACTATCGTGGCCATGGGATTTACAACGGTGTCCCTGGTTTATGATCCGACGAAGACCAGAAACACGGAGTCCAAGGGGTACTTTACAATCGACCGAAACCCTGTTTTGTTCCGAATTGACCTAAGAGAACGCTGGAAGTGGCGAAACGAAACCAAACTGAAACTAACAGCAACATTGGAGCCCAAAAAATAATTTCTTGACAGAAAAAAAAACACCCCTCCTTTGCTATTTTAACAAATAGTTTTACGTGCATTTTATAAATTATCTAAAATTAAATTTGAGAACGATCCTACATTGAATCTATCGCTTGGAATTATAAGACCTGTAGTTTCCTGTACAAGTCATAAAATATTCGTTCAATTTCTAGTAATAATTGTAAAAGTAGCTTACCTATCATCGATCCTACAATGAAGCAAGAGCAGAACAATTATTGTTCTATGATTTTCAAAGCGACCTCACGAATTGTTGTTAAGTTAATCCTCTATCGCGATGAATAGAGCCTCATCGACTTCCCAGCGAAAGAAGAATAAACTTTTGCATTCTACCGTATCGTCTGCAATATTGTTTGCAAAACGTGATCGATAGCTGTCGGTCCGTCGGATTGAATATCCATCGTGCAGTCGGTGCTGATGGAACTCGAATTTTCATTTCACCGGCCCGAAGAATTTTTCAATTCGTCTGGAGGTGAGTCGTAGGTGGACGCGATCGCCGTAGAATGCAATCAGCGGGTAGTTAAGAAGAATAATAGGAGTCATTTTTTATTCGTCAACACTTCGGGGGGACGGAGATGAGCTGACAAAGTGAGAAATGCAACGGGTGAAGAGGTCAAACGGCCCTCACTACCGACTACCGGACACCGATGCTGCTCGGATACATTCGATTCGTCAGTTGGCCAACCGGACAAGCGTTTAATGGCACGAGCGAGTACCATTCCGCGTGATTTATCGACCTTACACGTTTCACCGGGTATCGTAAACAATTTTTCGTTCTTGCAACATCGATTGCAACCCATTTGCTCGATTAACGATACCCGAACACTCGCGGAATGTCACGAATTCGATCTCTGCACGATTTCTTTCTAAAGTTGATTTGAACAAAGTGTTCCGATAGAAATCAATTTTATACGGTAATTTCAATATTGATAGAGTTGCTATTTTCGTTCGTGTGCAATTATTTGCGAAGTTGCTACATGATTTTTAATTGTACGTCGAAATGGTCTGAAAGTACCTTCATCTTATATTCTTTTGGTGTTCGGTGACTGAAGTTCCACGAGTAACTTTTCGTTTTCATATTTTCAATTTTTCATATTATGAAAAATATGAGCTACCGGTCCACTGAATCAATCTAATTAATTTTTATTTAATCTCTCCACTTTCTACGGAATTTCGAGCAATTTTACAAGTCTTACAAACAGCACAGGTTCAGGCTTAAGATAGTACTTAATAAATATATGTATTTTCCTAATTGAGGCACCAACATGAACATCCGAAAGCTTCAAAATCTTCAATCGAATCGAACGCCTAGCACAGACATTTCTACAAACAAAAATGACTCAATCTCAAAATCGATCACCCCAAGAAACACAACGAAATCATCTCGATGCTCTAAAATCTTCGTCCAAGCCCTAATCCAAACAACTCACCAAATATCCACAATACAATTTCACAATCATATACTCGAAAGAACAAAAATTAACTCGATCAATGTACACAGACATCATTGCTTGATTCGTCCACTGAAACCGTCACTCCAAATTTCCAAGCCTTCCAACCAATCCCAACGTTCGTCACAAACGCCTCTCCGAACAACAACCATACAAATAGCATCACTCAAATCACTCCAACATAAGTGCAAATTTCGACTTTTCACTTTGAATGTAAAATGATACATCCACAATGAAAGGTGTAAAGATTGTTTTCATCTGCGTTCCATCGAAAGAGATTATTGAACCAAGTAGGACAGTGACGAGTCTAGTCGAAACAACTGGTCGGTGTTCATTTGCGATGTTGCACATGTTCGAGAATTAATAAATGGAATGCAGTCATCGAAGAAGTATAAATACTCCGGTTCGCGGCCTTCAGTTTCACCCTGATTCGCGACAACCTAAAGAAGTGTGAATTTGCCTGAACAATGACTCACCTTCATGTCGTCGGCGGTGGGTCACGAGTCACGACCTGATCATCCTGCGATCCATGATCGACCAACGCAACGGAAAGTCCACGAGTCCAGAGAGGTCAATGAACAGAGTATAGAACAAAGAGTCTGGCAACAAAAGTCACAGCACGGAAACCTCGTCGAAACCGATCGCGCGTCTCACCGATCGAGTCATGGGCGAAAAACCGTTTGGCTCGAGAATCGAAAAGGATCGAGGAGTAGCAGGGGTGCCCTGTCCAGATCCGTGGCCCGGGGAAGACTGGCATTCTCGATCCTGCCCCTTCCACGCTGAAATCGCTTGGACCACGCGCGAACCCAGACCAGCTTGTTCCTTGCAGGATTGGAACGGTGTGCACACCCACCGACAGCTTCGATCTGCGTTTGTACACGCCCGGAGGATCTATGTGTGGGTTCCCGTGTCCCTGTGTCTGTTTCGTAGGACAACGGAGGGGAGTCCTAGTCCGTGACTTGACTCGATTCGATCCTTCACCGAAGAGAGAGCGGTTTTGGGGAACGGGGAGCACTGAAATGGACAACAGGCTCCGCCTACTTGCCACGCCCACAGACGCAACTCGTTCTCCCGAGGGTGGGGGAAATCACGCTCGAGCGGATGAAACTCGAATGGAATTTCCGCGCGGATCTGAACACGACCTCCTTCTTCGTCGCCGTACTTTTCTTCTTTTTGCACTTGCTCTTCCTATATTTCTATCTACCCTGTGGTGAGTAGAATATTACATACTCTTGAGTTATAGGAAATGTGATACTTGTATGTATGTATGTATGTATACTTAAATGATGTCTTGGGATTTTGGTGTCTTCGGATGTTTTTGCGGTTCTCGGTGGCTTTATTCCGTTTTCGTCGAGTTGATTTTTATTGGTTTTCGATGAATTTAGATTTTAGTTTCCTGATATTTTTCAAGTTAATTTTGTTGGCGAGGAAGAGAGGAATTGTTTTTAATATTTTTCTTCATTTTATCGCTCTTGCAGTACCATTCTTAGCGACTTCTTCATTTTGCCCATTTTTTGAATTGTGTTTAGAATATAGATTGAATTAAAATAAAAATCGTTTTTAATAAAATCCTCGTATCTATGCCATTTTAGCATTGTTCTGTATTGTTGCAGTTACTTACATTTTCTTTAACAAAGACACTGTCAGTCTTGCATCTTTCAGTGTAGAAGTTGAAGTCCTCTTCAACCTTTGTATCGATTAAGCTTGAAACAAAATTTACTGCAATAATCATTCGCATCCGACTAGAGATAACAGGCTTCTTCATCGAAATCATTTTCGGTTACGATACTTAATCGATATTTTGAGCGTGTGTCAATCAGTGTCAAACGGACGGCTAACAACGCAATCTACGATAAAAGATACTGTTTTCCTTCGATTCGACTCTGAATGAGAAATCAAAACGCATTCGTGATTGAAAGTGGCGCTGGTCACGTATCGATAATACACAAATCGTGGGTTGCGTGACGACAGCGATTGAATTGCGCCAGCAGAGAACAACAATGTTTCTTCCTTTCACGGAAAATGCTTTTATTCGGTCGAATTATAAAGGTAAACAAACAGTAATTAATCAGGAAACATCCAACTTGGGATCAATTACGTTATCTTCACAATTTTGTATTACTGAATGAACTGGAAAATGTTTCGCAACGTTGCGTTGAACGCTGTCTTTCGTAACTTTAAATAATTTCCTTTATGAATGACAAACGTACTACATACTGGACGGAAGTGTCCACATTAAAATATTGCAATCTTAATATACATTCTATTGAAAAAGAGAAATTTGTTAATACATTCGAGTGAATACATAGGCTTTGTATTAAAAGTTCGACTTTACGGGTACGTTTTGTGATTAAAATAAATATACTGTATAACATTGTGGACACTAGGTAGGATTATAGTAAATTAACTATACGCTTGCGAAAGCTAGATCTCTTTAACAACTGTTTTTAATAGTTAGATTCTTCTGCTTCTAATCTCGTTACCCTATCTTTTATCACTTTTCGAAGGCAACACGCATCTCAGTCGCGTTTAGCGCAGGGAAACTCCAGTAGCAAACTCATAAGAGACACCATAAGGAATCCCCACCAGACCAACAAGTTGTCAAATAGTCCTACACATCCCGATCCAGTCGAATTTCCATGGGATTGGCTCCGTTTTCCCTTGGCCAGCGTTCGATTCTGTCTCCCCCATCGCATAATTCAAGAAACACAGGATTTCACGGATGGGTGCACATGCGCGGCCCGTTTTTCGACTAGGGGTGGCAATAAAGGATCTCTCTTCGAGTGGCTTGGGAAGCCCGAAAACCCGTTTGACAGTTTCCCTGGGCCTCGGGAACGAAAAATTCATATTCATCCTGGTCGTGGGCGTATACGGGCCGCGCCGGCGGCTCTGTGTGAATCTACGCACACAGAGACACGGATACACGCGTGTACGAGAGGCTGCTTTGATAGAGAGAGAGAGAGAGAGAGAGAGAGAGAGAGAGAGAGAGAGAGAGAGAGATACGGCCGAAAGAGGGATAGCAGTGATAAAAGGCGTTAGTCCATTCCCGGATGATTTATGTGTCGGCGAAGCAGAAATACAAACAGGTGCTCGAACCCCCTCGAGAACCCAAACTCATCGAAAATAAAAAGGAAGCGACGTAATATAAAATATATGTCCACGCGTAAATATGCTGGAAAGGGGATAGTCACTGTCTAGGGGCACACCGTGACTAAACGGTCAACCGAGGAACACTTTCTGACCTTGCGCCTTAACCGGGGAGCCGATCGATCGAGACGATCGCCTCGAATCTCCTCGAAACTTGCTTTACAAACATTCCAACAAGAAAACGTGGACTGGGAAAATATTCTGCAAGTTTACCCACTTAATTTTAGCACGTGATGGCTTTTACTGTATCGAGGATTGACAAGGTGGCGGGACTATTATCCAGCGTATTCGCTGGATTTGCTAGCAACTCTTCATTCTACTTCCTAACATCAAAATACTAATTTGATTTGTTACAAAATAATTTAGTCGCTTGTTGACAGTCTAGTACAATGATTGATGCTCGAAGATAAATTTAGCACCATCCACTATCCGAGAAAAAAATTATACTAAAATCCAATTGGTTCATAAACAGTGAAAAGTGAAGACAGAGAAGATAGATAAATGAAGAAAATATTGTTTCGTACAAACCACTGTTTATATAAATTATTTTACAATCTCTGTACAGCACAAGGGTTGGATATTTCGGATTTTGAAGGATTCTTGAGCGTTTTGTGATTTCTTTCGGTAAACAGAGTTTGGCTAAAAAAAAAAAAAATAGAATTTTGATGGAAACAGGAGAATGGAAGGCAACAATGGGAAACTTTCCACCCGATTTCCATTTTATTGAAATTTCCCAGTCATCCTAAACAGTCCTTGTTTTCGAGAGCTCCCAGCGTCGAACGACGCAGCCCGAGTCCACTGATTCTCGTTTGAATATGAAACGCGTTGAAACACATCTGCATACAGTTTCGCCGCAGGTGCTCCAGCTTTCCTTTTCCACTCTGAATCGCACTTCACACTCGAGGAAACTTCTATCGCCAAATGGGATGCAAGGGTTTTGTCGATGTCGAGCTTGCTGCGCGGTTCCTCCGGGTTAAGAAACAGTTCTTTTTCACGGGGAGACGTAACCTGTATCACAAAGTTACGTAGAACGAAGCTCGTGACATGGTGACAAGAGACATTTCTTTAGAATTATTGTAGAAGTAGCAGTATCGTATTTCCTACGTCGTTTTCTCACTGTGCTGCAATCCTTTGACATTTAATTCGTGACGGGGTAGCAAAATACAGTGAATTCTCGATATATGTCGATAACACGGGTCTTGTCAGCCCAGGTCGTGTATCGTCCAGGAGACATACTGGACGTCCGAGGGCTCTCGAGATTCGTGGCCCCTCACGGGGTATACCCCGCCGGTAGTGGAAATAATTCCGAGACGTTTATCATCCTGGCCTTGGCGACATATTATATATAGAGAAATCACAGTACACGAAATTTCTATAGGAGTTTCACGAGGTTTCTACCTTCTTTAAACTATTATGCACCCCCTAAAGGAGTAAAAAATTATTCCCATTTCCAAGAAGTAACATTTGAAAGTAACATTCGTTTTCATTGAAGATTGAGGATTGAGGATTTCTCCTATTCGTTGTCTCCTATTTCTACCAAGTAGGACTTCCATCTGTTTTCTCAGCTTTGAACCACCACCGCCAATTTACTATAGCCTCATCCCCTATCAATTGCACCCGATAAGCGCCAGCTTATGGTAGAGATCGCGACGCACGGCAACAGACAAACAAAAACCGCCTCGAATCGGTTTCGTTTTTATCCTGCGGATCGCGCCACGAGGAACAAATGCGTGTTATATGTTTCCGACGATGTTTATTTTCGAAGAGCGCGTGCAGAGGTTGTCGAGGCACACGCGTGCATCCCTCGGGGATGCGTTATAGTGCATGTGTGCGTTTACGCGGGCATAAACGAGCACCGGGGACCGGGCGATCGGCAGGGAACGGGCCATTAGTAACGCTTACCCAGCATAAAGCGAGAAAAATGGCTGTCGAATTATTCCGCTGGTGGGACCCGACGGTGGACAAAGGTCTTGCCTCACGAGGACACGCGGAGGATCCTCGAAAAAGAAACCATGGGGTTCCGTGATGTCGATCCCGCCGAAACAGACAGCCCCGCAGTCGCTGAGGACGATGCCTCGGCCATAATCGATACCATCAAGAATCCCGTTCGCGATCGATGTCCTGTTCTCTCGGGGTGCGTGTGCTTCCTTCTGCTCTTCGGGTTCTTCGTCTTTCTGTTCTGCAGACTCTTCATTCTTCAGGTTCTTCAGGTTCTTCTTCAGGCTGTTCATTCTTCTGTTGTTCAGACTCTTCATCCTGCAGTTCTTCAGGTTCATCGTTCCCCTGTTCTTCAGACTCTTCATCCTTCTGTTCTCCAGACTCTACATCCCCTTCTGTTGGGTCAGCATAGGGTAAGTTGGTTACAGTAAAATGAGTCCCTTGAGGAAGAAAGATTTTTTAAGAACAGGCTATTGTAATTAACTATTCAACTCGTCGTCGTGTGTGTCATCATTTTATAGTGGAATTAAGAGAATGTCTTTTAACTTTTTAGCTGTTATTGGAGAGACGAAGGTTTCATTTTACCATCCAGTTATGAAATCCTCAATACATGTGTCTGAATTAATAGGATAATTCTCTTCAGGTGTTTCTGAGAACATATTTTTGGGGGTTGTCAAGCCCTTCCACTATTAAAATCTAGCCAACCAAACCAACCATTCCATATCCAAAAAAAAATTCACCCATCCCCATCGTCAAGATGTTGAAAAATCGAAAACAATCCAACCGAAGCATTCACCCTTGCACAACTCACCCCTCGTCATCCTGAAACACCAGCCCAGTCTCGAAACTCCTCGAAAAGAGAAAAACCTCCAAATCTCTCTGAACACAGGACAAATCAGAAAGTTCCATCCTGGTCCAATGCATCCAATCAAATTAGAGCGCGTCTCGGAAAAAAATTTGCCAGAGGATGGTCTAAGGGATGAAAGGAGGGACTTTTCTTACGGAACTAGCCGTGGAGGAAAAATTGTGCGAAAGCAGGGAATCTCTTTACCGAGTCTGAAAGTATTCGCTTTGTCGTGTCAAAGGAATGGTCCCAGTGATACAGACGCGAGGAGGGTGCGGGGACGCGAGGAGGGTGCGGGGAATCGGGGGCGGCGCGACGGTCGGAAAGAGGATTGCGCGCGCGACTAAAGGGTGGGAGGGGTGGGTTTCGTTAGGTCGGGCGCAGTTTTGATGATAACGAGCGGATTTGCAATCACGACTACATTGTGCAGGATCCTGCTGTTAGCTAACTTGAAGAGGGATGAAACTCAGACGGGCTGAGATCACAGAGCAGGAAGCTGAGAGCGCGATGTAGACGACGACGACGGATGAGAGGACGCGTCGGGGGAGGCTTCTCGCGAACATCCCTCTCTCTATTTCCCTCCCCTATCGTTTCGCAACCGCTCGGCTGAACGGTGGAAAGTGCAAATCTCAAAATTACAGGACTACACGCGTGCGTAGACCGTGCGACACCCGACCTATGCAGGTACACCCGTGCAGAAATATCTCGCGAAATATCCTGCCCGAATATCTGCGAACCGAATCGCGAGCCTGCTAACGAAGGATCGCGATGTATCCGGCTAATGAACTTCTACTATTACCGAAATTAGTTCGACTACCGACTAAGCTTTGACGCCATTTCATTGTTAGAACACTTGCTCGCTACTTTCAGGAGTTGGGATGTTAATTTTAATTATCAGTTGACTGTCAAACTACTGGAACCAAGTAACAATTTGTTCCCTTTAATAATTTTAATAATTTGACGATAATTAGACAGATTTTATGCATGAATGGGGCATTATTTACAATCTACACTAAAACTGTTACGAGTAGAAATCAATTTTTATACGACTTCGTTCTGTCGCAATTGATGCAGACAATTTTTTTTTTTTTTTTTGCATAAAGATTCGCAGTCTAATGATTAGGGATAAACTGTAAATCTTTGTACGAAATCCTACTATTGTAGATTGTTTTGTGAAGAGTATAGGTAAGTGAGAAATTTGTTTTCGTTAATTGAAGATTACTCGATCCAGACGCTTATATTTAAACCATGTTTACGCACCTCGCAATAGTATTTGAAATGATTCAGCTGGTGATCTAGTTTTTCAGGTGGAAAACTCGAAACGTGAGGAAATACAGTTGTTCAAACAGCGCAGCGTCGTCGGCACATTTGGAACATTCGAAAATTCGGAGCCGTACAGCTTGGAGGCTAAACAAATGCAATTCTGTGTTTGTTTAACCTCGTTTTCATTCTACTGTTTGAATAGGAAGCATTCTACACACGTATGTAATAATATCGTCGATGGGGATTAGTCAGTCTCGCGGAAAAAACATGGTGCATTCACAATGTATCTGAAAATTGCATGTATGTTTGCTAGATTTTAAACCTGAGATCAATGTTAACGGACCCTAAACTTCAAAAGCAACATATTCTAGAAAATTTAATTTCGGGATCTTTCTGAAGCTAGAAATAATCTCAGTTCTACATAAAACAACAATTCCACAGGCATTCTAGTGCAAATATTTTTAAGAAAATCGAGCGTCAACGGTACATTATGGGCATCATCCCACAGTTTCGTCATTCTTTCACAAGATATTTTTAACGCTAAAGAGACTTTCATGGGAAACGATTGATCCACTTCTTTTTATTCGGGAACATATAACAATAGAAGTAAGTAACGCGGGTTATTTTTAAGGCTCCAGTAGGTTCACCGTTAACAAGTTTCAAGACGTTTCGAACTCGCAGTTTCCCTAAAATATCTTTCCTCGGAATTTCCCGGCATCCTTCGGACATTATCATGATAAAAGTGGTCCTGTGGCCCGTTCACCGTCAAACTCTCCCAGGGTCCATTGTCGTCGATCCCTCGATACCCCATAAAAGAATACAAACTCGAGAAAGAAGGATGACGCGGTCGGTCGACCAACCGCCTACTGTGCAAACACGCGAACTGTGTGTCAAAATCGACGTAATTTCTCTATGCGTCATCTTCCGTCGATTGGCGTCGGAGAATTTATTGGAATTGGTTGATTAGGTTGGCCTAGAAAATCGAGTGCGATCATGTCTTGTAGATCTGTGAATATTTAAACTTTTGTGCCCTAAGAATGATTTAATTAAAATAAGACAAGTCTGGTCGAAATTAAATTAATTCGATTAAATGCTCGGCCGAGTTGAAAACATTGTTAAACGATTGACACGCTTAACGAGTGAAACAGTTTTTACCGAAGACGACTTTTTTGTCCGAGAAATAATTATTTACTTATTGCGTTAGCAGCAAGTTGGCGAACTTCTTCGAAAGCGGTTCTGATGAATCTATATCCCATATTTTCCATAAAACCTGGATTCTCGATTCTCGGTCTAACGGATTCTGTGTCACTTCTGTAACAATTTTTAAAGCATCCGTTGATCCGTTTAAAAATCCGATCCTGCTCACGTGTAAATCGTTCTGAACGTTCACGCCGATTTTCCATGCAACGTTCTGAAAACTAAACAAACTACAATACGTCGATTGTTCTCGGAACCAAGTCGACGGCAAAATCAATGGATCACGAGATGATTGATCTACACGAAAGGAAATCGGTACAATAAAGGAACAGTTTTGATAGCGGACGCCCGTGATCGATTCTCACCTGTAAAAGCAGAGGCCGTTTGATCATCGTATGGGAATGTCATAGGTTTTCTTAGCGCATTCCTGGGGGGTGTCGGGAACGGATCGGATTCCTGGATGTTTGTACAATTCTGGCGATTTTCTCTGAATCATATTTGTTGTCTTTTTATACACAATAATCCTACTTTAACCGATTGCGCATCAAATGGATCAAAAGGATCAATCGTTTCGAGGATCGTCTAAAAGGAACGAAAAATGGTAAAATGTGAATACAGATAACAAAGAGTACACAGGAATAATAAGACAAGAAAATAAAAATAGCTGCACAAATTTGATTCATAATAATTCTGCTAAAGCAACTGCTCCATTTACTTCTAATTAAATCGTCGCGGATAAAACTCGGGTTCGACGATTTTTCCTCGAAAGAGTCGCGCGCTTAACGAACGAGCGAAATGCAAATAGCAGGAGGCCGGTTCACATCGCGATGTAACCGATTACACGGATTTTTCCAGTGGCACGTACCTACCCGTATTACATGGGTCTGGGTTAGGTGAAGTAGGCACACGGGTGCACGGAATGAAGTTGCCCGTTGATTCGAAAGGAATAATCGGATTAGAGAGGTGAATGCCGCCGGCGCGGCGCGGCGCGGCGCGGCGCGGCACGGCGCGGCACGGCGCGCGGGGTGCACAGTTCATTGTTGAACGTTGACTCTCGAGAGGGATGAAAATCCACACGTCGCTATGCGCCACAGGCCACGAGTCCTTCCTCCGAGAACAATCGAAGCTGTCCGACATTTCTGCGGGGCAAGGCGGAGGAGAAGGGGGCTACGTGCCCGCCACGTGGCCCCTATTACATAATATTAGACTTACACCCCCTCACACCCTCTTATTAGGACGTCCGGGATGAACAGAGCCTCGTAACCCACCCTGACTGCGATTTTCCTGCGATTAATCGCTCGGATCGCGATCCCACGCGGTCTCCTCGAGTGTGATCGTATCGATCATGATCTCTAGTCGAGGGCATCGGCGTGGTGGATGCGGTTTCGGCTCCTTTTTTCGCTTCCGGGCACCATGGGCTGGTGAGAATCGCTCTATGAGCTTATTCGGCTCTGTCGAACGGATGTGTCGAACTTGTGTTCCTTTCGTTGATTCCATTGTCTTTATACTGAGATCATTTTTATGAATTCGTTCATGAACCCAGGTACCAAGGAACAATTTATTTAATGAGTAGACTGCGGATGTTTATAAATAAATATGCATGAAATATGACACGCAAATTCATGTACCAGATTTGGTACATGACGGGAAGTTTGACATGTGAAAAACGGTCATTTCAATTGCAAGAACCTAATATAAACTGAATTCGCCAAAATTTTTCGCTTCTCACCCTCCAAGCTCGTCGAACTCCCATAGTCTCGAAACTTGGCGCGCGTTGCTCTTGGAGTGAATTAATCGCACGGGCAATCAGCATCGTATTCACAGGAACAATCCTCGAGGAAATCGACAAACGGTTATTACGTGGACCTTCGCAGACTCTTAATAATTCGCGACACGATGGCGAATGTCGTACGCGCGACGTCGATCCGTCGATTGTCGAGGAGAAAAATCTCCCTTTCCATCGCGTTGCATCGCGGCTGGATCGCGTCAGATAACGGGCCGCATCGGCCGAATATCAGATATCATCCGATCTCGGCCGACTAATTATCGCGCGTTGTGTTATCACCGCAGATCAAGCTGAATCATCGCAGGGGATGGGATGCGTCGCGTTGCACCTTGTTGCAGTCGCAGCGCGGAAACAGACGCGCACGAACACCGTGTTGCCGGCCATGGGAATACTACAGGAAACGCGGCCATGTATATGCATGCGTCTCTAAACTCGAGACGAGGTATAATCCTACGGGTATCTCGCGAATTCGAAACGAGATACGTGTACGGTACGTGTAACAAGCTTACGCTTGCGGTCGCATTCGACGCCGGCTGCCACGCGGATTAAGGGTGATCTCCTTTGTGCGTGGGACGCTCCTTCCGCGGACCCCTAATCGATCGATCAAAACACGCGAATCGAGAATGCTGGGATCGTTTGTTATTTCACTGTGAACCTGCAGGAATTTTTCTAGTGGGTCCAATCGAAAGCTTTACGCGTAACGCGAACGAACTGTACCGCGTTGTATCCAATGATAATGATTTAATCGATGATTAAATGCTACTACTTTCTTGAAAAATTTATCTTCATCAAATGTTTCCATCGAGATACATGAAATGAGAGTCTTAGAATTTTCCAATACATAAAGCCCATAAAATCTACAGCCGTCGTTGGTACTCTTATTCGTAAAAAAAATTCCAGGATCATGAATAGTCAGTCGAGTCCCAACAAATAATTTCGGGTGACTCCGACATAGCAGCTTGAATTAACGTGCCCGAAGAAATTCGAGAGCCGATCTCCCAACGAGAATTAAATCACCGTGGCCAATCTGTGCTTCGATTGAGTTGTTCTCAAAGACCAAATTTCCCTCTCTCTTTCTCTCTATCTCTCTATCTCTCTATCTCTCTTTCTCTTCCTCGACGATTCGTCGCCAGAAGCACACGAAATAAATAACGAATTCTCGCGTATCGGGATCGGCGGAGCATTCAAGAAGAAAGAAATCGCGTCGTGGCCGGGTATACTCGGTGAATTGGTATTTAAAAATATGCATGCCGACAGATGCGGTTTCCATGTCGCACGCTTGCAGCGACTCCCATAAATATGATAAGGCCCTATAAAGAGATATACGAGCCTATAAGCCGGTTTCGCGTACCTACCGACTCCGATCCCGCCGACGAATGCGCAAACGGAAACGAACAAAAAGGAACATAGGTAGAAAGAAAGAGGAACAGGGGAACACAGAGGCGAAACAGGAAAGCAGCCCGGTCGAAGATTACGCGTTAACGTTCATTAATTAGAAGGTTAATCGCCGGTTCCTGACCGGGTTCGCTCGATTAATCACCGCGACAATAGCGGTGTTTGCGGGCCGGGCTTCGGTGACGAGAAACTTTATGCGAAGACGTTAATTATTTCGTCGGCGAACAGCTGGAGAGACGCTTATAGTACTCGATAAGTTAGCATACAGGGCTCGATATGTTTTTACTTTTCGCTTCAGTTTGCCGAAGCAGAATTATATTTCGAAGGAGAAAGAGTTTGTTCGATTTTGTTCAATGATTTTCACTCTGGAATGAAAATTGTAATCCAGAAAAGACGAATTGTCGACCATTCCGTTTGTCAAAATTATGATCAAAACGAACAGATCACAACGAAAAATACCGTTGTCCACTAGACTGTGGATGTTTATGCAAAATAAAAATGTTCTTCATCGATTGCAGGACACAGAAAGCGTATAAAAATTTCGTTCGATCTTTAACAGTTTTCGATTGAACAGTTTCCAACTAATTTTCTACTGTTCTAGGTTTTCAAAAATCTGGAAAAATTCTGGAATGCGTATTGAAGTTCCTATTTGAATACTTGGAACGTAAAACGTTTAAAGCATTAGTTGGAGAGAATAAATAATGAAAAGAAAGAAGTACACGAGTAAAATTTCGATCCGGGCATAAACTGATTGCCCACGGAGGGTTAAAATTTCCAAAATCCACGAAGACGCATGTTTAGAGAGGAAGCAGAGGGAAATCAGTTTCCCTGCGTGTTTCTCTTTAACAAGTTTTTCGCAAGTTTCCACGAAGTCTGGTTGCAACGGTGTCGAGTAAGGGGTGGTTCGGCTGGGGTGGCGCGATTATTTCGACGAAACAGAGAGAAAAGAAGGGACTGCGCGGGGGGTTGGTGGAGGGGCTGGAAAACGAAGTTTGTTAGCTGTCGCCTTTTTGTCCCCGCGTTTGTCGGGCGACACGGGGTAAACTTTCCCGTAGTTTCGCGGCGATTCGCGGGGCGTTGCGGAGGCGGCTTGCAGCTACGGACACGCCCAGCGTCGCGACGCTTTTATCGATCAACGACCGTACGTATGGCAACGGCCATTTTACTTTTCCGCCGGCGGATATGTACGTGGAAATTTCACAGAGAAAGAGAGAGAGGGAGGGAGGGAGAGAGAGAGAGAGAGAGAGAGAGAGAGAGAGAGAGAGAGAGAGAGAGAGAGCCAGAGAGAGCCAGAGAGATAAAATCGGACGGTGAATTTTCTTGCGACTCGCGACTCCCGTGCGCCCTCCAGCGACCAACTACTTCCGGTAATGCGTTTAAATTGACGACAACACTTGCCGCTAATTAGAAATTCTTCCTGGAAACTGCGACGACTCGAAATTTCTGCGACATTTGTTTTCTGGAATTTTTTTACTGAACCGATGGTCGTTTGATGGAGAAAATTAGGGTTGACCTTGGTTTTTCCTTGGCGATTTTAGGCGGCACGAAGACGACTTGGTTGATGAATGGTAGGAGTGGTTGATGGTTCGTGAATTCTTCATGAGCTGGTGGTTTTTTAAATTTTAAGACACTTTTGAATGATGGATTTTTCGTGCTGTTTGATATATTGCGAGTTTCTGTATGTCGTGTGCATTGCGCGCATTGTGAACGTTTATGGAGTGTATACAATTTTTAGAAACATGTTCGAGAGTCCTAGATTGTCCAAATATTGAAGACAAATTTCCATTTGTTAATTTTTGGCCTCGAATAAAATTTTAGGAGCTGTTTAAGGTATACAGAAACGTTTGAGAGCCTATGTAGAAACGTTTAAGATATGTACATAGGAATGTTTGAGGGTTTAGTATTTTTATGTTAAGCACAGTTTGCACCACCGGGGACATTCCAGGGTATTGTTCCCGGCCCTTTGAATATCGTAGGGCGAAAGTTAAATGGAAACCAGCACGGCTCCGGGTCGCAGGATCGGACCAGTATCTTCTTTTTGCGGCAGGTTTCTCTCTTTATTACACGGACAACTGTAGTCGCGGAGACGACGGCAGCCAGGACGAAGGAGCATAAACGGATTAGGAGGGTCTTGCCGGATGACTAAGTTTTAGACGGGGCAGCGCCGGCGCCAAATCCAATTTGATCTTAACGTTAACTCGATCCCGCGTACGGTTACACGGTGAATTAAGCGTCGTTAACAACGAGGCAAGGTAACCGAGGCTTCAAAAATATAACCCCCTGCATGGACGTCAACCGATACGAGCCAACAAGTGGCGATTACTTTTTTCCTTGGTGTGGATGGGGTGGTGGCTTCTATTACCTGCCTACGCGAGGATTGTATCACCTATTGATCTTGTGTCATCTCTTTTTAATCCAAGTAGTTGTAAAAGATTTGGAAGATTGTTTTAGATTGTCTGCGGTTGTGATTTGTTCCACTAGAGGTTCGGATTGGGTCCATTTTGTTCATTAGGCACTTTATGTGCAGTGTCTAGAGTCTGTGAGAAATTTTAAGGTTCGTGAAATTCCACAGGGAACAGTGGAACCATTTTTGGAATTGACTACAATTTTCTTTCAATATAATGGCACCGCATAATCACCAATATTGGGGGTTGAATCAACAGTCTAATAAGGTTTGTGAGTAACTAATTCCTTAAATTATTTTCAACAAATTCGTTCTTAACAATAATAATGCCATAAGTTACCAATACTCGATGTTCAAGATAGTAAAATGGTACAGTGATGCTTACAAAACTTACAAGTCCTTCAAAATTAGAAAAACTAATCTAAATAAAAAAAAACCCGAGAATAACATTGATAACGAAACACGATGGAAAATGGTAATTTCCCATTGACCCGAGTAAGATTAACTACTAAAGGATTGAAAGAAGAACCATTTTATTGTTAAAAAAAAGTGCAGCAGCCTATCGAACTTTTGTTAAATTCTAAATCGGAGCACACAAAAGCCACGAGCACACAAAAGCCTTTCATTTATAATATCAACCCTTTGAACAGAGCTCTCGTCGATTATGTATATTACACGGTGGAAGCATGCCACAGAAAAGAAGGCGAGCTTTTCTGAACAAAAACAGACCGCCTCTCGTTCCCCGACCATGCCCACGCCTATTCTGGTCATAATAATCGAGCGATATACTATTTCCTAACAGAATCAAGACTCGTTGGCCCTTTGAGCGAGTCGTAACGCGATTCGACCGAATCGACCGCTGCTGTGTCGACGAGTGAAATTATTGCTCGAGGAATTAGGGTTTTGCGGGGCCCTTTCTATCGTTCACTGTAGCCCGCGGTATGCAGAATCGACCAATGAGGGGTCGGGGTTCGAGAGGAGGATGCATAATATTTAGCTGATGCACGAGATGCAGACGAGATGCATTAGAGATTGCGACTGTGTGCTCGTTGCGTGAAATAAGTGCTAAAAATGCGAATTCGGGGTAAAATCGACTAAAATTCTGAAGCCATAGACGAGAAGACTCGTACAAGAATTTAGGGGTGGTATCGTATAAATTGAGAATATAATTTAAGCCTAGGTAACTCGGCCAGCATACTGTGAAATGACAAATAAAAATGCTGTCACATAAAAACACAATTCGTTGACTTTATAAAGAAACAATCTTCCAAAAATGAACAAATTTACAAATTTATGTCTACCATTGAGTTCATTAGTTGAAAAAGTTGGTAAATCATATTCAATGAAGCTAAGGACGAATTTGGATTTCTTGAGACTCGAATGGTGATAATTATTCAGCTTGTCGGATGTGTCCGTTCGTGAGGATTGCGGGGTGTAAAATATTTCCGACAATTACGCCACCCCCGTGACGGAAATGGAAATCCATTGTTTACCGGGGAGTTCGAATTTTCGATACAGTAAATATATTCGAGACACGCGCGGGCTGAAACCGGGTAGCCGAGAAACTGTTTGGAATTTTCGGATTCGCGACTCCGCCGAGATAAAACAGAGGGTGAGATTCTGCGAAGGCGGCTCACGGAATCGTCGACGTCGCCTTTATCCTTACTACGTAAGTCTACAGTGCGATACAAAATTGTTTTGTTGTACGAAACGCTATAAACTTGTTACCACGTTACTATCGTTCTTGATACGGACTTGTCCATAAAATGCAATTACAGGAATAAATGCACGAGTACCTTTTGTACGATCACGGGACGCGTATGGTTGGCTTCTACGTCAATATTGATAAGTCGAAAAAAACGTTGAAAAATAAGCTGTATCTACAGAAGTAAAGTTAAGTACGTCAGGATAAAAGAGGGACACGAGGAAGAGGTTCAACGAAATATTTATACTGTTTGGAGTGAATAATAATTTTTGATAGTTCAAAAAATCTGGAAATGCATATAAAATGTATATTTATAGCTCGTACTTTGAGTCCTCCTCTTCTCAAAGGCGTCGGGAGGCTAAAGAGAGTGCAAGATAAAGATTATAGAGTCTTCACCGGGTATATTTTTGGAGCCAGTAATTTTGGATAGTCGAAAGATTGAAGGAATGCTCAGAAAATCTGTTTGCGGCCACATTTTTTAGTCATCCTCTACGCGAGGGTATTGCAAGTACGTCGGGGGGTTTGAGGGGATGCAGGAAGAGGGCCAGCAAGATCCAGGAGGGTGGCGCACGGACGTAGAAGAATGAAATGATCGAGTTATGCTTGATTGCCGCTTGTTGTTCCAGCTCGATAAACCGGACCCGAGCGGCTCGCCGAATTTCACCTTGTTCCCCCCAATTTCACGAGTCCGTCCGCCCCTACGCCGTAATCATCCCCCGTCAAGAAGATTTTCTCGTCCTCTTGCTCATCCTCATTCCCGACGAAGATCGAAAACGAAGGGACCGAAGCTTTTTAAAATCGCCATCGACCCGACGCGACGGAACGAGATTCTCGCCGTTATTCGCGAAATCGCGAAGTCAGCGGCCCGGATGTTTAATCTAATCGGATCTACAGCGATCACTACCACCCTGTACACGCGCCATCCTTTGAACATCATCAACGATACGTCGAGCGAACGCTTTGATGTTTCCTGGATGTTACTCGGTTCGAGAGCGGCGGAGTTTGTTCTGTATCGGAGGTAGCGATACATACATATTTGTGTCTCATTAAGCTGCGAGCTGATGAGATGTTAGCACTCTCGAGTGCGTTTCGTAGCTAGTTGCTCCTATGATGATAGTCGAACAGTCCATAATCTGATGAGGTTGCCATTCCAATATTTTTTATAATGTTGATTGCTGGACTGCGCGGATCTTTATTTTAATATCGAGTGTAATAATTTGTCCCTTTAAAATCTGTTTTTGCGGGTGGTAGTGTTTCGAAATGATTTTTTGTCGCGTTTAGGGTAAGAGACATGGAGCGAAGGGAATCGTAGGAATATTTCCAGGACGTCGGATTGAAAATGCACCCCGGCTTTGCACCTCCCTGTACCTTGCTACATTATTCGGTCCACTTGTCGGTACCCTTTGGGGTGGCAGCCCCTACACAGCCACCCTTCCGTAATCCTGTTAGCGAGCACGACGCTTCCACGCACCTACGCACCCGCGCACCCGCGCACCCCCGCACCACCTACCCCCTTTGTTCCTGCAGTCTAGAAAAAAACAATGAACGACCACGGTCTCGATTCTGCGACTGTCGACCAAGAGAAACTCATTGCGATCCTCGCCCTTTGAAACTGCTCGATACCCGACCGACCACCCCTTACAAATCCAATAAATTATTTATTTGCAATCATTCATGACAGTACTACCACTCGTTCACATTTTTACGATTTGCAATGCGTTCTAACATCGTTGTTTTATCATTGCCAATGCTTACGTAACTTGGACGTACGATAGGAAATGTACACTTTGACTTAACTACATTAGAAGAATAATTTTATTAAATGCTATTACAATTCCAAAACCGTGATTTCATTATCAGTTTGCGAATATTGAAAATTCTCACAGAATCACGAATCTATAAATGGAATAAAGATTCGTTCCAGAGTTTGCCCAGAGTTTCAAGAACCAAAAAGTCGTGGAAACTTTTTGTTGGAATCTTCGTTGAACCTTCTCCGCTCGTTATCGATCGTCGAAATCGACTCGATCCAACTCGATTGCGAAATTTACTGCAACGTCTACGAGGGGAAAGAGTATTTTTCACGGACACGTAACGGAACATTAATCAAGGAACGATCAGCAGGAGACATCAAAGGGCGGCCGTCGGGACGGGAAATTTCATGCAAATCACAAAGAAAGACGGAGTTTATTTCTTCCTTTATCTTCGCGAGCCTCCCTCCAGTTCCTGATCACTTCCTTCCTTCCTGTCAAACCGAGCTCGCAGCCGCAAATTAGCCGCCCCGGCTAAAAGAAACTGAAAAGAGGGTTGCCTGACTCGACCATTTCCATTTGCAACCTCTTTCCACCCTGATCGAACATGGTCCTTCTCGAGGCAGTTTCGCGCCGCGCCGCGCCGCGCCGCGCCGGGCCGGGCCGGGCCGGGCCGGGGAAATTCGTGATCGACCGACCGTATCGGCTGCTATTTTTCCGCTGCGGTAATTATTGTCCCGGCCGATCATTTGCATGAATTTGCATCGACTTTTAGTTCCGTTTCCACCGCTGCTGGAACACTTGGAAATAGCAACGCGTGGGCCCCGTTTTCCATTCGACTCGCTCGACCCCCGTTGCTTCGCTGCTGAATATGGTAATTCGATCGAGTTGACAATTATTTTAGCCGGCGCAAATACTCGTTCACGATTTTTTACAATCATGTCGGTCCCATTTCTTTTTCTTTTTTTTTTTGGTGTTTATTGTTGGTGCGTTGAACTGCGGATCATTTCGAGCCCAACTTTCTTTGACAACATAAATTTTTAACCCCCCCCCCCCCCCCCCCGGGGTTAATAACAATAACAAATGATTTTTAAATGAATTTTCCTTGTTTTCTTATGATCTTTGCGGTAAAACTGTGCAAAGATTCTGAACGCAATTGTTACAACAGCAAATGTGTAAAGTAAACAATACAACTGAATCATAGAATAGTCCAGTAAAAATTGCCTTCCACAATTTTCTTACGATTTCTACAGCCCCACTGCGTAAGGATTCTTGCAATCGTTACAACAATAAGTGCGCCGCTTAATACCCCCATGGGCCTGTCACGAGGCACCCTGTCAGCGGTGTAATCCCGTAAAAATGTAAATGTTCGACCGAGGGGGAGCGTCGCCAGGAATCCTCCCGACGGAAACCGAGTATTTGTGAGATCGGGGGTTCGGCACTCTCTATCTCTGCCAGTTCGATACCGATTCGTAGACAGAGAGGAGGGTAGTTAGAGAGCGCATTACAACGGGCGTGTAATGCGCTACCCACGGGCAAATATTCGCAGATGCGAGAGCCGGGAAAATTCGGCTTTGCGCCGCTCCGGCTACGGCTAACAGGATTTATTTGTATCCGCGCGTGTACGTACATGCTCTCGCGTTTTCCCTCTTCCTCCGACGGTTCTACATATGTACACTGCCGCACACCCGGTATATACAGACCAGAGAACCGACGGATAGAGAGAGAAAGACCGAGTTAGACTAACTAACGGACTGCCAGTTCATTAGAGATCGCTAAACTTTAGGGTGCACCGAAAAGGGTGAGGATTTCGTTATCGCCCGCCCATGTACATTTTATACCAGCCCGTATCCCGGTAGCAATAAAAATCAACCGTGGGACGACCGGCTACTATCCTCGTGAACGTGCAGAAATTATGCCACTTTTTCGCGAATAATGGGCCGCCGGTCTTTGTGCATTCGTACCCGATCGTTCGAATCAACGCCGGACGTTCGGAGCGTTTGGTCGAATTTTATTCTCTCGCGCATTGCTTTCGATCAATTCTTAGTCTGAACAGAGTTTCAAGATTCTTCTGCTGTTTCTGACCACGTGGGAATATTTGTTAGAGTCGCTTAAAATATTAGGTTGTTGCAATTCAAATGACCGTTTTTCAAACTTCCCGCCTTTGTAGTTCAGTTTTTCTACAACAGATGGCGTTGGAGTTGTACAATATGAAAAATACAATATGAAAAATGAATTTTGACTTTTTCGCCTGAATATTGAAGGCATATTAAATAGGATAATTACCTGTGACGAAAAATCGATTCGCTACGACAATCAACGACGTTCTGCACAGTGGTTAGACGCAGATGAAACTCGAAAAGTAATGCCGAAACCGAAGCTTTATCCGCGTAATACACATTGATGTCTGTACGGTGGTCTGTAAAGGGTGTTGTACATTACGCGTTTAAAAAAAAAAGGCGAAACCATAAATGCTGATAAATACTTTCAGGAAATTGATATAATGTACGAAAAACTGCGTGTTCAACGGCCGGCATTAGTCAATAGACGTGTTGTATTGTTGCTTCACGATAATGCTCGGCTACATATGTATTTTTGCAAAACAAACTGTAAAAAAATTAGCAGAGTCAAAGTATAAAGTTCTCCCACACCGTCCTTATCCGCCTGACCTGTAACTTATTGGTTACCATTTTTTCTAGCATCTAGATGGTTTTTTGAATGGAAAAATATTCAAAGAATAATGTGCTGTAGAAACTGTATTTGATGAATTTATTGCCTCAGGTTTATTAGATTTCTACCAGAAAGGCATTGGGGCACTGGTATCGCGACGGAAGAAGTGGATCGATGTCGATGAAAATGATTTCGATTAATTGAATATGAATAAAATTTTTAAAATAAAAGCTTACGTTAAAGATTCAAAAACGGCCATCTCATTTGCAACAACCTAATGTTGTACAATGTCATACATACAATCTTATAGGACACTTTAGTACAATACATTAAAGATCACTAAATTTTTGTTTCAATTGAAGGGATGCTTCAAAAGTATTTAAAGAATGCTCGAAAGTTGAATAAACATTCGAGCTCTGTTCAAATTTCATTTTTCCGTGCACCATGAATTTATCAAGTCCCTCGAACACACACACACACACACACACACACACACACACGTCCTGACAGGGTTGCAGGATTAATTCGCGCGAGTAACACACTCGAGCGCACGGTATCCACCCGCTGAGAAAAATTAAGCTAAGGGCTGTCGAGCGATCGAGAGTCACTCTTTATGTACTCGCATATCCCCGTCTCTGTGCATGGTGGCGTAAGACACAGGGTGGATGTCGCGGTTGCTGGTAGCACATGTCGTGTCCTACGCGCTTAACACCCCCGCACGGATCAATTGATACGTGGTGGAAATCCGAAGGGATGAACGTGGCATAACCCTCTTTCTTTATCGCTGCACCCTTTTGTATCCGTTCGACCACGATCGTTAAAAGTACCTGCAAAAGTACGGCAACAATCGGAGCCGAAAAATTGTCTAGTGCAGTCTCAAGATTCCCAACTAATTAATCAGTATACTGTGGATTTTACGCATTTATCAGAAATATGAGTAGATGCAATTTCAAAAAATAGAAATGTTAGAAGAATTTGAAAATATGTATTACTTCTTGATTATTATAGCCATTAGGGAAAGAAAGAAATTGTTACTTGGTTCCTGTATCTTGCATTCGTTGCAGCAAATGTTTATTTTGCATAAATCTCCTCATTAGTAACAATAATTTTCTTCTGCGCGTCTTTGAGCTTGCGCGCGTTTCACTCACGCGCCCGACAAAGCATAAGGGTGTAAAGATTTGTCCGAATAACCGGAAACAGGGATTTCGGAGTAGATCAATGGCGGCGAGACGAAACGATAGCTCTCACGGCTCTAGCAGAAGAGGAGGCAACGGTTGTCGGTGTAGATGTCTATCGATCGGCGATAATCTACGATCGAGACGGGCAGCCAGTTATTATGTAATGGGACGACAAGCAGGAAATAAAATCGTCTTGTAACGTCGTGACGCGTCTCACATCGCGGCGAGGCCCAAAGTCACGCACAATGAACGAAACGACAGGTAGACGTTACATTCGCCGACATAAATAAACGATTAAGATCTCCGACACGACGATCCCCGACAATACTGGACCACCGGTATAGTTCGATCGGTGCTGGGATTCCTTCCGGTCGCATCTTTCAACGGCCGTAGATCCCATCGGTCCCGTGACGATCTCGATTTTTATCTCCGATAACCACCAGAGCCAAGATTCGTATTATTGAACTACGGATCTTTATGGAAAATAAAAAAATGTTTTCACGGATTGTACATACATTGCAGGAGGCAAGTAGAAATTTCTTCCTTCTTTTAATTATCTTATTAAGCTGAAAATAATACACCGATTTCCTTGAATCTTTTTAGTATGTCCGCCGCTTTATTAGAAAAATGAGTAGATGAAATATAAAATAGTGAAAACATTTGAACAATTTGAAAATGCTGTATCACTTTTAATATATTAAAATGATTTACAAAAGAAATAAATGTCTGTGCAGCTTCTGTGCACCTTCAATTAATGCAGACAATTCTTATTTTGCATAAAAATCGCAGTCTACTTACAGCGTACAAAAATGTTCAAAACATGGTAAATGGCGATCGATGCGATTCAATTTCGTTTATAATTTATCGACGGCGAAGAAAGAAAAATGTTTTCATAGGTGAAGAAAGAAGAATATTCTTGAAGTTGCACGAACTTCGGTAGTAGAATTACATATAGTATAGAGTATGGCTTCCGTAAAATGGAAAAATGGTAACACATAGCATCCGTAAGTGGTCTCATACCGACGACGGCAGTAAGTCAACGGAGGAGCGAACGAGTATCGAAGTCCGAATCGAGCCGGTCGGGAATCGATCATTTTTCGAGAGGCGTGCCGAAGTGCTCGTTTAAGGTCAGAATCTATCGATCGAGGCCCATCCGAGCGTGGACCACCGCTGAGAACGCTGGCGAACAATCTGCCAGTCACCCTTCGTTGATCTCAGTACATTCGTCAACTTCAGTCCTCGAAAGACTGAGAACTCGACGTGAGACGAGGGTACCGCACACGTTCGCACTCCGTGTGTTTTAACCCCTTCCGTACCTGTTTGTTAAAGTAGCCGAACGATTGATGGCTGTTTCAAATTCCGCGCGGAAATTCGGCGCTGATTCGGCTATCATGACTTTGAATCGTGTTCGCAGAAAGAAGAAGTGGAAAGGGAAAATCTCCAAAAATCCTGGAATACGTACTGAAGTCCCTATATGTATTATAATCGTTGGAACGCCAAATATTTCAATCATAATGGGAAAATGCATACCTACATATGCACTACGTGTCCCCAGAGATTGATAATTTTTTGAATTTCCGGGATTGGGTATCATTCGTTGCAACCACTCAAATACCAATGCTCCATTTTCAAGCAACATTAGGACATCTTCGCCACTAAATCTGCAGACGTTGTCGCGGATTCCTCGTAATTCCTTTAAAGAAGCAAACGCGGAAAGAAAGGTCGAGCGACGACGACGACGACGACGGCGACGGCGACGACGACGACGACGACGACGACGACGACGACGACGACGACGACGACGGCGACGGCGACGGCGACGGCGATCGTGAAAAGAAGGGGAAGATCTCGGCGATCGCGTGGGCGGACTTTTATGGCGGTTGATTGCTTGATTTATAATCTCAGACAGGCTGTGCCCCGGCAATCATAAAGGATCGCGCGGCCCTGGCTCGCTAATATCCGTGGATTTTTGCGCGGCCTCTAGAAGAAGGGCGAAGGGCGATCAAACTTTGATTAAGAGTCGCCTGCCATACTCTCTTGCGGGGCCTCTTCTGTGGCCCCCGGGACAAAAACTAGGGGACATCGTCTACCGTAAACACGCCCCCGTCGTTAAGGCAGGACCTTGAAATTTAATTCGCCGCTCGCTTCGAGCTGCCTCCTCTTTCCACCCTCTTGTGAGCCGCACTTTCGGCTAATCAGAGATCGCGAGTTTTACGAGCCTCGATCTGATCGTTAAAGGGTATCGGCAGCATGGCCGCCGACGTCGGCCTCGTCAACAAAGACACGGAAGCTACCACCTGTGCCATTAAATCGAACCTGTGTGCGACCGATGATAAACACCGAGAGAAACGGGGTACCACCGCGAGAGAAAATCGACAGCTTTTTTCTCTCGGTACGGTCGTTTCTTTCATTCGACTCGTTGGTCGTCGCTTTTATAATCGTGCGATTATGGTTTGTTCGTTTCCAGGTGAAATCATGCATGATGTACATACTGTGTTTAAGCAACGTTGAAACGTGTTTTCAGCAATTGTTCCCTTTTCGAATGTGAGATCATCTTGGATTAAATTAAGGACGTTACTGGATTGGCAAATATTCGATCGACACAATTAAACAAATTTTTTAAATCCCTAAAGGCGCGTTCAGACTTCACTTTTAATTCCCCCGTTCAAAAGAAATGAAATCCGCAAACCCAGTATGCAGAGGACATCAATAAAAGTCAGTCAGATCGCAGTCAGAGACTTAAATCGACAACACAGTCAATCATTTTTCCAACTGGAACAGGATGTCCTAAAAAATTCGAAAAATCCTCAAAAAGACGTCTTGAAGCCTGGCTTGTCCTGGCTGCGGCAAGCCTGCTCATATTCCAGCTCGAAAAGTTCAAAGTTTAAGTGCGATTACCGAAGGTTGTCGCACTAAAGGGACAGTAGAGGCCCAGAATCCTGAGGGACCAGGTTCATCTCGAAATTTGTTGGGCCACAGCTCGAGTTATCGCCACCTCCGCGAGTGGGACGGCTTCAACCCCGTCGAGAACATGGTGTCGCGACTCCGATTCGCCATGGCAGAGCCTGGCGAGCCGACGAAGCCGGCAAAAGACGATTGTTGCGCCAACAAAATACGCGGGACGCGGCCACAAAGAAAAAAGAATCGGGACCAGTCTGGGGCTCGGTGCATTGTCGCGGCTAGGACCGTCTCTCCTCTGTGTATACATATATAACCGGGCGAGTTTAAGAACACAATGCGCCATAAATCAGCGATCATCTCGCGTGGACGATTCACGCGGAACGCGTGGGCGAGGTCGCGCGCGCGTCCCAAATCTTCCGAATCGCGTATCTTATCGTCGATTTTCCATTCTTTACGAGCGGCGATAAGCTAGTCAAAAGCCTGTCCACTATCACCGACGATTGTGATTCATGCGGTTTACTTCCTGCGCTTACTTTAACTCTGGATGACCAGCAAAAATGATCACCGAAAGATTTGTAGCCGCTGATGTCGTCGTGGAACATTTTTCTCTAAACGAACGCATGCATCAATTCGAAGCTGAACGTAACTTCGTTTGTCCTGCTTCTTTATAAGTTCAAATTGTATTTGCATAGCTAACGTCGCCATTTTCTGGCATACTTAGACATACGTGGACTGACGACCTTCATTCAATTGTACATTTTTGTGCAATCACATGCACACACTGGAACTACTACTTCAATATGTGACATTAATAAATGAATTGTTAATTGCAAGTATGAAACAAGAACGATTCCAGTATTATCGTAGGATCTTTTAAGCAACTATTTTTTAGGAACATGCTTCATAATACAAGTAATTCAACTCATAGATTGAATTAGATAGATGGAATTAATGTTTTAAATATTGTAGGCCGGATGGAAAATTTTTAAACGAATTACAGCCAGTGTTGGACGTTCGTGTTTCCGTGCGCGTCTCTTCGGTGGCATTATATATGTAAACAGATAGACGTGCATGCAGTTCGCAAATAACCGAAACGTACTCCCGATTTGTATTCATCGTCCGAGCAGGTCCAATCATTCTATTTGCCGGTGGATGAGACGAAATGAAATGAAATCGAGAAATTCTGCTTATTCTACTCGCGAACACGTCAGCTTTATTACTTTCATAATAATCATCCGCTTCCTCTTTGGTTAGTACGACGAATGAATATTTGATTAATCCCGCAGCCGTTCGCGAGAGAGCCTGTTCACGCTCTGAAAAGCGAGCTTTAGTTTTCAAACGAACTACTAATTTTTTTCAATTTAGAGATACCTCGTGCGAGACCGCGCCGCGATATAAAGCTGGTGGAAAATCGCGAAGAATCTGATTTTGCGAACAGTGGAAATACCATGGACAAATTTTCCTAACGCATTCGTGAGTTTCTTAACTTATTAACCAATTTATATCTCGGGGGTAGTCTAATGAAACATTATTCAGATCGTTCCTCGTATCGCGCAGTCATTAAAAAGTCTGAGCTGTTTAATTAAAATTCGATTTTGAGGGATTACTTCGAATCGATATTAGAATGTATTACCGCGGGATTGTCTGAACTTTCAATGGCGCAAATTGAAGCTGGAAAATCGCGCTTGAAGATAGGTCTAAATATATAAACCAACAGCAACAATTACACGTGAAAGATAGAAATAATTTTACTATGTCTCGCATTCCTGTAATAGTTATTTCCCAAGTTCCATTTCTGCAAAGTAAACTATCTTATTTATAGACAAAAAAATATTTTCAGAATACAGAAGTATGGGGAACCTTCTGCGTCCACACCATACTAAAAAATTCCATTTATTGTTGAATAAATATAGAATATTAAATATTTATCCAATAGCCAATGATTTTTACCGGTTCAGCGATAAGATACAATATACACAGCGGCAAGAATCATCTGCGCCAGAAAATCTAAAAATAGCGCCATTACACGTAGGAGTAAAACGCACAAACTGTTAGACAATTTTACCGACAGGACAGGTGCATCGTAGGTTGAGATGATGGCGACACCTATCATCATCTTGGTAACCTGTCTGTGCCTATACCTCCTATTCCTCGTCTGTGCCGGGATTTTAGTGTCCCCGTTATAATGCTGCCCCCTAGTCTAATTTTTAGCCTGGACCAGAACCTGCATCATCTTTTTAGCCTGTACTAGAACCTGCATGATCTTTTAGGCTGGATCAGAGCCTACATAGAAGAGCCTCTTTTAACATAGAAGTAGCATCCACTCTGGCATTATTTGGAATCCGCTGCTAATGATGTAGGTTCTGGTCCAGGCTAAAAAGATGATGCAGAAAAGTGGGGACACTAAAACCCCGAGCGTGAGCACTCTCATTTCCTCTCTGTTCCTAAGACACAAAGTCCCATAAGCACCGACACCGACGAGATATATCAGAGAGGATAGGAGAGTGCTCACCGCTCTAGAGCCCCGCTGAGCCCCGCGGATGTGAGACAGGAAAATACACTGGGTCCACTCTTATACCTCGTTTGTGATTAAAATTAATGAATTGCAGTTTCACACAATCGCTCGTGAAGTCAACGATTCGTGTACATATAAAGAAGAATCGACAATACGAATACTCCATTGTCTAACATAAGTTCAAATCTGCCACGTAACTTTACTGATGTGTTAAATTGCAAACTCCTTTTCCTGCGGTTGAAACGAATTTCAAATGAACCGCCACGAGATTACTAATTTCACTAGACAATTTGACAGATTATTAAATAGACTCGTGAAACTGCCATTAGTACTGACAGTTCCACATGGCAGTATCGGACAGACAATGACGATTAGCGAATGAAAAATGCTTTTTCGTGCTAATGTGTCCGCAGGGAATGTCGTTCAAATAAAAGTGCCGTGAATAAGGTGCAAATGCGCGCGCAGGAATCAATCGTGCCGAAATTCCAAAGCGACCTAACCTAGCTAACCTTATGGTCAATCCTACTATAGCATATGACGTATGTTTCTCGTGGATGTAATTATTTAACTTTGTTTACCAGTCCGAGGGAAATTAAAAGGCAGAAAATATGACAGCGGAAAATGTAGATATTGACAGATTAACCATAAACGGGACCACGGACGACGAAGATGTCGTGACGCCCTGGGATGTCGAATCCAAAAACGAGGGCGGAATTGATTATGACAAACTAATTAGTGAGTTCCACAAGGATAATATTTTATCACAAATCGTTCATAATAATAGTCGTCCTTCACACCCTAACAAAAACCACTTCCATCTATTATCTTAATTTCGATGATTTTCCTTTATGCTTAAATTTAACATTAAGCATATACTTACTTATAAATCCGCTTTATCACGGTTCTCTTCTTCTTCTAGAAAAGTTTGGGAGCTCGAAAATCGACGAAGAACTATTAACCAGGTTCGAAAAGATCACTGGTCGAAAACCGCATCATTTTCTCAGAAGAGGAATATTCTTCTCTCACAGAGACATGCATACGATCTTAAATTTGTACGAACAGGAAAAGCCTTTTTATCTTTACACTGGCAGAGGACCTAGCTCGGACTCTATGCATTTAGGGCATCTGGTACCATTCATGTTTTGCAAATGGTTGCAGGATGCATTTAATATACCGTTAGTCATACAATTGAGCGACGATGAGAAAGCCATATGGAAAAACCTAAAGATAGAGGATGCGATTAAACTGTCTTATTCCAATGCAAAAGACATTATCGCTCTTGGGTTTAAGCCAGACAAGACTTTCATTTTTTCTAATTTAGAGCACATTGGAACTAATTCCGCATTTTACCAAAATATGATCAGAATTCAAAGGAGCGTTACATTCAACCAAGTCAAAGGAATCTTCGGATTCGGAGACAGCGATCCTATCGCAAAAATCGCGTTTCCACCTACCCAAGCTGCCCCAGCGATTTCCAGCACGTTCCCGTTTATCTTCAAGAACGCAAAAGTCCATTGTTTGATTCCGTGCGCTATCGATCAGGATCCTTATTTCCGAATGACGAGAGACACTGCACCTAAACTTGGCTATCCGAAACCTGCTCTACTGCATTCTGTGTTCTTCCCGGCTTTACAGGGCTCGAAAACAAAAATGTCTGCCAGTAGCGATAACAGTGCAATATTCTTAACAGACACTGCGAAACAAATAAAGAATAAAGTTAATAAACACGCGTTCTCGGGCGGACAGGCTACCGTCGAAGAACATAGACAATTAGGAGGCAACTGTGATGTTGATATATCTTATCAATGGCTAAGATTTTTCCTCGAAGATGATGACAAATTAGAACAACTTAGAAAAGTAAGTTTGATGAGCTTGAGTATAATTTTAATTGATCAAAGTCTTTATACTATGTTTTCAATTTTCAGGGTTACACTAGTGGAGAAATTCTAACTGGAGAGCTTAAGAAGGAGCTAATCAATGTCTTGCAATCTCTAGTAGCTGAACATCAAGCAGCTAGAAGTAAACTAACAGATGATACTGTCAGGGAATTCATGATTCCCAGAGATCTTGGTTTTGTAACAAATTCGAAATAATTGCACAAAGATTTCTTCTGTACATAAAGCACACTTCCCCAGAAACTCCTTTCTCATGAATTTATTTAAGTTTATTTATTTTAAAAAGTATACAAATAACTGTTTCGATCAAAAATTTATTTTTTGAAACTTCATGGTGATAGATTAAACTGCTTTTCTGAACCACGTATTTGATATTTATATCTACACCCTTTTTTATTTAAGTATAAATACTATCCTATTTAATTTCATTACAAAATATTATTTGTTAGTTGTTAGTGGAGAGATATTCTCTATTTTTCTATAAACTTATGGAGATAGTGACTGCCTATGTCAGGTAAATTTTATCCAGTATATACTGCTTGTTATTTAATGTTCCTATTGTACAGTATACTTCATTTTAAAACAAAAGTTGCAGGAATTGTATTGAATCATACAACGAAGTTGTTTCAAAGTATTACAATATATAAGAGCAATAATAAAGTACTTGTTATTTTATTCTTTGATTATATCAACTTTCCCGCGTTGTGAAATATAAACTATGATTATTATATATCGCTTTTATTACCAACAAATTTATACCCATACAAAGTTATTCAATAAACATTTTATTAAAAATATAATAGAAGTATACTTCTTACAAGTAGTTAAGTAATACATATAACCTCGATTAATTTCGTACCAATTATGATTACATAAAGAACATAATACTTATCGAAATTTAATCATTTGTGAAAGAACGATAAGTTTTATATATGGACTGTTATCAATTATTACATTACATATATTTCAGAGTTAATCATCAATCGATTGAAACTTTTCATTCAATTGATTAATTGAAGAAGAATTAAACGTCGAAAATTCCGAATGATTTCATCGATCGATGATATTAAGCATTAATTATTCACTATAAATATTTAAACATTATAGACCTGTGATATGTTTAAATATTTAAAAAATATTCGAATATAACTCCCTGTATTATGACACGGTGCTACGTTCAAATAAAATCGAGAACTCGTTCGACTCGACTTTGAACGCGTCAAGTGGTAAATTCAAATTTCCTGATTTTGCTGACTGTAACAATACTGATAAACGCAATAATCAGCAGTGGTGCGAATTATCATCGACAAAAACGTCGTGTTTTTGTTTATATAGTTCTTTGCAAGAGTTAATTCCAGTATCGCGCGTGAGTTAATTTTACATCAGCATCCTATACAGGGTGTCTCAGAACACTCGCCCATCCTATGAGGGGAGAAAAATCGCGATATATATATATATCGAATGGTGATTTTTTAACTTCCGGTATTGACGCAAAACACTTTACCTAGACTAGAAAAATCGTGTTTCTCAAATAGAACATTAACATTTTTCATTACAGATCCAGATTTTAGATTAGACAACGAAACGTTTTCGCCAGAAATATTGTTTTCGAAAATGCTTCTATTGGTTTTGAAATGGCCAAAGAGACTTCCCTCCCTTTTTTGAATTTTCAAAGGTCTTTTACGGTGTATCGCGCTTCTGATATTGAGACGCATGTTGAAGTTAACCTAATTAACTTCGGTTAATTCGAACTTGATGAGACAATGGAAAAGAATTTCGAACATTGAAACAAGAAAAGAAGGGAAAAAGGTATATGCATTATATTTTTTTTTTAATTTCCCATAAAATCACTCCTTTCGATTTTGAAAGAATGGACGTATGTTCTAGGACACCCTATATGATTGCCCAGTCTTGGACGGAAATCGCAGCCATCTGATTGGCGGATCGTGACGCCACGAGGCAATGCTATTAATAACCGCCGCATGCGCAGAAAATCGCCTAGTGTATATCCGCCATTCATGCAAGTCGATTTCGTTGGTTCTGTGTGTTGAACCTAGCAAGGGAACATGGTGATAGTGATATGAAACAAGTCTATTAGCAATACCACGCTCTACACATATATACTTTGCCGAAGTAACGATGATATTTGGTCACGATCTCCCAACGTAAGTTTCGCGAACATGCAGTCCGAGGTATAAACTATTTTAGTCGTGAAATTTGGCACTGCCAAATAGAGTTTCCCATTAGAATTTGATACAGCTGATTTTTTTCCCCCGAAACCCACTGATTCGCAACGTCGACAGAGTTTCAGTGAGAACCCGACGATAAACGTGACCGCACGTCGTTCGAGTATTTCTATTTACGCGAACGTTATCTGTGTGTATCGTTCAAAATGTTCGCAGTCCCAGATTACCTTGTACGTTACATTCGGCATTAGAGCGATGTTATGTTCCTATCAACTTTTTTCCTACGTTCGACCCGAAATCGTGACCATAACGATTTCTCGATCGGATCTCCTTCTCACAATGATTGAGAAGCAAATTATAAGTTATGTCGTAACATATACATCGTACGTGATATCATTCCGTCGCGGATTTGTATGTGCATACAGGGTGTCCCAGGTTTTAGCGGCCAAACATTGTCAGTGTATTCTGTGGACCTGAGTAAGAAAAAAATGTTATATAAACATAAGTCGTGTGAATCTTTGTTTAAAAAATTCCAACAAAAGAAAAACAGTTATACCAGTGACAAGACGTAGGAATAGAACAGTAATATTTACATTAAGTGTATTTATACAACCAGTATTTATTTAGACTTGTTGAATATATTGATAGAGTTTAGCTATCAAACTGTGGAACAACCTGTACATCAATGGAGATTATAGTAGAGAATAAAAGTATTTTTTCTGATTTTGATTTTTTCCTTGTAATTTCAGGTAAAACTTAAGAAAGCGTTACTCGAATGATCGGTTAAAAGATGCTGGTCAAATAATATCCAAGGAATCAAATTGATCGAGCTGACGCAGCAAATATTTAGTTAATACTATGGGGGCACTTTTGGACACTCCAAAAACAGAGAAATACAATGAGCATGGCGAGAGCAACGGACTACGCTATGGTGTATCCAGCATGCAGGGTTGGAGAACAGAAATGGAGGATGCTCATAGAGCGATAACTGGCTTAAACGGCGGTCTATCGGATTGGAGTTATTTTGCGGTATTCGATGGCCATGCTGGGGCACTGGTATCCGCTCATAGCGCGGAACATTTATTAGAATGTATAATACAAACGGAAGAGTTTAAAGCAGAAGATGTTATCAAAGGAATTCACTCGGGCTTTCTCAGATTTGACAATGAGATGAGAGACTTACCAGAGATGAGCTCTGGTACTGACAAATCTGGTTCCACAGCAGTATGCGCATTTATATCTCCCAGAAATATATATATCGCGAATTGCGGCGATTCTAGAGCTGTGCTCTGTAGAGCAGGGTGTCCTGTTTTCTCAACAAGGGACCATAAACCTGTTTTGCCAGCTGAAAGAGAAAGAATTCAGAATGCTGGCGGTAGTGTAATGATACAGAGAGTAAACGGAGCTTTAGCTGTTTCTCGAGCATTGGGAGATTACGAGTACAAAAATTTAAAAGATCGAGGCCCCTGTGAACAGTTAGTGTCCCCAGAACCAGAAATATTCGTGCTAGATAGAGACGATGAACACGATGAATTTCTAGTTTTAGCGTGTGATGGTATTTGGGATGTAATGCACAACGAAGATCTATGTAATTTTATACATTCGAGGCTGCTGCTTACAGATGACTTAGAAGCAGTCACGAACCAGGTTATAGACACCTGTCTTTATAAGGTAATGTCATCTAAAGCTTTACAATTATAAGTTTTGTCGTTATCAGTTTTCAAGGTGTGTTGCTTTAAATATTTACACTGCCAGAACAGATGTTAAAGCATTTACATACTTGTAACAAAACGTGTACAAGAAACCAAAAATGTTGGGTACCCGATGGTAGGGACAAGTCGAGACGATTCGGTTTCTCGAAAATGTCGGGAGTCCTGAAACTTTCAAGAACCCGTCCCTACCTGACATTTTCAAGTTCTCGCACACCTCTCTACTTATAACACTCAATGTAACTTTTCCAAAAAAAAAATGATTTCCCTTCAGAGATTATTGAAGAAACAGTTACATGTAACACAGTGATAAATTTATTTTACATATTTCTCGCAACTTTTACATTACATTTTCAGTCCTTAAATTATTATCAACACATCGTAATGAAATATGTATTATTCTAACCTTGAGATAACATTTTTATGTTACTAATCTTGTTTACAATGCATTTATGTAGTTACCAATTCGTTTTCATTAGTATGTTCTGTACATTTATCGATGGTTCGACTTCTGAAAGAATGTTAAAAGAGTACATTATATATGTTTATTACAAATAATTTTGTTTGTTGTTTGTTCAGGGTAGCAGAGATAACATGAGCATAGTTTTGGTAACGTTTCCTGCTGCTCCGAAGCCAAGCCCAGAAGCACAGTTAAAGGAAACCGAGTTGGAAACGGCCATTGAAAGGAGCATTAAAGGTTCATTATCATTTCCATATTCACAACAATTATATTCTTTCTGCTGTTGCATTAATACAAGATCACAGTATCATACACGAACTTGACATTCTGACAACCCTTAAACAAAGTAACCGCACATCAGTTCAGTAATGGAATTTTAGTACAATCAAATACAATCTTTATAGTGGCATAACTAGAGTACAAAAGAAGTAGATCTGTGTTCCTCATGAATTAGTGAACAAATTATTTACACTTATTTTTTTTCAGAGCTATTTAAGTTCCTTATTCCATATACAAAATGTACAAATCTAAACGTAAACAGTAGATTTTAACATAGCTAAGTAGAACAAATGCTAATATACAATCGACACACAGTATTGAAGTTTGTCCTGTTTATATTTAAATGTCGTTTGCAATAGACTGTTTCATATAATTCAAATATTTATTGTTTGAAAAGATATTTTACTAGTCATTACTATATATATATGAATCAATTTGAAATATATATATTAAATATATATATTATATATATAGTATATTTTTAGTGGACAAAATATTTCTCAGATTTTAAACATCTGTTGTAAGTAAGTGCCACATAATTTTCGTACCTTATATACACCTCACAGAAGGTATTTATATGTGTTTCTATTAAGAAACGTTAAAAAATTTATTCTTGTTCGATGAATGTATTTTCTTATATATATATGTGTATGTATGTATGTATGTATGTATGTATGTATGTATGTATGTATATAAATACACACACACACATATATATATATATATACACATATATATAACGTGTACATTTAGCGATATAATGTATAATATTGCGTTGTATTAATTTTTGATTAATGATGATCGCTGATTGTACATTTCTCGGGGTCAAATATTAAATGAAAGTGGAATACATATAAGTAATTATAAAAGCTGTATGTAACACTATCTAAATAATAGATAAATTCCATTTTTCGGTATTTTATCTTGTGATTAATCATACTTGTGCAATATAAAAGTACGCTTGCAAACAGTACATCATATCTTCCAATTATATACAATTAGTAAGTAGCAAGTAATTATTACGAAAATTACAATTTATTATCATAGTAAGTTTTATTCGGTAAAATTTCCAATTATTCGTCTTTCCTCACTCTTGTCACTTACGTATTGTGTATTATTTAATACATATCGTCTTTCGCTATTACTTTCCACATAATAGATACTCTAATTTCCACAGTATTCAATCGTTTACTTGTACAACTGTATTTCATTGTATTCTAACTATTTTTAAAATAACGATACCACATACAGAAGTACAAAATCAAAGTTCTTTAAAAGAATATTGTATAAACTGTATAGTATATTTTAGTGGAATGTTCAATGTATTTGAAATACTTGTAAAACCATAAAAGATATTTAATATGTTTTCAATGTTGATTAAAATATTACGAAAGCATCTGTTATGTACATTTTTTGAGTATTAATTCCGAAAATATGCTATCAATATATAGACATTACATTATCATACTAGAGTAGTAACAAATTATGTCTCTAATTTAAGGCATTAGGTGGTTATAAATTTATAAATATATTAATGGTTATTTATATTTAGTATTAGTTTTCCTTGTTATTGAATTGTACTAATTGTTTTCTTCCTTCATTAAACGGTTTTAATGCCTAGAACTATTATTACTTAAAAATGCATTCCACCCTTGGAGTTGATATTTTGAAAAAGCTTTATTGTAAGTGAAGTTTTCATTAAAAAGTTGTTTGTTCCTCTTTCTAAACACGTAAGTGATGTTACAGGTAGGTTAACGTTTCCTTACAAAGGTACACAAAATGTTCTTACCTACTGCATCAGTATCTTTACCATTAATAAACACATTTCTTATGGAGGAACATTCCAACGAAACCAATACTGTTCTCTGTATGCACATATTTCGTATTAGT
This sequence comes from Halictus quadricinctus, assembly GCA_028454245.1. Taxonomy (NCBI): domain Eukaryota; kingdom Metazoa; phylum Arthropoda; class Insecta; order Hymenoptera; family Halictidae; genus Halictus; species Halictus quadricinctus. The sequence continues at coordinate 14,714,879 of CM052125.1, read as the reverse complement.
ACAGTACAATTCCAGAGGTGGATAAGTTTTAGAAGAAATTACAGAACTGTAACTATGAATACATATAAACAAAAAAATGTATCTACTTAAGACCGGATTTCATCTTTCAGGTTTTCCATAAGAAATGTATTCAAAGCACTAACTATTCCAGTCCTAAGTAGATGCATGCATTTTGTATTTATTCCGTTTGTATGTTCATTTCTTTTTTCTGTTAACAAACGAAAGTAGTATCTCGTATTCCTCATTTGTAAGAATTATTGATCATAACAAGTATCATAAAATCTCTTTGATTTTTTTGGTGATACTGGTCGAATTTAATGAACAGCATTTATTAGAATATTTTATATGTACAGCACAAATGTGATAATAGATGCACAGTGCACTTAATCATGATAGTATGTTTGTATAAATAATTTAACTATATACATTTATTATATGAATATTTTCAATTGTAAACGCGTTCTGTCGATTTCATATTTAATAATGCATTTTATTACATTTTTAGAAATAGTTGCTGCACAGGAGGATGAGAATGAATTTGATTTTTTGAAATTACTACAACTTCTTGTGGATGTAGAGTTTCCCAATCTGCCTCCTGGTGGTGGTCTCTCAGCGATGTGAGTGTACTCATAAATTGTTATGTTTTCAATCGAGGATACCGTATAAGTGTATTTGTTGTAGTTACTAAAATTATATGAAGGTTGGTAACATTAATCTTCAAGATATTCGAGTCTATTATCATATTTGGCGTGCTTCCAAAAATGAAATTTCCTCTCGAAAATGTTAATTTTTTTTCAAAAATCGGTCTCAACTGAGTGCATCGTTTGAAATAGCTTCAGATTTTTCAGGCTTGTTTCGATATTAATAATAATAATAATCATTTTTGTATTTGTTTTTTTTTCAGGCTACCTTTCATAGAACAAGTGTTTCGAGAAGTATGTCCCAGTCGAGCGCATAGTGTAAGTCTTGGATTCGAATTCCCTTTGCTATAACTAACCCTTGTTCTTTTCTATACTGCATCAAGTGTACAATTATAATCATTAGACATGTTCCATAATCATAACGATGCAGATGCTGACAGAAATATCTTTATTTTAACGATCCCTTCTGATGTAAAGAAATTCGTTTTAAAATTGTAAGAAAAGTACACTGGTATATTACGAGCTAAGTCTTATCTAAAATAAATCTGCCGCTGATTATGTGCAGATGGTAAATTCTTGCAGTACGTTATTGTTGGCGAAAATAAATTAGAGTTTAACAACACATCTAAAGATCGTAAAATATTATACATTTACCCAGTCAGAAAAGAGAGAAAAAAAAACATGTACATGATTGACTTTCAAAGTTTCTAAGTTATTTCGTATATTTGATAAAAAGAAAAAAATTAAGAACACAAAATATTGATTTTTTTGTTTGCGATTATTTATTACGAAAAAAGAAATTTATAGCATGCAGGGAAAACGTCTTGAATTGCAGGGTTGCTTGATGAAATCAAGATACAGTGAAAGAGTTTAAAAAAAAAAAATAAATATTATAGTGAACACTTTTATAATACTTAATAATAATAATTATTACGAAGCATTCGTTTGTTATTATCAATTAAGACATTTAGTTTACAGTACAAGTAACATACAGAATAATTAGGAGTATGTATAGGTAAAGGAAGTCTTCGTTTTCTATTTCTTCGTTTTGTCTTAAAAAGGGTATTATGAAGCAGATAAGTGAAAAAATATTGATATTTTATAACACTCAAAAAAAAAGTATCGAGAAGCATCTCTCAGTATACTTTACTGCATAATTTTAAAGAGTCGAAAAAATGAACATATAAGTACATCCTGCAGCTGGTTCCAATTACTATTGGCATTGGTAATTTTCATAATTATTATAATCTATTGTTGGATTTTATAAATTCTTCATCCAAGGAGTGAAAAATGTTTATATTACAGTTATTATAAGCAGAGGATTTAGAGGTATTCTACTGAGAATAAGTGCAGATATACTTATACTCTATGGAAAACTAGATAATGTGAGAGATCGATTCAAGCTATGTTTATTCACTGCAATGAATTACATGTTTCGAAAAAGTTTCAATCTGTTAAGTTCGAAACGGTTGAATTACTTAAGGTTTTTATACTTCTCATGATTTGTACAAAATCTTTAAACTGAAAAAAAAACAACATATACACTTTTTAATATTCTCGAATGATTTACTTGCGAGGTAATACTACTTTTTTATAAGTCCAAGTTATTTCACAGATCTAGATTTTCATCAATACTTAGTAGAATATTTATATTGTATCCTCTTGCAATGTTGATAAAAAAAAAATGCATAATATTACTATATATAATTATATATTTTTGTAGCTCTAGAGAACTTGCGCTCAGAATATTTACTTCGTCGATCAGTTTTTCGCGCTCTTCCTTTGTTATACGTTTTGGAAACAGTCAAACAACTGTTTATTCTACATTTTGAAACGGTTTGAAATTTTTTCATATATATGAGAAGAGTGGAAAAACTGATCGCTTAGTTTTAGGAATACCAATACTGTGTGTATATATATATATATATATATATATATATATACATACATACATACATACATATATATATATATATATATATA